>OX411558.1:20614165-21214165 GCA_948146395.1 Fragum whitleyi | reverse complement strand
TTACAAAATTTTTGTTTTGTTGAAATTTTAGTCTTCAAGTTAGTCTTAGCAATACTTTATGATTCCGAATTGACCGCGTTAATTTATTTCTCCATTTCAATAAAAGTTAACCATCACACAAAAAGGATTATCTGGGAACTTTGTAAAGGATTTTCGCAAATAATATCCGAGGAAAGATTACCTCCAGAGCAGGTAAAACAGATTTTGCGTTTCAAAATATAGATCTAATCATGATAATTATAAATATCACTGTTTTGCTTTTTTTTGGGAAGGGGGGGGGGTGACTAAGGATTCTATAATCCTCAAAGTACATCGCAAAAAAAAAAAAAAAAAAAAAGAAAACAAAAAGAGATCCTGGTATAGCAAGTAGCATCGTGAAAATTGACATCCACATCGATCAAAACCATTCTTAATAGCTCACTCCTTTCATTCCGTCAAATACTCACTCAAACCATTCAAAATTGCTCCAAAATCATAAAAAAAAACAACTACATTAACAAAATCACCAAAGATAATTTCATGATTGCAAGTTACTTCATTGATTTTGTAAAAGATTGATCGTTTCATGAAGACAAAGAAAGCTATTTATAGAATTTTTATGTCTATTAAAGGGAGGTTATAAATATCGCCTATTCCTTTCACCCGGAACACAGTTAGCGGTGTTGTACAGTTAACAACATCGAGAAATCGATAAGATGATTGATTTTGAAATGATATCGGAATTAAATTGAATGAGTGCGATGAATGAGTTTTGACTGAAAATATTTTGAGGTATTATGCCCACGCGATAAGCGCGATATTGTATATAAACACTGGATCAATCCATGTTATTGAAAACAGTGTTCATGTCGATTGGCTGTGTTTATTATTGTGAAACATTGTTGACCTGTCACTCATTTAATATTCCTGTTGACCTTTATTGATATTCGGAACCCACTTCCTTATATAGATTCAAAATACGCGAGCAGTGCATTCAAATAGCTAAATATACCAAGTAGTGATACATGACTCACGGAGCTATTGGTGTAAGGTCAGGAACTTGCAATGCAGAGGTCCGAAGTTCGAATCTCTTTCTCGTCTTTTTTTCTTTTTTTTTCTTATTCTTTTTTGTTAATACGATGTTACTTTCAATGGATGTAATTCAAATCTTTGAATATACAAAGCACGGCACCGTTTCCTTTATTTTGTTCATCGTTCTGTGTGGTTACCGTTTGATATTCTGCATCAAGTAATTTCTTTACCAAAAACCTACGCACAACAGAAAATTTTGGGTTTTTTTTAGAAAAAAAATACAGTATCAATTGATCACACCCCTCAAAATAAAATAAGAAATCGATAAAATAAAAAAAAAAAAAAAAAAAAAAAAAAAAATCAGCAAAAAGGAAGTAACGACAAGCAATGAAATATATCGTACGATAAGAAAAATAGTAATAGTATTATTAGCATTAAATGTCATGAACAAAAGAAGATAACTCAACTAAGTCAGTTAAGTGCTGCTTAGAGAAACAACAACAACAAAAAAGGGCTAAGTTGACGATCAAAAGCCTCGTGACCTCAGCTTGAATAAGTGCCAACAGCTTAACAATTCAATGAAAATTTAGGTAATGATAGATTTGATTAAGAAAAAAACTGTCAATATAGGATATTACAAACTAGAAATTCAATAGACAATAATACTGCCCCTTTATTTTTTCAAAAAATTAAAGTTAAAACGATTTGAGAAAAAAATCACTGTATCCGACTGCGTGCGTATGCGAACCTGGTCTGTCAGTTCAATTACTGATACTGTCAAACGGTTTAGACCACTGCGCTACGATCCCAATTATAAAAATAACACAATTTTATTTGATCTTAAAATAAAATTGTTTGACTAACCTCGCGGATATTAACGAAAGTTTACGAAAAATAATGAGTGACAGGTCAACAATGTTTCACAATATACTGAAAAAACATGCACTAGTTTACCGGAGTGGCCTAGTCGAGTGGATAAGGACGACAGAATTTTGACCAAGCGGACCGAGTTCAATTCTGCATTGCGACATAAAAATTAACTTTTTCAATTTATACATCTAATGGCTTTTTTTAAAAAAAATTGTTAAATGTTGTGCTAATTTTGAAAATTCTTCAAAGGCTTTTTGTATTCTTTGGATTGAATAGATATATACTATATTTACTTCACCGTGGGGATAGATATAAAGGCCACTTTAGATAGAGCTTGAAACTGCAATTTGACTATTCGAAGATTCCAAATTAAAAAGATTTCACGCTGATAAACCGAATGCAATAGCCAAAACAATTGTAGACCAAAGGCGATTGTTTCATGAATCGATATTTTATCGCATAGAATCGATAAAGGTTTCTCCGAACGGTATAATCCTGTATGTTTAATCCTATGATACATATCTAAAATATAAAGAAACACATAGAAAAGAAATTTATCTGCGTGTATTTGATGATGTAAAAAATTAAATTTTCTCGAATAAAACCAACAATAACAAAATGTGCCGATGACAGGATACGAACCGGTAGCGTTTTGGTAACAATCAGTCGATAGTCTAGCATGCGTATCCACTGAGCCATCGCAGTCATTTACATACGTCACTGTATTTTAATTATATTATATCATGTTCTGTACAGGAAGTTAACATATTCGATAAGTAACCTGCACTACCTCTAGAAAAGATCGATACAACCGTCTAAATGTTAACATTATCGCGTGCAATTTATACAGTACTATCAAAATGAGCGTTTGTTACCAACCTTGATAAAACAAGCATGAACGTTCTATAATTAGCTTCATGAACTAATCAGACGCTTACAATTTCAATTATGTCTGTGAAATCCAGATTCTTTAGCTCACCTGAGCACGAAGTGCTCAAGGGAGCTATTGTGATCGATCGTTGTCCTGCGTCCATCTGTCCGTCTGTCCGTCACGGCGTCAACTTTTTCTTTAAACGACATCTCCTCCTAAACTTATGGGTCAAAATCAACCAAACTTGGCAGAAATATTCTTTAGGTGGTCCCTTGTAAAAATTGCTCAAATGGAAAGGATCTGTGCCATATCACTGGAAAAGGGGCCTTAATGACAAATTTCTTGTTAACACTATAGAAGCCACAAATATTGTCCAATTTTCATGAAACTTGGTCTGAATGTTTGTTAGGTCATGAGGATGAAATGTATTGAAAATGGGAAGGATCAGTGCCATATCACGGGAAAAATGGTCTTAATGACAATTTTGTCAACAATTTCTTTAAACGACATCTCCTCCTAAACTTATGGGTCAAAATCAACCAAACTTGGCAAAAATATTCCTTGGACGGTCCCTTGTAAAAATGCTGAAATGAAAATGATCCGTACTATATCACTGGAAATGGAGCCTTAATGACAAATTTCTTGTTTACACTATAGAAGCCACAAATATGATCCAATCATATTGAAACTTGGTCAGAATATTTGTAAGGTCATGAGGATGAAGTCTATTGAAAATGGGAAGGATTTGTGCCATATCACGGGAAAAGGGGCCTTAATGACAATTTTCTCGTAAGAGCTCCAAACCCCACAAATATAGTCCAATCTTCATGAAACTTGATCAAAATGTTTGCCAGGTCACAAGAATGAACTCTGTTGAAAATGGGAAGGTTCATGCCATATCATAGGAAAAGGAGTCTTAATGATAATTTACTTGAAATATCAGGTGAGCGATTTAGGGACCTCAGGGTCCTCTTGTTTCTAGCTATATTTGACTCAACTGAACTTTTGTGGTTATCTGATGTCCGTTGTCCGCTCTGAGACGTCCGTCATCAACATTGTCCTTGTGGGCACTCTAAAGGCCACATTTACGCCCAATCAACCTGATAATTGGTCAGGATGATTTGTATAACCTTCCTTTAATTCCATTCAAAACCTGCTCCACTCACTCTTTCAAGGTCTTTCCAAAATCATCCAAAATCATTCCAAGGTTGCCCAACTTGACAATTTTCACGATGTTTTAACTACAAGATTTTACAGTTTGGTGTTTTTCCATCTTAAATGAGCGAATTAGCGAATCGGATAGCGAATTTATATTGCCGAAAAAAAAATGAAAACTAGAGGCCGTGATGGTGCTTAATCGCTCACAATCGTTTCCCTGTCTCTTACCTGACAAATTAGGAAGCTTCCCACTTGTAACCAGGTTAACAAACATTTTACCAAGTTTCATGAATATAGGCCCAGAAATGTTGCCTCTATGGTGTAATTATCAATTCATTTCAAATTAACCCTTTCCAATTTCAATAGGATACATTAATTTAAAAAAAAGAAAATACTTGACAAATTTTCACAAAGATAGGACCACATTTGTTTGAACAAGTAATTGTCATGATTGCACTTTCCCTGTGATTTCTTATGGAATCTTTCCATATCCAATAAGGTTCATTCTTATGACCTGACAAACACACTAAGTTTTATGGAGCTTGTGCAAACTTTGTGGACTCGAGTATTAAACGAAAAAAAATGCATTAAGACCCATTTCCCCTAATTTAGGATGGATCCTTCTCAATTTCAAAATACTTCGTCCTCTACCTAAAAATCATCTTGCTTTTGTGTCATCAAAAATTATCAAAATTTTGGTCTCTGCAGTGTAGACACTTATATAATAAATTGTTCACGTCTGAAGCTCATATTGAGCTCAGGTGAGCCAAAAGTTGTCATTATGACTTCCGTGATTACAAATGGGTCCTTTCCACTTTTATTGTAGATCACCAATGTTGTATGTCTGTGTGTTTGACGTCCGAAAGCCGATGATAGACGAGGAACATTCAATGCTCCCAAAGGCTCACCTTCAAAATAATGTGCTCAGATAAGCTAAAATGTTCTACTACACAATTCTCAAAGCAAACTTAAGGCATCATTTCTCGCGAGTAATTCTACACGTTATCCAATATTGTTATTACTTTACAGCGTTTTTTTTGTGTTATGAAACAGTAAACAAGAAAGCGACATGATGAGCAGGTGTTTTTCTTAATATCTTTTCTCTGACCTTAGGCATCAGACGGAAACTATGGCTATCATTTCGTTTTGGTTCGATATTAATGGTTATTTTATATAGTATAATTGACCATACATCCGCGAATTTCTTCGTAAAATATTCCGTTTACAGATAGTTGTTTCGCGTTTGAAAAAAATATCGTTAAAATTGATGAAATAAAAAAGGTTAAATGATTATATCCTCCACATTCTTTTCTTCTTTTTTTTATTTGTATTTTATTTGTATTCTTAGTTTGATTGGATTTTTTTAACCTTATCATTTACATGCGTATTTGCAATTGCGAGTTATGAAACGCTTCAACATCGCGTCAATGATACATTTGCAAATGTGTAGAAAGTCTACTGCGAGCAAGTGTCCATAGTATTTTATTATTTTTCTCTCTCTTTCTTTTTTGTAAATCCACATTCTTATTCCACCCAGGGCACATTTCTATTGTCTATGAGTCACTGACTGCCAATCAGTCGATATGTCAAAAACAAAACCCGTGGATTTATCCGAATTCCTAAAACTCCAGGTTAGGTTACATTGCTATATTTGACATGAAGTTTACATTTGTTGTCAAGTATTTCGTCGAATTAACTGCTAAAATCTGGGAACTACAGCTTGGTTAATATTTTTGTATCAACCTAAATTTCAATGTTAAGAATCAGGATCGTATTTATAATTTGAATTCATTTCATGTATTAAAGTGTTTAACGAGAATTAATATCTATGTTTGAAATTCGTCACGCCAATTTTATTCTAATATGTTCATGCCGTGACAAAATGCATTTTAAAATTACTCAAGTTATTGAAATGATTTACTGAATAATTGAGTTGGACTTTCGAATAATAATGTGTTGAAATCCCGTGTGTCAATGTGTCTTCATCAGGGGTTCAACGAGAACTGACGGTGAAAATGAAAATGAACAAAAACAAGTCTACCCAGACGATTGCAAAGAACTTCAACCCATCAATAAAGTATACCTTTTAAGTTTTGAATGAGCAGCATATCTTTTTAGACACTTTATCACGTCTGGATGGAAACGAACTAAACGTTGATCTTTATTCAAAACCAACAGACAAACACCAATACTTGCTCCCTACAAGCTGCCTTCCTAAACACTGTTGGAGGAACATCCCTTACAGCCTGGCTCTTCGCATTCGCAGAATCTGTACACAAGAGAGCGCCTTTGAACAACGCTCCAAAGAGCTATCACATCACTTACAAAACAGAGGTTACCCAAAGCAGGTCATATCAACCTCGATCGCTAAAGCTGCTGATGCCAGTTGAAGTAATCTCTTGTTAAGTACAAAAATTGTACAGCAATCAAACAGAACCCCTTTCGTAGTGACGTAACGCCCTGACTTGCCAAACATTAACTCAATAATAGACAAACACTGGTCCAAGATTAAGTCATCCAGCAAACTCAGCACATTATTTCCTGCGAAACCAGTTGTCGCATACCGAAGACCCAAATCACTTCGAGACATTCTTGTGAGCGCCAAAATAAGCTCTGCAACAACTAATGACTCTCTTGAAATTTCAAGACCGTGTAAAACACCCATGTGCCAAACATGCAATATCATACATAAAACGCATAGTTTCAAGTCGCTTCAAGAAGATTGGTGCTGTTTCAGAAATAAGAGGTTCTCACAATTGCACAATATCTAATTCTGTATACCTCGTGACATGTACGGTATGCCACAAACAATATGTCGGCGAAACCAAGCAACAGATCAATATACGCATCGATTTGTACCGATCTGACTGGAAACCCCGCAGATTCAATAGGTACCCAGTTGCAGAATATTTTAACGAGCCGGCCACTCGTTTAATGATGGTCCGATAAACAACGCAAAGCACGGGAAACATATTGAATTAGACGTCTCAACACGATCCAGCCTTCTGGGATAAACAAAAACGACATATAGTTTGACCCATATTCTAATCGATTTTATCTGACCTGCATTTTTCGCCAGCAACTTTTCGCCAACATGTTAATAATAACATGTTAATACAATTTATCTTAAATTTAGATATATATATAAATATAGGGATAGAGAGAAAAATAACCTCATGTAACACACTTGAGCAACAGCAAATGTAACTATTTAAAGAAATGTAACTTAAAAAAAGAAATGTTTAATTCGATGACTTCGATAAAGCACCATCTGAAAACCATTACAGTACTGCCCTGTGTTCGGAATGACAAACGGCACAGACTTAAACCAAATTATACCCCGATTTGCATAACGTGCAAAGCGGGGTATAATTTGCAAACAGTTTTGTCACCCTGAACGCAGGGCTATCGATGATGGATGTAGATACTTTCCTCTTGATTAAAGATTCATAGAAGGTGGTCAACTCTTATACTTCAGGATTGACTCATCAATATGGCGAGGTCAATAGGAGGAACGGCGCTCCATCAGTTTCGACAAAGTTGATTATATCTATTACCTCAGCTGATGCGGAAAGAAAAATAAATTTTGCACCCTGTATGGGACTCTTGTCATTGACCCTATAAAAATGTTTTTATGGTTTTGTTTGGCATAAAGCCGTGACATTCATAAATGTAGATCACATTTTCCAAATCATTCAATTAAGAATCATTACGTTGTAAAAAGCTCTTTACATGAGCAGTTAAAAGCATCTTGAAATTGACACTAAAGCTACGTTTTCTCTATGTACCCGGTGGCCACGGCGGTCCCGTTTCTCTAAAACGTGGCACGCCGTGGAACTATATTGGTCATCTATTTTCTGTTAACAAGTTCTAGTACGTATTGCTAAGGTCTCTCACGTTCTTCCACGGTATACTTGACGGGGATTTAGCCGGTGTGTCACTGATACTCCAAGGCATTCTACGGGAAGACTCACGGTCTATCATGGATGTCAGTTTGTTCCATTACGGTCCATTTCGGCAAATCACGTTCTGCTGAGGTCCCTTGTGTTCAGATCAAATTCTAACACGTTTATATAGTTCTGCCACGGTCTGTCACGGTACGTTAAGGACGAAACGTGAACTTCGAGTAAATAGGAGCTTGTCCAGAAATAGAAGTACCATTCTCTCCCAACCCCCCCCCCCCCCACACACACACATACACCCAGCAAAGCAATTACTTTTGTCTGAGACTTCCATCGAGTAGTATCATGAATTACATAGGCGAAGAAGATTAATGTTTTTGTATACATACTGGGTGGATATATCACTTCGTTGTATCACCAAAAAGGTGACCTACGACAGTCACGGAGATCTGCTATAAGGCGCAGGCGGTTACGAAGGCCACCATTTATGTAAGTGCGTGAGTGGCTGTCAGAGGACTGCATGAGAACTCAAACTGGAATGATGCTGATCTCCGAATTTCATGTATTTTTCCTAGCCTGCAAGCGACGTGACGATCGTATCATAACTAGACACATCTTAGCAGGATGTTTCAAACACCATCACACACCGTGGTACGCCGTAACTCAACGCAACAAAACGTGTCAAATTAACCTTAGCTTGTCGTGAAGAACGGGATGAGATGTGAGCCATCTGTGGCGAATCGCAACAAACTGTGACAGCACGTAACATACCGTACCGAAACTTGGAAGAGATCCGTAGCGCAACGGGAAGCTTGTTTGCCGGGCTACAAACAAGCTTCCCGTTGCGCTACGGATCTCTTCCAACTTTCGGTACGTTATGAGATCCGTAGCGCAACGGGAAGCTTTTTTGCCGGGCTGCAAACAAGCTTCCCGTTGCGCTACGGATCACTTCCAAGTTTCGGCACGGTATGTTACGTGCTGTCACGGTTTGTTGCGTTCATCCCGTTTTGTCATGTTTCTCATTTCTGCCGGGATTGCCGTAGCAGATTTTTTGACAGTTTAAAATTTGCTAATCCTGTCGTCCTGCGTTACCCCACGTTCGTCCCGTGTTAGCCACGGTTCTCTGCAACGGGACCGCCGTGGTCGCCGGGACAATAGTGGAAACGCGGCATTACCAAAACGATTATAAATCAGAACCATTGTAAATCAGTCGGGCGGCGATCAGTTCTAAGCATTTATACCACTCACCAAATGCGTTCAAAAGGTTTCGAAATAATTCAAAACACTCTAAAATAGTTCAAATCGATATTAAACTTTATTCAAATCGATTGATTTATTTCACGATATTATTCGTTTTCTTTAATAACTTGGTAAGCATCAAATGAGGACTCAAGCATACAAGTCTATTCATAAAAGAAATACGTGGATTTTACTAGAGAAATGTAATAAAACATCGCTTATTTCGTTTAAAACAAACGAAATTGGCTATATTTCATTACCTCCTTTTAATTTCATTTTAAACTGTTTAATTGCATTATTTCAATTTTATTCCAAAATCATTCTTATATCAATTACCTTGTCATTTTCACAATGTTCTTGTCTGTATTATCGACTGATTGCACCCTTAATTTCTTTTCGTTCAATATTCAACCGATACTGCAATTATTCGGCGCCAATCTTTTACAGAGATTTCATAAACACGAATCAAGACTAGAACCTGATCAGAACTGAGCTTTTTTATGACAGTTAATGAAGTATGTAAGTTCAACCCGCAGCTTTAAATTCTGACACTAGATCATCACAGTGTAAGCGGGCTGTCAAAGTAAGGTCTCACCATCTTGTTAATTTTTCAAAGAACCTGTGAGTTGAAATTAAGGAACGCCTTTTTCATAATTACTGGTTGAGCCATCGGCAAATCGGTTGTCAAGAAGGATTTGACATCCTTTGATAGTTGATATGTAGGTATTTTTTTTCAAAGCTCACCAAGTTCTGTGAAGAAAAATTTCAATCAAGGCAGACTTGCTGATAGTTGTATATACAGTTAACAACACCATGAAATTAGCAAGGTGAATGATTTTGGAATGATTTTGGTTTGAAATTGATTGAGCGTGTGGAGCAAGGTTTGAGTGAATTTAAGGGGAGATAAGCCAATATCGCAAATTTTGTCCAGGTATTACAAAATAAGCGATATTAATTACCTCCCTTTACAAAGTGCATACATGTTTTATAATGGCTTCCTATTTCTTCATGATCTATTCAAACGCTTACAATTTCAATTAATTCAGTGAAATCCCGATTTTTTTCCAAGCTATTCTTATTTTGAACAAGGTTGTTGTTACATGTTTTCAATGAGTTTGGATCGTTTTTGAATGGTTTGAGTGAGTGTTCGGAGTGAATGAATGGAGCGTTGAGTGAGCAATTTAGAATGGATTTGATTGAGGTGAGTGTCAATTTCACGATGTAACTAACTGTAACAGCGAGCAAGGCGAGGTATTATTTGTAAACAGTTTTCACCGTTTTGTCATCCTGAACGCAAGGCAGGGTTGGAACTCTCATGGTAGAATTTCCGTGTCTAGACACATAATTGTCCCTGCTCTTTCAGAATTGCAGGAATTAGCCTAAGCTCCCGTTAGACATCTACTTGATACATTTTTTACAAATATTTATTTTGTGAAATAATTGGTAGGCCTTTCTTTTATGACGAGTCACACATTTATAATATTATGGGCTCAGATGTTCACTTAGTTATGTGAAACAGACAGACGCTAAAATTGACACGAGATATAATGTTACACTTTTGCAGACATTAATAATTTGATATTTCTGGTTGTTACATAATTTTTCTTAAATTAAAAGTGTGAAATTGCTATGAGGAGCAAAGTATATAACTATTATATTGTTCGAAACTGTCTAGTTTGACATTTTGGTAGGTCTTCAAGAGCTACTTGTACGTTTTTAAGCCGGAATATTATAGTTTTCTAACAAGATATAAAAAAGAATTATTTCATTGCCAGACACAGAACATATAATTACAAAAAGATTACAGACGATATTTCAAGTTTAGTTTAACTTGCAATTGAATACAAGATGATATAGACCGTGAGTTGAGGAGTTGAATTTCGATTACGACGATTTCTCAAAACAGCGATGTATAAATTATAAAATGAGACATGTTAGCTCTGAAAGTGGTAGCTTAAGGAGTAACATCAAAATACGTTACCTTCTATAGATTCAAGAATCCCTCTTCGACGATTTAAAGTATTCGTAAAAACATCAATACCAATGATTTAAGGTCAGTTCAATAAAGGAAGGTTATATCAATTTCTATTACGCAAAAATAAATCCATAAGTCGTGATAATTTTGTTATATACGTAACCAAGTTCATAGTCAATTTTAGGAAGTATACTACATACTTGTGAGTCAATATTGCCATGATTAATACACACATTCGATTCTTTCTATGTCTTAAAAGTTTTGTATTACTAGCTATCTGTATACTTTTTTGTAAAAGAAATGTAAAAGTAAAGGCAAGGTACATAGCTTCACAATTTCATGTGGTGCATTTATCTAACTTATTTTATTGAACTGTATCAGCTTCAATGTAACTTCTAAGTACCTATTACCAATAACTTTTGCAGCAAAGGTTACTGAGACTGAAGACATTTGAAAATAAAACAACCGAAAAGGTGGATTGTCAGAAGTTACCGTACAAAGATTAATTCCAAATACAACAAGTTCGACGCAGGGTTGATGTTTACGTGACTTGACACAAAAAGAAGTGTTTACTGATGATAAATTCTGTAACATTCTTAGATAGATTTTGTTCCTATTTGGAAAACAAACAATAATTTTGAATTCATATTGTCGCATAAAATACCATCCTTATGTTGCTCTCCTATGTAACAAGGACAAAATTGGCAAATGTCCTATATATTTTAATCGACTGTTTAAACTACCGTGCAGAAATTGGTAAAATCGTCGAATGAACTTGAACACCTTTAATGGCCGCACCGGTTTTCATCAAACTGTCATAAGAATCATTGAGGTGTCCGTGCGGCGATCCGAAGGAAATCATTTACTATTACACTGTAAATCGTGCGATCGCCCTACGAACATCGCACGGTACCCGTGCGAGGACCGTAGGATGATCCGGTAAAGAATTATGGGCAAGACATCGCATAGTTTTATGGGTGCCGTGAACCCTTGCGACTGGTATAAAATAAAGTGATACAAGTTTTTAAATAAAAGCCAGTAAACTCGTCGTAGAGGCATCGCACGATTGCCGTACGGACATCGCACGGCCACAGTGCGATGTTTTGCCTTAAAGCCTAGTTTACATGCGGCTTACGGAGCCAGAAAGGCGCCCGTAACTCGCTGTATCCCTATAATCGTGCGATGCCCGTGCGGTGCCTTACGGTGTTCGTGCGATCATCGCACGGTTTTACGGATGCAGTAGACCCCTTGCGGTTTTGTATTTTTAAAAATCGCAAGACCACACGGAAACCTTAGCCTGTAGAAACGCCCGTAGAGGCATTGCACGATCGCTGCACGGACATCGCAGGCTGCCGCGTGATGTTCTGTCTATAAATCTTTAACGGATCATCCTTCGGTCCTCGCGCGGATACCGTACGATAATCGTTAGGCGGCCGCACAGTTTTAAATGTAAACGGATGACAAATCACACGTTCTCCGTGCAAGGATCGCACGATTAGCCTGGGACCTCAATGATTCTTGTAATAGTTTATGAAAACCCATGCGGACACCGTACGATTTTGTGAACACAAACGCCGTAGAAAATAAAATCGTACGAAGTCAAAAATATTATACAAGAAATCACAGGATACGATTTCACACGGCGTCCTTGGCACATGTAAAGGGCCTACAAGCCTAACAAATCATCCTACGTTCCCCGCGGGGGTACCGTACGATGATCGTAAGGCGGCCGCACGGCCGTACATGGTAAATAGTTGACAAATCGCACGTTCTCCGTGCGAGGATCGCACGATTAAATTGGGATCGCCGTACGGGCACCTCAATGATTCTTGTAATAGTTTATGAAAACCCGTGCGGACACCGTACGATTTTGTGAACTCAAACGCCGAAGAAAATAAACTCGTACGAAGTCAAGAATATAATACAAGAAATCGCAGGCTGCGATTTCACACGGCGACCTTGGCAAATGTAAACTTAGCTTAACAGATCATCCTACGTTCCCCGCGCGGGTATTGAAACAACGAACGGTCATAACTCTTCGATAATTCCATTTCCGGGTAGCAAATTTCAGATCGATAATATGGTTGATATAGGAGCGTCTTTGAAAATCAACGCGAAAAAACGAGTTTATAGGACTTTCCGAAAATACAGAAAAGAGTAATCGGGCCTAACTACTCTCCAGTGTATTTGAACATGGAGACGGTCGCCAGTCTATTTCTGGGTAGCAAATTTTTGATTCAAAATGGCTGAGAAAAAAATCCTTCGGCTCAGGATTAAACAGGGACACTCAATACTGTATAATTAGGGTCCGTGTACAAACCTATTACCAGACTACAAAATTTTAAAGTTAGTCTAAATCCAAAGAGTATGCGAACGATATTTAAAAAGATAAAACTTCGAATGTCTTTGAAGAACAATTACTCTTCTTTATTTCATTTAAGTATATCTTGATAATTCAGTCTATTTTGACATTTAATGGATTACATTATCGAACCTATATATTTTAAACCAATAATTTACTGTCCCTAGAAATTAAATTTGACTTTTTGAATCTTTATTTGATAAAGAAAAAAAACAAAGAAAGGCGACTTTTGATTTATAAGGTGAAATTTTATATGGTGTTTTTTTTTTCTTCCTGATAAAGTGTCGATGTCCGTCCATGAAAATTATTTGACACGTCTTTTTAAAACAACTTTGATTTGATTGTTTGTGTGAATTTCTTTCATGATGACTATTCATTCTCATTATTTCAATAAAAGCCCTGGCATAATCGTTTGTAACAAAACGAACGCGCTGATTAGCAATAAACCAGACGACAAAAATGAAAGGCGGCCAAATTTTATTTTATACAGATATAAACTTAAAGTGTGGAAATAAGACAAATACAGTTAGGTGTAATTTCAAAAACGTAGAAATAATTCCACGCAGTTGGTATTTAATGTCTTAATGATCCAAATTAATATATGTTCCTATATCGAAATTGGTTTTTAAGTACATGTAAAAATGTACTCACGATTTCCGTCAAGACTTTTGTAATTTTTTTTTTAAATCTCCAATAATTATGCATGTCATATTACATGCATACATTTCGAGGGTTAACCATAAATATTCAAGTTGAATAGATTCTTTTCTGATCTGTTCAGATTTTAGTTTAACACTAACCTCATACGAATCCATAATATTATCCAAATTCTAGTATTATCGAAACGCAGTAATATCCCTTAAATAAAATTTTGTTTTATCTATCTCCTTGTTAATATTTGATTTCAAAAAAGTCAATTACGATTACGTAATGTCATATGCCACGTGCGCCGCTTCATTGTCAACAGTGCGATGTTTCTTTAACACACGTGTTGTAACTTATGTCTGCTACTGTCGTGGTTTACCGCTTTTTGATCCCGATGGTGTCCTTGTCCCATCGAAAACCCTGCCAAAAAGTAACACACACATACATACAAAAAATGATATGATCATATTTTTTCTAAAATTATTATTTATTTTCGGTCACTACAGCCATATTTGTGTCTAATTATTAGAAATAAGCAGGGCATGTCATATGCATTCATTACCACGTGTATGCTCTTAGCTCAACCCTGTCCTATTCAAACTTTAATTTAGCAAGTATACAACAAATGCAAAATGAAATTTTGAACAGTGCTGAAGGGGCTCGTGCCGAATAAAACTGCTTGATTCTAAATGAATATTTCATACATGACCCCTATACCATACATACATACATTTATTGGCATATACCGAAAGAACTTGAAATCGACTTTAACCTAGTCTGACGTATCTATGCAATTAACAGACTGCGCTGACATTTTCTTTGTTCCATACGCGGTGTGAACATTTATTGTGCCTAAACAAATCACTGCTGTGAAAATTAACTTTGCACACAAAGAAATGAAAAATGGTAAAAATATCGCAAACGCTAACATATCCATAAACATGCTTCATTAACTGAAAGATCGCCTATACGACGGTTTGAGTTCTCTTTTAACCACGAAGTTTCAATATCGATATTCCACCATTGTAAATTGCAATTAGATTAAGCGCCAAGTGATAATTTTTTTTTAAATTATGTCTCAAGCATATATTTATCTTTTTGTTTTCTTATAAGAAAAAGAAACATCATAGTTATTTTTATTTCGTGATTGGACAACTTTTAGAAATACAAAAACGGGTTACCTTGAACCGCGATAACGACGTTAGTAGCAACTCGAACCATGATTTATATAGATGAACAATAATTTACTTTTGAGCCGGCTACATATTGTATGATTTAAGATTATTTGATTACAATTGGATTTTTATCGAAAACTACTTAACTAAAGAAATAAAGGATCAAATAAAAGAAATGTACAAACAATGAACTATCTGTAAAATAGCTTCAATGAAAACGAAAATTACAAAAATAAAACGCTTTTAAACAATTATTAGCGGCATTATCGTCTGCAAACGGACTTTCATCTGTAATCTTCCAATGATTTCTGTAATTTTGCTACCCGAACAAGGGAAGTCACTCTAGCGGATTATAGGGAAAAAGGGAGGTAAACCACTTTTTCGGAAAGGCCCATTGGTTTATAGTATCAATTTAATTGTTGACAAGTCACATGAGCTCCGTGCGAGGATCACACGATTACCTTTCGATCTCCGCACGGCCACCCCAATGATTCTTGTGACAACCTAATGAAAACCCTGCGGACATTGCACGGTTTCATGAACACTTGCGCAGAAGAAAATAAAATCTTACGACGTCAAAAATATTAACCGATAAATTGCAGGCTGTGATATCGTGCGGCAATCGTGGCAAATGTAACAATTGCTTGACTATTTTTTTTAAATCGCAAGGGACCCGTAAAACCGTGTGATGATCGCACGGACACCGTATGCCATCGAACGGGCACCGCGCGAGTTTGGGTTTACGGCGAGTTACGGACGCCGTAAGCCAAATGTTAACTATTCGCAAGAACCTTGGTTGTGTAGAAGCGCGTAACACTAGATAGTTTCCTCGCAATTGACAGTTCTTCTTCTGTTCACAGAAATTTATGTTATGCACAAAGCTTTGACAGAAAACATAGATTAAGATCAGCAAACACCCACATGCAGTCCGATCATAGCCAAATCTGTATGCTTTTTGCTTGTTTGTTGTGGAAAAAATTAAAATTTTAGAGCAAAACTACATTAAATCACCAAATAAATAAATGAATAGATAAATAATCAAATAAATTACTCGATAAATTAATAAATAAATAAATAACTCGATAAATAAATGACTAGATAAATTAAATAAATAAACAAATAAATAAATAAAAAGAAGTAAATTCAGCAAGATATGGATTTAAGAGAAATGAATATCCAATTGTGCAGCCATTGTGCAGGGAAAAATTTTAGAGCCAGACTACATTAAATCACTAAATAAATAAATAAATAGATTGATAAATAAATAAATAACTCGATAAATAAATAAATAATCAATTAAATTAAAATAAATAAATAAATAAATACATGTATATATAACTAAAAAGAAGTAGTTCAGCAAGATACGGAATTAAGAGAAATGAATATCCAATTGTGCAGCCATGTCTTTCAATTAAATTGAAATTTGGAGTTCGAAATTATTCCTAAAATAGCGAAAAAGCAGCATTTTGCCTTGAACTGATTGAAAAGTTTCGTGCTAAAAGTTAATCTAGTCTAGGCGTAACATGATTGATTCCAAATCTGTGTTTAATTTGAATGTGATTTCTTCTACGAACCCAGAATTTTAGGTACTGAAATTAAGTTTGTATTTGCAGTCTTCTTTCTTTTTTTTCTTTCTTTTTTTTTCGTTACATGTATTGAAGGTGTTGTCTTCCCAAAAGAACAACTATATAAGTCGAATTCGCTATTTTGACTCATCAATTATATACAAATCTACTGTAATCACAAGTCACAATACCGAATACGCTATTATGACTTGTGATAGCAGTAGGCCTACATTTGTTTACAATCGACGAGTCAAAATAGCGAACTCTATAGATCCGCAAGAAAGAGTGGGGTTCGAGAAATAAAAGTTTTAATAATTTCGAATAGCTTATAAAGGATGAAAACCTCGAGCAAGTCGATAATTTCTGTTACCTGGGAGTAAATTTCTGCAGGACTGGCAATTTTTACTTTACAATTAAAATACTGCACGAACAACATTTAAAAGTCATTTAACCATTTTCAAAAGAGTACCAATGGACATAAAGACGTAACTTTCGCTTTTGACAAAATTGTAGCACCAGTCATCTTTTACGGGTCAAAGCTTCGGGGAATAATTGAAATAAAAAAAGTGGATTCTCTTCATTTTAAATTTTGCAAAATAATTCTTTGTGTACGAGAATCCAGCTGTAATGACGCAGTATTTAGAGACCTAGGAAGATATCCTCTATCCTCTTTAACCAGAGAAAGATCGAGCTCAAAATTCGGAAAACACACATGTCAATAAACTTGTTCGGGATGCCTAAGAAATATGTATAAATCTCCAACAAGTTTGGTATATAAAATCAAGTCATGTTTAGACAATCCCAGATCCCATTACATTTGGACAGACACGGAATCAAACATTAAGTATTTTCCTACAATCCAAAGAAAATTTAGAGATCAATTCATTCAGAAATGGACATCCGACATTTCTAATTCCTCAAATTTAAAATATTACAAATTTTCAAGAAGAACTTCGAATTAGAATCTCATTTACTTAATATAAGAACAAAATAAACAAAGGATTATTCTAACAAAAATAAGGACATCGGATCTTGAATCAGCCATAGAAAGGGGAAGGTATTACGAAATAGCTTTATCAGAAAGAACATGTAAAATATGAGACCAAAATCAAATTGAAACAAAATACCATTTATATGTTTAAGGTTACATGAAATTAGAAATTGAATATCTTAACATTTATTTTCCTAGTTTATCCTCTTTTGTACGATTAATTTCTTCTAAAAATAAGAAATATATAATATTAGTGCACTTAGTGTTTTGTATGAAATAAAATATCTAACGAGGTTGGGAGAATTGATAATTGTCGAGGCTCTGCCGAGACATTTATCAATTCTCACAATCGAGTTAGATATTTTTTTCATACAATACACTTAGTACGTATTATATTTATCTTATAACCTCTATTTGTCTTGTTTTCGTCGATGTTTCTAACTGAAATGCAAGTTTCTAAAAATAGCCACATTATATTATAGTTCTAAAAATTACTATGTGATATCATAAAAAAATGTCATACGGGTTGTTATCATCCACATATTTGTATTGTTATAAGATAAAGTTCAATTCAATTTATCTCGCTTCATATTAGAAGCTACATGTATGTGATCAAGAAAGCAAATTTTGAATAGTGAAGTTTAAAAGTTATACATCAAAAAAATTATTTGTAAGTTTAAAGCCGACTCGATATCTTTGCTTTTCTATCAGATAGAAAATACTTATTTGTTTCTATGCAATCTTGATAAGTGCTAAACTCTATGTATGTTTTCGCTTTTGTTGTACCATTATTATTATGTAAATTAATTGTTTATTTGTCCATGGGCACATTAAGTGCCGACAGCCTGGATTAAAGAATTTGATTTGCGTTGATATTTTATTTCATTATTCAATTTTGAATAAACCTGCGTTATTTTCAATTGCTACAGGTAGACCTGTAATTTTGCTCAGTTTTGAGAATAATTTCAAACATATTCTATTAAATCCAAATGTAAATAAAAAACAAAGATATTTTCTTATCTTATTTTACTGTTTATTTTATTTTAGTTTAATAATAGGTAAGAGAGAGAAAAAAAACATGTCTAAATTTACAAGTCATGTGATTTATTTCACCCAAAGGGATGCAGTATGACGTAATCGGAGATTATAAAGGATTAAAGAGTTTCGAACTTTGTTAGTGAATACCATTTTTACGTGCCATTATACATGTTTATGATGAGGGCACATGTGCAGTCTTCTAGCCAAGCAAAGTAGAACAAATTGAAATGTCGACTTTTGTGACACATAGACAGACGCATTGTCAATTTATTCCGATGACTTAGAGCAGAGGCACATTATGTGTCTATTCTTTGAACGGAACCATGCTATGTTTGTGCATGAAGTACTCAGTGTATTCTTCAACACTGTCTCGAAGTTCATGAATCTATAGTGCAATCGTGTACGATTTCTTTTTTTAAATATTTTCGATTTCCTTTTGAAGATAAATCAAAATCGTGTTTTAAATTACATGTATCTAGAATTAATTAATATTTTCACTCTTGTCTTAAATATTCGCAAGACATAGGGCTATATGAAAAATATGGTCCGCAAAACTACCTCTTAGTAGGGGGGGCGAAACCATTTCTAGCCCATTGAATATAAAGGAAAGCATCTAGATCATCTAAATCATCAATCAGATCAGATAGAGACATTGTAGTTTTAAATCGAAATATTACAGCGATATACCGAAAGTCCTGCGTTGTGGATTATCGTTTAAACCGATTTTTCATCCACGGATATATTCACCTTCGATATATTTCCGGACTCTAGAAATCTCATTTCATTTTTATGCGTTAATTTGGTATAATTAATTAATAATTAATTATAATTAATAATTAACATATTTTACTGGTTGACATGTGCTCTCAATCTTTTACAAATGATTGATTTACATAATTCCAAGACGTTAGTTTTTTTCACGATTGGTCTCAAATATAAAAGAGGATACATTACACAAGCACAGCAACGAAATAGGATATATTAGGAATATTATTGTATCCCATAGATGATTTCCGTAGTCTAGAGGTAGAGCGTCATCCTCTTGACCAAGAAGTGCCGGGTTCGATTCTCGGGAGCGGCTATCGATCTTAGTTCTTTCTTTATCCCACTCATTCAGCCGGGTTGCGTATAAATGGTGTTTGTCCTGCCTTGCCGTACAAGGAATCTTTAATAGCGACGTGGTAGAACACTCGCTTCTAGACATAGATGTCTAGTGTTCGAATCTCGACGGAGTTGACAACTTATTTGAGGGTTACATTCGGTGCAGTTAAAAACTTTGTGAATTTTACACTCACTGTGATAAAAACCATTCAAAATCATTTACTCAGCGCTCCACTCATTTATTCCAAACATTCACTCAAATCGATCAAAAAAGCTTCATAATTATTAAAAAAAAAATCGAAATTGTTTAAATCAATCAACATTTAAATCAAAGTGATCAAATTATTCTACGATTTTATCGGCTGGTGTGGATTTTAAAGTATCTGGTTGGTCCACAAAGACACACAAACAGAAAATTCGTGAGGACACCGTACGATTTTGTGAACACAAACGCCGTAGGAAATAAAATCATGCGATGTTAGAAATATCACATAAGAAATCACAGGCTGCGATATCGTTGCAAATGTAAACTTGGCCCAACAGATCATTCTACGGTCCCCGAGCGGGTATCGTACGATGATCGAATGGCGGTCGCATGGTTTGTAGTATAAATAGTTGACATGTCGGACGGGCTCCGTGCCAGGATCGCATGGTTTCCTGGCGATCGCCACATGGGCACCTCAATGATCCCTGTGACAACCTAGTTTCGGGTTTACGGCGAGATACGGGCGCCAAAAGTCAAATGTTAACTATTCGTTAGAACCCTGGTTGTTTAGAGGCGTGTAACACTATATAGTTTCCTATCACTATTGACCGTTCTCCTTCTGTTCACAGAAATTTATGTTACGCACAAAGCTTGGGCAGAAAGCAGAGATTATGATCAGCAAGCACCCAAGTGCAGTCCGAGCATAGCCTAATCTGTATGCTTTTTGGTTGTCCATTGCGGGAAAAATTTTAGAGCCAGACTACATTAAATCACTAAATAAATAAATAAATAGATTGATAAATAAATAAATAACTCGATAAATAAATAAATAATCAATTAAATTAAAATAAATGAATAAATAAATACATGTATATATAACTAAAAAGAAGTAGTTCAGCAAGATACGGAATTAAGAGAAATGAATATCCAATTGTGCAGCCATGTCTTTCAATTAAATTGAAATTTGGAGTTCGAAATCATTCCTTAAATAGCGAAAAAGCAACATTTTGCCTTAAACTGATTGAAAAGTTTCGTGCTAAAAGTTAATCTAGTCTAGGCGTAACATGATTGATTCCAAATCTGTGGTTAATTTGAATGTGAATTCTTCTCATACGAACCCTGAAATTAAGGTACTGAAATTAGGTTTGTATTTGCATGCTTCTCTCTTTTTTTATCGTTTACATGTATTGATGGTTTTTATGTTTATTTGGCGGGCCATAGGCACATTGAGTGCCGATATGGCTGAATTAAATAATTTGAGTTGAGTTGAGTTGATATTTTTTTTCTATAGTTCCACTTTGGTTAAACCTGCGTAATTTTCAATTGATACAGGAAGACTTGTAGGTCAATTTGCTTTTTTTTGGGGGGGGGGGGAATAATTTCAAAATTGATCTATTAAATCCAAAAGTAAATAAAAACAAAGAAATTTTCTAATCTTATTTTACTGTTGATTTTATTTAATAATAGGCAAGAGAGAGAAAAAAAACATGTCTAAATTTAAAAGTCATGTGATATATTTCACCAAAAGGGATGCAGTATGAAGTAATCGGAGATTATAAAGGATTAAAGACTTTCATAGACTTTGTTCGTGAATATCAATTTTACGTGCCATTAAACATGTATATGATGAGGGCACATGTGCAGTCTTCTAGCCAAGCAAAGTAGAACAAATTGAAATGTCGACTTTTGTGACACATAGACAGATGCATTGTCAATTTATTCCGATGGCTTAGATCAGAAGCACATTATCTGTCAATTCTTTGAATGGAACCATGCTATGTTTGTGCATGAAGTACTCAGTGTGTTCTTCAACCCTGTCCCGAAATTCACGAATAAAAAGTGCAATCGTGTACGATTTCTTTTTGTTATTTATTTTCGATTTCCTTTTGAAGATAAAACAAAATCATGTTATAAAATTACATGTATCTATAATTAGATAATATCTACATCTTTCGAACAACTTCCAAATAGGGTAAGCACTAGTTGCGATAACGTACCCCTATCCCTTTTGATAGTCTGATGTGGGATGGGATTACGACGCGTTCCCTATTTGTTTTATATTGCAAGGCCCGGTTTCACTCCGGGCATGTTTCGAAAACGATTCTACTTCTATTTTTAAGAAAACAAATATCGATAGATATCTTGTTAGACAGGTATACCATTTATCTTTCTAAAAGATCAGAATTCATAAGTCAACAAATCAATAGAAATGGAGAGAAAACAACTTTTTCCCGGACAACCCTGACGTTTCACAAAAAAGTCTTTACGTCTTCCGCCATTTTGACGAGATTCTCGTGATGTCGTCATTTTCCAAAAAAACAGTTGGCCAATCAAAAATCATATTCCATATAAGGGAAGCGTAGTATTTTCAAAAATGGCTGACCTTGACGAAGCTATTGAGAGAGTGAAAACCCGTTTATGGCTTTGAAGATATTATACTGAAAGATACATAAAATATCTTAATCGAACTAGCAGTACAAAAGAAAGATGTTTTTGCTCTCCTACCAACCGGATTGGGAAAATTGCAGCAAGCATCCATCTTTATTTTAAACAACGCGCCGTAAACAAATCGAAGTAAGGTTTTACATATTTGGAAAGTGATATAGTCACATGGTCTATTCGAGACTGGAAGCTGTAATGGCGACTATTTTGGGAGAATTGGCGATAAACAAACTTTTAATTTGCGAATTAACGGAACATTTTTCGACAGATTTGAAAAAAAAACTACATACCATTTAATTGTAATTGTATACAAGAGCTTATTGTTAGCGATCTTTATATAAAAGATTGACTTTTTTGGATGAAGATTCTGCATCAATGAATAAAGAGCGTTGTAGCGTTGTAGCCCTCGTCATCAAAATATCTGAGAGAGGGCCACATTATTGCAGCTAGGTAAACACTAGAACTAATTTTCTCTTAAACATATAAAAAACAATACAAGCGTCATAAGCCGAAGTAAAACATTCTCACAATGAAATGGAAATCAACTGTATATGATTGGGCTAAAGCGACATCACTGGCTCTGACGGAATTTGAACACACACGGATACACCAACGCATTTAGCTGTTCAAAGTCCGACGTCCTTAAGGTAGTGGACTCGTAATACTTCCGCAACATTTTGGACCACATTTTCTTTCACAATGTTAACCGAGGTTTCCAAATGAAACTCATTAGGAAACCTCGGTTTACATTGTTCAAGTTCATTACTTCTGAGACGTTACAAAACTATTACGGGTCCACTACCTTAACAACTGCGCTACCGAGCTAACTGGTAGCGCAGTTGTTAAGGACGTCGTACTTTGAAGAGCTAGGCGATGTTGTCGTGTCAGCGTGGGTTTAAAGCCCGACAAAGCCAGTAACATTATTAATTTTATAACTATAAAAATATCTGTGTGATAACATCCCATATGATATTTTTCATGATATCACATAGTTATTTTTAGAACAGTGATATAATGCGGTTATTTTTAGAAACTGGCATTTCTGTTGGAAACATCTACAAAAACAAGGCAAATAGAGGCTATAAGATAAATATAATACGTATTTAGTGTATTGTATAAAAAAATATCTAACTCGGTTGTGGGAATTGATAATTGTCTCGGCAGAGCCTCGACAATGATCAATTCTCCCAACCTCGTTAGATATTTTTTCTCATACAAAACACTAAATACGTATTATATATTTCTCCATTATGGTTGAAAGAGACAGCTGCCATCAATTAGAGATTTAATTATCATAACCGATACTAAAAGCGACTTTAAATTGACTTTGTAAAATACTGGGTGTTATATATGATATAAAAGGTATTCATGTCTTTACCTTCAATTCCGATTGAGATAGTATGGAATAAGTTCTTGATTTGTCAAATAATCCTCAATTAAACGCGTCATGCTTACTATACGAACTTATTAATCCGCCTGGCGCATCGAAGAAGTACAGTCAGTAACATTGTGAAATTGACATCCTCTTCAATCAAAACCATTTAAAACCACTCGCTCAGCGCTCCATTTATTTATTCCAAACTCTTAGCCAAATTTTAAACGCTCCAATGTCGTTCAAAAACACTCCGAAGTCGTTCAAAACTATCTGCATTCCGTCCAACCGCTCGCTCAGCGCTCCATTTATTCATTCTAAACACTTACCCAAACAATTCAAAAACGCGATTCCACTGACATAACACCTGATCGGTTCTTGAAGAAATATGATGCTTTTATAGAACTTGTATGTATATTTCATGATAGGGAGGTAATAAACTTCGCTTATTTTGTTTATCCTGAACAAAATTGACGATATTGGATTAGCTCCCTTCAAATTCACTCAAAAATCACTCGTCGCACTCATTCAATTTCATTTTAAAATCATTCCAAAATCATTCATCTTGTCGATTTCACGATGTTCTTAACTGTATTATATCAAATAAGAATTTTCATTCAGAAAGTAAAAATTGTTTTCATTTGGTGACTGGAAGAATTTCACGTAGTATTGCTACTCATAAGTTGATTTCAACACCAATCGCAAAAAACACACACACAGTGTTATTGATCACTATTCTGCTTTAACAGATAGTATAGACTAAGATCAGCCTGCAACGAAATTAAGTCTGACCTAAGTATACAGTACCTGCTTTTGTCCGAATAATTCGTAAGGCAAACTTGAGCAATGCTCGTTGAAATTCCTAAGAATTTAACAATTTCTTTGAAACAAAGTGTTAAGTCAGCCGGACAAGTGTAAACCTTATGTAATGCTCACCTAGATCTACAGTTAACAACATCGTGATATTGTTAAGATGAATGGTTTTGGAATGGAATTGAATGAGTGCGTGGAGAGAGTTTTGAGTGAATTTAATGGGAGGTAATCCAATATCGCAAATTTCGTTCAGAATGAACAAAATTAGCGATATTAATTACCTCTCTTTAATAAAATATGCATATAAGGTCTAAATATAGCTTTCTATTTCTTCAAGCACCTATTAGATGCTTACAATTTGAATTATGTCAGTGAAATCGCGATTTTTCTCTATCCAAACTTATTTTGAATGACGTTGTTGATTCCATATTTTTCAATAGTTTTGGGGCGTTTTTGAATGGTTTGAGTGGGTGTTTGGAATGAATAAATGAAGCGCTGAGTTAATGATTTAGAAGGGTTTCGATTGAGATGAATGTCAATTTCACGATGTAACTAACTGAATGTGTATGTTCGTGTAAAGAGTGAAACCGTCCCTCATTTAAATGTTATCTAAATCAGTCATTTGACTGCCGAAGGCCTCTTTGAATAATACAGCTGCGCAAAAATGTGTTAGATGAAAAAGACCACAATTGAAACTTATCGAAATACACACTTTTGGCCCAATTGATTGCAAGAACTCGGCCGTTTGAACTTCGCGCCTCAAATTAGATTTTTTTCCAGGATTGATTTACATTGTTTTTCGACTACGCCAGATAATTCACTTTCAACAAGCCCTTCGTGGACCTGAAATAAAAGAAAAAATGTTGGGATCGTCAATGGATGACATTTCCAAGAATGTGAGGAGTATAACATTATGTTCATAATCTTAGGCAAAATTGTCATCTCCTTGACATAAAATTAGTAATCAAAGTATGGAATTATTTTCCATTTTAGCTCACCCGGCCTCAAAGTGGGATTTTTCGATCATAGAATGTCCACCGTCCTGAGTAAGCCGTGCGTAGTGATTCGACAATTATCTGTCGCCACCCTTTGGAACCATAGTCTCTCTTCAACAGTAAGCATACACTTAGTTACATCGTGAAATTGACATTCATCTCAATCAAAAACATTCTTAATCGCTCACTCAGCCCTTCATTTATTCATTCCGAATAATCTCTCAAACCATTCAAAAACGCTGAAAAATCACTGAAAAAGATAAAATCAACAGCTAGTTTAAGAACATGTATGGCAAGACTAAAATCGCAATTTCACTTAAATAACTGTAATTATATGAACAGAACAGAACAATCATTTAAATAGACGTGTACGTAGTACATAGTCACAATGTCAATACGTAATAAAATTTATTTCAAGGTCATAACGCATTTCTCCCCTCACTCTCTCACTCTCTGCTCGTCAATCGTCACGCATACTCTCATCTCTCTCCCCTTTCCTCGCTCTTGCTCCAACATCTCAGTTGAATAACTTTTGACGAAAAGTAACGGTTCTATTTAGTAAAGAAAATCTTGCCCATTTCAGAAAAAAGATCTATAGGCTTTACGAGGATGACACTTCTCTTACACAACACACGTGCTCAGGTCATGGTACATTGTGCACGGTAATGTCACGGTTAGTGTAAGTCGATGGTTCGCAACTGCAAAACCTTGTACATACAGCTCTACATAAGCTGTAGTTACGAAGCCACAGAAGCGAAACAGCGACCAAATCAATGAAAGTTCTAAAGAATATTAGTTATACTGTGTCTCAAATCGTAAAGAAAAAGCTAATTTAAGGTAACTGCTGAACTTTTATAATGTAGTGAAATCGCTGTTACATAAAATGTTTATAAATTTATACATACTTGGTTTTTCCCAATAATACATATCAATACATATTTTGCGTAATAGACTATACTTTGGACAGATTAAGGAAAAATGATACTCGTCTTCCACATCACCATTATTACAAATAAAGCAAAGTCTCTCATTTCTTGGAATCCTGTTTCTTGAGTATCTACCGGTTTGTACAAATAATGAATGAGCCGAAATTCTTATTTTGCTCAAGAATGTACGGAGGTCATTTGGTAGTTTATCTAAGTAATTTTCGTCTTCAAAAATATACTTAACATTTTTATAAAGAATCAACGTATTACTGTCTCAATTTTATTTCTCCACTCCTGTTTAAAACAATCAATAATGCGTACTTTTAAAAGTTGAATGAAAGTTTTAGAGTTAACTGAACTTGGGTTACTGAAAACTTCCGAAAAGCCAAAAATGTCAAATATATCTTTGACGTCGAACACCCAGTTTTTCTTGCCATTCAAACAACTTTTATAAGAGTCTTGATAGATGCTTTGTAATATTATATTATCAAAACCAATAAGTTTGCTAACTTGCTAACTTGTAACTATGCGTATATATCTAGAAATATAAATAGGAAATCTACCTAATTCGCCATATACAGCCATTTTACATGATTTGTTGTTTACAAGTAGTATGCGTTTGCAGAATTTTAAATGAATTCGTTCAATTACCCTTGATTTGCTTTTACCCCAAACCTCACTTGAAAAATTCAAAATGGATCCGACAAATGCATCAAAAAGTTGGCAAATGATTTAAGTTGACAGTTTCAATCTCAAACAATTAGCTATTAAAGTGTTTAGGGCCTTAAGTGCGTTAGAAGATACGTATTCGCGGTTTTGTGCAAAGCTACCAGTGTATTGGAAAACGGTTCCTAAATAATTGAAGTCATTTACTGTTTCAACAATTTCGCCCTTGTAGCTCCAATTTTCATCATCTCGTGTTTTGCCCTTGTTCCTAAAATCCATTGTTTTAGTCTTTTCAACATTTACTTCGAGTCCCCATTCATCACAAAATTTACTAAACCTATCAATATTATGTTGTAATTCAACTGGCGACTTACCAAAAATAACCATATCGTCTGCAAATAGTAAAATTATTATAGATAATTCATATACTCATATTCCGTTATTTGGATTGTCTGCAATAAAAACCTCTAAATCTTCCAGGAATAAGGAAATAAGGATTGGAGACATCGTCTCACCGTGCCTAAGACCGACCTTATACTCGAAAAAATTTGAGAGAGTTTTTCCTTTTTTGACACAAGATTTTTAAAACTGTTGTATACATATCCTTGATTATCCTTAATAGTTTTCCTTTGATACTTTGCTTGTAAAGTTTAAGCCATAAAGCGCTTCTATTGATTGAGTCAAAGCATTTTAGGTCGACAAAAACACAATAAATACGTTAATTATCGTTAAGATATTTTTGTATTAAACTTGTTTAAATAAAGGTTGCATCTGTGGTCGATACGCCTTTCTTAAAATCCAATTTGAGCGTCCGTTATGACGGAATTTTCTTCACAAAACTTGTATATTGCGTTGTTTAGAATAGTCGTGAATAATTTTGAGAGACTGCTCAGTAAGGTAATACCCCTATAATTTTTTACATCGTCCATAGACTGGGTACGATTAACCCTTCAGTCCATTTGTCCGGAAAATAGCCTGAATTGAATACATCGTTAATAATATCACAAATATGAGAGGCTAGAATATCGCAATATATGCATCTGATAGGTTATTGAAAGAACAGGAAGCTATTTATAGAACTTGTACGCACATTTTATTAAAGGGGGGGGGGGTAATAAATATCGGTAATGTTCACCCTGAACAAAATTAGCGATAGTTGTTTACCTCTATTTAAGTTCACCCAAAACTCAATCCTCGCACCCATTCAATGTCAATCCATTGTTTTTTCTAAAATCACAAATCTTGTCAATGTCACGATGTTATTAACTGTAGTCCAGGCCTAGGATCAGGCACCTACAGTTAAGAACACCGTGAAATTGACAAGATGAATGATTATGGAATGATTTTGGAGTGAGATTTAATTAGTATGTGGAGTGAGTTATGAGTGAATTTGATGGGAGGTAATCCAATATCGCAAACTTTGTTCAGGATGAACAAAATTAGCGATATTAATTATCTCCCTTTAAAAATGCATAAATGTTCAATAAATAACGTCCTTTTTCTTCAAGATCTAATCAGACGCTAACAATTTCAATTAATTCAGTGAAATCCCGATAATTTTTTCCAGTTTTTTTATCAACAACGAAATTCTTGCTATTTGTTTTTCAGTTAGTTTGGAGCGATTTTGAATGGTTTGAGTGAGTGTTTGGAATGAATGAATGGAGCGCTAAGTGAGCGATTTAGAACGGTTTTGATTGAGATGAATGTCAATTTCACGATTTAAAAAACTGTAATGCACCGCATTTCGTTAATTACATGTACTTGTATATCTAAAAGTCATATTATTAAAGAAAGTCGCACAACCGCGGAATATGTCATACATTTGTGCAGGTTTTAATTGATTTATTTCGGTTTGAGACAAACTCAGTGTCAAATCTTTGTGCAGTTTTTATTTGATTTATTTCACTTTGAGACACACACAGTGTCAAATACGGTTATCGGAAACGGCAATTGGTAATGTATCATGGGCTGATAGGGCAATTTGAATGTCTGCACGCGATTCAAATCCTGAAAGTAAGGTCGTTTAAGCGTTTAACCGAGAATGGGCTATTGCGAGAGGTTTTGAGGTTTTGTTTTACCTAGAATTTGCATGTACATGTATATAGACTCGGGAAAAATCGTCATCTGTAGGACTTAGAATTTTAAGTATGAAATTATCTTTTACTCTTGCTTACACTTGCTCAGAGTGGGATTTAATGATCATTTATTGTCCATCGTAAAGATGTTGGTCGTTTTGGTCTCCCTTTGAGAGTAAGCACACAGTTAGTTACATCGTGAAGTTGACACTCATCACAGTCAAAACAACTCTAAATCGCTCACTCCTCACCCCATGTATTCAATCTAAACACTCTCTTAAACCATTTAAAACGCTACAAAATTACTAGAAATATAAGATCATCAACTACTTTCAAAATAATTATGGCAAGGAAAAAAACAACGCGATTTTATTGACAAAATTGTAATTATAAGCGTATGATTGGTTCCGAAGAAATAGGAAGCTATTTATAGAACTTGTATGCATATTTCATTAAAGGGAAGTAATAAATATCTATTTTTGTTCATCTAGAAAAAAAATAGCGATATCGGAATACCTACCTTTAATTACATTCAAGACTCACTCATCATCGAAAATCATTTCGCTTGTCAATTTTACGATGTCCTTAAATATAGTTCGCCAATCTGTGTCCTTTCCGATCAATATAATTCAAGCCACGAATTAGCAGTTGGCACTAAATGGCAACGTTGTAATATCCATTTATTACGTTTACTTGTACTATTTAAAATCATATTATCGAAATAGTCGCATTTCACGGAATATGCCATACATTTGTGCAGGTTTCATTTGATTTATTTCTCTTTTAGCCACATACGGTGTCACATCTTTGTGCAGGTTTTATTTGATTAATTTCACTTTGAGACACATTCAGTGTCAAATACGGTTATCGGGAACGGCAATTGGTAATGTATCATGGGCTGATAGGGCAATTTTAATGTCTGCACGCAATCCATATCCTGAAAATAAGGTCGTTTAAGCGTTTAACCGAGAATGGGCTATTGCGAGAGGTTTTGAGGTTTTGTTTTACCTAGAATTTGCATGTACATGTATATAGACTCGAGATGATGTAATAATCTAAAATTGACTGTAATATGCATGCGCAGAAAGGGCATTCATGTGAACGGAGTTACCCACTGGTGGTAGAAAACAAACTTCACATTTACCGCTACAATAATTAATTAACCATGAAATATCGTTATTCCATTAAGAAATGTGATAAACTCGTGCAAAATACTTAATAAAATAAGAAAAAAGTATTTGCCTTTTAAAGTTAAAGAGAATATTTGTTTTGTGTAATCGAATTGTTGTGCACTATTATCGACGCCATTTTGGAACTCAAGAAACACCAGCCTGACCCAGGATCAGAAGCGTCGAGGTTGAAAGGTTAAAATGACATCCCTAGTGTCGAAACCGAGGTCGTTCTGATGGAAACCCGGTTAACTCAGGTCGAAATCGAGTCCGATATGAACTTACCCATTGAAAATGATAGGCAATAACGGTTTCTCGAAACTCACATAAAGTTGCGGAACTATATCCTATATCAGTTTATCGTATGTTTTTGTCGGTTTTTTTGTTGTTGAATAATTTTTCTTCATACTCAAATTTGAATTTACTGAAAATAGGATTGGAGCGTGATCAGAGTGCTCATTGAAATCAAATATTTCAAAATTACAAAATTATTTCTACTTGTTAACACATGCGAAAAAAAGTATACTTCCCACGCTCCCTGTTTGAGTGCAGACGACTATTGACTAATGACAAACAAGTTAATTGACACATTTCGAGCAGACGATGTCCATCTGAATTTACACGTGGTCTGAATTTACGCGTGGGTTTTGACCGCGTGATAATCATAACAGAATTTGATTGGTTGTCAGCCCTACAACTGGTAAATGACCGTTCGAGAAAGTTCAGAGCAGTAATATTGTAAGTGCTACAAATTAATTATACAGTTAACCAATTGTACGTTTCAACTCCTTTACTCAACCGAAAATCTTGTTATAAACACTGAAAATACTAACTGGTAATTACTAAAAGCGAAAATTACATCAAATTTTGTATTAGCCTCTTCTCTATTTGTCGAAAAGTAAATAAGGTATAAACAAAGTTTGTAGATTGTGACTGAAAAGGCCGTTTCTTCGGTGTTTGAAAACACATAATTTGGTTTGAACACATTGCTCAGAAGATAATGGTAAAAATGTACTGGGTCAAACAGACTGGATTTCTGAAAAACGGTAGATATAAATCTACTGCTTCGCAGTACGATTTAAAAACGAAAATCTTCAAAAATCTTCTTCTCTGAAACCAGAGGGCACACAGCTTTTATATTTGGTATGTAGCATCATCTAGTGGGTCTCTACCAAGTTTGTTCATATAAAGCCCTGGGGTCATATTTGGGCTCCACCCTACACACCCCTTTTAGCTTTTCTGAGCACAAAGGGTAAAAAACGAAAACCATAAAAAATCTCTTCTCTGAAACCAGAGGGCACACAGCTTTTATGTTTGGTATGCAGCATCACCTAGTGGGCCTCTATCAAGTTGGTTCATATCAAGCCCCAGAGGTCATATTTTGGCCCCACCGGGGCGCATCCCTTAGCTCATCTGAGAACGATGGGAGAAAACAGGAAACTCTTTAAAATTCTTCTTCTCTGAAACAAGAAGGCAGACAGCTTTCATATTTGGTAGGTAGCATCCTCTAGTGGACCTCTACCAAGTTTTTTTTTTTCATATCAAGACCTTTGGGTAACACTTGGGCTCCACCCTGGTGCATCCTTTTTTACATAGAATCAAAGAGTGAAATGGCATATCCTGCTTGTTTTTGGATTAAAACATTCCAGGGTATTGATCTTATGAAGAAGTCATCTCCTTGTTGACATCTGTCTATTTAATTAATGTGATGTCCCAGGGGTCAAAGAGACTCAGGTGAGCGATCTAGGACCATCACGGTCCTCTTGTTTTTTACAGTCAAGCCAATAGAAATAACGCCAAACAATCGCAACTTAAGTTTATTTTAGCTGGATTTACGGGATTTGATCACCAATCGAAAGTATTTGTCCACTAGGGGAATTAGTGTTGTATTTTAGGATAACTATAACTTGAAATGTGTTTCTCCATTCATAATCATTAGGAACTACGTTCTGTAGACGTAACATATTAGTGCGGGAAATTTCCCTATAACTTCTAATAATTCATTTCTTAGGAGTGCAAATAATTTTCAAGAGAAATATACAAAAAGATTTTTTTCTGTATTCAAAATGGATTTATTTTTATTTTACCGAACAACCGAAATTCAATAAGAGTAATTTAAGTTTAATACGATGATGTAAATGGTTCTTATCGCCAGGAAACCATGTTAAGGTAGTAGATCCGTAATAGTTTTGCAACGTATCAGGAGTATTTAACTTTGACAATGTTAACCGAGGTTTCCTAATGATTTTCATTAGGAAACCTCTGTTAACATTGTGAAAGAACATATGGTCCAAAATATTGCGGAACTATTACGGTTCCACTACCTTAAGTTGCAAGGGACGACGGGGTATACATGTTATAATGTCAAATGCGTCGTACAATCCTAAACAAGGATATTTTTAAATTGGAACCTTGAAGTAAAAAAAGTAAAACAAAATTCTTCATTTCTAATGCTTCTTGTTAAATGTCACAGAGGTTTAACCTGGTTAAGACAGAAATATTAAATGAGCCTGTGCCTGTCATTTTCAACAATTTCTCATGTGCACGAGGTGAAACCACTGACTAGTCTAGGCAACCACATCACGCTACAGTTAACAACATCGTGAAATTGACAACATGAATGATTTTGGAATAATTTAGGAATGAAATTGAATGAGTGTGAGGAGCGAGTTTTGAGTGAATTTAGTGGGAGGTAATCCTTTATCGCAAATTTTGTTCAGGATGAACAAAATTAGCGATAATGATTACCTCCCTTTAATAATAAAAAAAATGAATAAAAGTTCTATACATAGCTTCCTAGTTCTTCAAGAACCTATGAAACGCTAATTATTTGTATTATGTCAGTGAAATCAGGTTTTTTTTCTTTGTCAAAATTTATTTTGAATGACGCTGTTGATTCTATATTTTTCAATGGGTTTTAGCGTTTTTGATTGGTTTGTGTGAAAGTTTGGAATGAGTTAATGGATCGATGAGTGAGTGATTTAGAATGGTTTTGATTGAGATGAATGTCAATTTCAAGATGTTATTAACTGTAGAAGAATTTTCACCGACGCCCAAAGAGAGAACAAGACCATATTTATATACAGAGCTCATAGTGAAGGCTCTGGTCAGACTGTGCGGATGCACAGGCTGGCTAGAAGCTTTGCTTTGTGCACATGTGAAATTGTTCGAAACATCTCAAATATGATTTCTACATACACAAAATGGAAAATGTTTCTTTTTTACCAATGGAACTTTGCAAAATAGTCTCAGGGTGTAATGGTAGTACATGTGAAAGAAAAACAAGGAATCGATTGTTAGGTGCTCCGTCCGCCGCGATATAACTGAAAATTGTTGAAAGCGGCGTAAAACCAATTCAATCAATCAAGCAAGCAAATGGTTCTTATCGATAGGAATCACTATAATGTTGACAAGGTGAATGATTTTGAATGTATTCTGAAAGAAATCGAATGAGTGGGAAGAGGGAGTTTAGAGTGAAATCAAGGGGAGGTTATTTAACGATATTTTAATAAATCCATTAAAATAAATCCAAGTAGTTTTTTTTCTGTTCGTTCACGAATCGATTAGACGCTTTAAAAATCCTAACCAAAAACATGTGATTTGATCGTGGTTTGAATTGATCGATTTGAATGAAACTCTGGTTGGTTAGCCAGATTTCGATATATTTTCCTATTTCGGAATGTTATTGAGTCATTAGAGTGTTTGTTCGGATTAAATAAACTGAGCGCTGAGAGTGAGATTTGGAATGATATTGATCTGAATTAGTGTCGGATACCTCTTAGATCTGATAGTATCACTCGTTCCTCATCTAATTAAGCACGCACGATTACAGTTGGATACATCGTGAAATTGACATTCAACCATTCTAAATCGCTCAATCGGCACTCCATTCATTTATTCCAAATAATCACTCAAACCACTCCAAACGATCCAAATTTACTAAGAAATATACTGGCCAAAAGTCCTAATCGGCCACTTTAAAAATGACGATAACTTTTTTAAAAGTCATAACATTTTAATGAAATTTGATGTGCGAATTTTTAAGCATAATGCACGTGGATTTCCATTATGATTTACCAAAAGTTATCAAATTTGGATGTGTAATAAAGGACTAGCTCAAAAAGCTCTAAATCTTAATAGAGCTCGGGATATTACACTTTCAACAAATCAAAGTCCGCAAATCGTTAGCTGCAAACCAGACCAAGAAAACAACTGAGTAACATTGTAAATTTTGTGTGACCTTTGACTACAGGAGAAACAGAAAGAAAAGGAGGCATGGTAAAATGGTGTTTAAATTCAACCGGCAAACCATTTTATCCAACGGATTTGCTCAAATATGGTCTGATGTGAAAAATCGATGTATCAAACTGATTTTTTTAACATATCCAACATTTTGTAGCTCAATGGAAATTATCAGTCTATATTTTATGCATTTTTGAAGAAAAGCGTGTTTTAGGTGTTGTTTCTAGGAACCGTTTTTCTGCATACATAAGCTCTATCACTTTCTTCTAGGGCCATATGCCGCGCACAATTGTCGAACATTTTCAATTTTTTTCCTAGTCTATTTTTCAGCTTACGACCCACGAGACAAAAATCGCTGCATTAACAATATTTTGAGCTCTGTGTGATATTAGAGCTTTTTGAGCTTTTCTCATGTTGCGCTTTAAATTCAATGAAATAACGGTAACTTTTCGCCAAAATCATCTGGAAAGATGCTTAAAAATTCACATAGCAAATTTCACGAAAATCCAGACACCAGCGACCTTCCATTGTGTTTTCGTCCGCGCAGAAAGTTTTGAGCTGCACAAAACTTGCAGAGCGGATAAACTTTCCGCTATGTACGATGTAAATGCGAAACAAACGCCACGTATCCGATAGAATCCGTTCTACTTCCGCTGTATCCTCAATTCATCCGTTAGGCATCATCAGAACTCTTATCCGCTTTGGATGAAAACGTACAGAGGGCGGAATTATTAGGTATAGGAAAAGTAAATAAAGGGGAAATACAGTAACACGGATATTTAAGTATGTAAGCGCATACATCACGTGAAATCTTATGATCCGCGCTGCAACCGTTTTGTTTCCATTCAGCATCCGTTATGTATATGTCCAATGCTTTATGCATCCGCTCTTTCCGCTATAAGATTACGTCACAATTACACCCGATTAACTCTTCTGAGCTGTCATACACTCTTATACACAAGGCTTCCGATAAACATCCAGTCAAAATCCCGGCTTCACACTTAACGCGTCTGATATTTTCCGTTCTGTTTCCGCAAATTTTTGCCACTATTATCAGTTTTTATTGATCATATGAGAACGGATGGAAATCAAACTCTTCCGTCGTGTCCGTTATGCATACGTTTTGTGTCCGTTTGGCAGTGGGACCGTGCCTTAAACTCGCAAAAATTGCAGAGTACAGTTAAGCACATCGCGGAATTGACAATATAAATGACTTTGGAATGATTTTGGAATGAAATTGAATGAGTGTGTGGAGCGAGTTATGAGTGAAATTAAAGTGGGGTATTCCAGTCGCTAATTTTGTTCAGGATTAACAAAATTAGCTATATGTATTACCCCCCCCCCTTTTTTTTTAATAAAATATACGTTCTTTTCTGTTTGTGTGTCTTGGTTGACCAATCAGACATAAAAAAAACAGCCAATAAAATCATAGAACAATCTGATCGATTTGAACGATTTAAAAAATGTTTCCTTATGAATTCGGAGCGTTTTTCATCGGTTAGAGTGAGTGTTTGGAATGAATGAATGGAGCGCTGAGTGAGTGTTATTAATTACTTTTGATCGAAGTGAGTGTCGTTTGCACGATGTTTTAAACTGTAGGTTGGTAAGGGTACCGTGATCTAAGCGTATGAGAATAATGTCTTATTTCTCTAAGGCTTAATTTAAGAGGCCAAGACTGTCCTAATTTATCGATTTCGAAGGGTAGCTTAGATTGAACAGGTTCACCAGTCTAGAGTTTCAGACAAAGAGCACGTAACCCTTATTATATCACTGTGAATCGATTTGGTAATGTACCTTGTTAACTAACAGTCCTAAACTCTTGCGCCTGAATGCCTTGCTACAACCATCTATACTTCTGCGACACAAAATGTTACAGTTAGTTACATCATACAATTGCCATTCATCTCAATCAAAACCATTCTAATAATAAAAATAAAAGTTTAAAACAAATTGGACTATTTCACTAAGATTCGATTATCCGTTATTAGATATTGTTTGGTAACTTTGAATTTGAAGCTGTCTTTGACAAATACAAATATTTTCAATTATTCGGATTAATTGACTGATTGAATGGAGTGTAACGCCGCTTTCAACATTTTTTCGGTTATATCGCGGCGGCTGGAGCACCTAACAATGGTTTCTTGGTATTTCTTTCACCAGTACAACATTACATCCTTTCCTAGCCTCCAGCTGCTATCTCACATAGGTCTACGATTATCAACCCATTGGTGAGAGACAAATAGTCGGAAAGAATGAGTGCCGCCGTCGGGGATCGAACCCGGGACCTCTAGATTGACAGTCCAGCGCGCTATCAACTGCGCTATGACGGCGGCAATTGTTCATCGGAGACAGATTCCGAAGAAATGTTTAATTTCCTTGCTAGATTCGGAAAATTACTTCAAAAGGAAAGACTCGGCTCTGGTCAGTCTGCGCGGATCGCACTGTCTGGCTAAGGTCAACACTTTTCACACTTTCTAGAAGGTCCGGATTCGGTCGATGGATCGCAAATGTATAATTTTGAGACAAGATAAAATGTTGACTTGTTGAAAACCGTTTACAAATACATTCACGGTATGTAACTTAAGTAGTGCTTTGTATAAAATGTGACAGGTTGTTACTTCCCTTGTCCCAAACTGCAAAGCTTCACGCTTAAGATCGTTCCTGATGGGGTCCTATTTGACATTGCAACTTCCATTGTTCCTTGTCATGAAAAAGGGTTGTTAGATGTTGAGATACTGAACGGAAAGATATTCTTTTTATCTTATTACAGTTTAAAAAATCGTGCAATTGACACTCACTGCGATCAAAACTATTTAATTTCAATCACTCGGCGCTCCATTCATTCATTCACAACTCAATTTCTCAATTTAATCGGTCAAAAACGCTCCAAATTTAATAGAAAAAAATTCTATATCGTTCAAATCAATAAACATTTAAATCAAATCGATCGAATTATTCCATGATCGTATTGGTTGGTATGTATTTTAAAATGTCTGATTGCTCCATCAAGACACACTAACAAAAGCTTTAATTTAACTCTAAACTCGACCCGCACATTCATTCAAATTCATTACAAAATCATTCCAAATTCATTCATCTTATCAATTTCACGATGTGCCTAACAGTATTAATTCAAATCAGTTAATCAAAACACGCCCGTGATCTTGAAAACGAAGCGCTCGCGAACACACTTCCCTTGAAGCATACTATGTATATGTTTCAAAATACAATACAAGATATCATTTCTAATGCGTTCACGAGGGCATTTCTATCCAAAACCACAGATAATTATCAAATAATTCGATTTTTTTTCGATTTGAAAATAGAAATCGGATTATGAAGAAATTGCTTGCGTTTGACTTTAATAGATTTATCAATTTACTGCCCTTCACATTAAAACTGACCATCTTGGTCGATGCGAATGTAATGTTTATTATTTTGAACGATTTCGAGGCATTATTGAAGGATTTCGTGATTTGAATGAGTGTTTTGAATGCATTGAATGTAGCACAGAGAGAGCTGTAAAGATTGGTTTTGATGAAGGTGAATGTCAATTTCACATGTTACAAATCATACTACATGGATTTTTTTCTGAAACAAAGTACTTTACATATGAATAGGACTTTTGTCCCTAGGTCGACGCCAAGGCCAAATATCAAGGTAATATTTATGGAAATGTTAGGCATAAATAATTTTGAATGAAAGACGAACCGGTGTTTACCATACCACATCTTTCTATTTTTGACATAGGTAATCATTAAATTTATCTACGCTATCTGTGAAACACAAAACGCTTAGTACATTGAATGTTCTTTATTTTATTTAACCCCAAATTTCTTAAATGAGGAATGATACACCAAAGTTTTTGGCATAAGGCGATACGTAAATAAAAGAAATTACAGCAGGTTATAATCCACGATTTTTCCCCTGGCAGGGCGGAGCCTAAGTAACGGGCCGTTGCACTTAAGGTTAAAGTTAATGAGCCTTTATTTATTATTGTTTACTTCTTAAAGATAGTCGACACAATTAGCTTGAAACTGCAAAACGTAGGTTGGTAACCAAACCCTCGTTACTTCAGCTTGTCCAAGCTGAAGTAACGAGGCTTTGGTAATCCAACGATGATTTGTGTTCACTTACTCTAATCACGTGAATCCTTTTTGTTCTAGGATACAGTTATTTGCACGCGTTCACGATTATTGCCGACTAACTTTTCAATGAACCCAAAATATTAAAAAGTTAACTCGCCAAAATACGTCATGTCTAAGCCCCGCCCTGCCAGTTCATTAATAACGAAGACTATGAGATAATTATTACGAGTTTTGAAGTTTTGATGCCCGGTACGCTCTATGATACGACAAAAATGAAAAAGAGACATGTTAAAAAAAGGTGTCCAGTCACCTTTAGTCCATATTTTCAATAATAAATAAAATCCATACATGCAGAAATGTCATATATTTAACAGGTTGCCGTTCTTTTTAGCTCACCTGAGCACAAAGTGCTCAAGGTGAGCTATTGTGATCGTACATTGCCCGGCATCCGGCGTCTGGCGTGCGGTGTGCGTTATGCGTCGTCCACAATTTCTTAAAACATCTTCTCCTCCTAAACCAGTAAGCCAATCTTTATGAAACTTGGCAGGGATGTTCCTTTGGTTAAGCTCTACCAAAGTTGTTCAAATAAATGAAATCCGCCCTTAACTCTTTCTTAACCCTTAACAAAAAGGGTGAAAATAGGAAAATCTTTAAAAATCTTCTTCTCTGAAACCAGAAGGCAGACAGCTTTTATATTTGGTATGTAGTATCATCTAGTGGGTCTCTACCAAGTTTGTTCATATAAAGCCCTGGGGTCATATTTGGGTCCTACCCGGGCACATCACTTTTTACATGAAATCATAGAGCGAAAACCTTTAAAAATCTTCTTCTCTGAAACCAGATGACAGACAGCTTTCATATTTGGTATGTTGCATCACCTAGTGGGTCTCTAATAAGTTTGTTCATAACAAGCCTTGGGGTCATATTTGGGCTCTACCCGGGCACATCCCTTTTAGCTGTTCTGAGCACTAAGGGTAAATCAAAGTGCTGTCAGCACTGTAAATCGTACATCATTGAGAGGCTGGGATAGTGCAATAGTTCGCCAATCAAAAGGGCTCAAATTTGGACAATGAGAGTTGGTAAAATCTTTAAATTTGTGAGTTTTTTGTCTTAACAATCCATCTTTTCGAGGACATCGCCAGCTCGTCCAACCTCGTGGGTCCGATTTTGAAAGTTTGCTGATTCGATAGCCCTCTGCTAGTCTAAATTATTTCAAAGCAGATTTTTACGTTGTTATAATGAGCACGCGCCAAGCTAAAAGCTTGTCTGTTAATATTATTCCTCTCTCTATAGAGTTTAAAAGCCTGTTTTGTAACAAACATTTTTCATTAAACTATTTACAATTTTGATTACCAACATGTTTGTATTTCAAGCATTGGGTTTTCCCAAATACTGTAAATGCATTTTCCCTCAAGAAACACGTGAAATCGCCAACTATGCTATTTATATCTTTGGTTTCTGACCAATCGATTAAATCTAGCAGCACTCTATGATTATTCATGAGTTGTTCTAAAAAAAGATCGCTCTTACTGCTACAGTTGTACAATTTATAGTGAGGCGTCAAAGACCAATTTTACATTAGTGAAAATCAAATGGCAGCCCGAGAGTCGCGTTAGATGATGTAATAATCTAAAATTGACTGTAATATGCATGCGCAGAAAGGGCATTCATGTGAACGGAGTTACCCACTGGTGGTAGAAAACAAACTTCACATTTACCGCTACAATAATTAATTAACCATGAAATATCGTTATTCCATTAAGAAATGTGATAAACTCGTGCAAAATACTTAATAAAATAAGAAAAAAGTATTTGCCTTTTAAAGTTAAAGAGAATATTTGTTTTGTGTAATCGAATTGTTGTGCACTATTATCGACGCCATTTTGGAACTCAAGAAACACCAGCCTGACCCAGGATCAGAAGCGTCGAGGTTGAAAGGTTAAAATGACATCCCTAGTGTCGAAACCGAGGTCGTTCTGATGGAAACCCGGTTAACTCAGGTCGAAATCGAGTCCGATATGAACTTACCCATTGAAAATGATAGGCAATAACGGTTTCTCGAAACTCACATAAAGTTGCGGAACTATATCCTATATCAGTTTATCGTATGTTTTTGTCGGTTTTTTTGTTGTTGAATAATTTTTCTTCATACTCAAATTTGAATTTAATGAAAATAGGATTGGAGCGTGATCAGAGTGCTCATTGAAATCAAATATTTCAAAATTACAAAATTATTTCTACTTGTTAACACATGCGAAAAAAAGTATACTTCCCACGCTCCCTGTTTGAGTGCAGACGACTATTGACTAATGACAAACAAGTTAATTGACACATTTCGAGCAGACGATGTCCATCTGAATTTACACGTGGTCTGAATTTACGCGTGGGTTTTGACCGCGTGATAATCATAACAGAATTTGATTGGTTGTCAGCCCTACAACTGGTAAATGACCGTTCGAGAAAGTTCAGAGCAGTAATATTGTAAGTGCTACAAATTAATTATACAGTTAACCAATTGTACGTTTCAACTCCTTTACTCAACCGAAAATCTTGTTATAAACACTGAAAATACTAACTGGTAATTACTAAAAGCGAAAATTACATCAAATTTTGTATTAGCCTCTTCTCTATTTGTCGAAAAGTAAATAAGGTATAAACAAAGTTTGTAGATTGTGACTGAAAAGGCCGTTTCTTCGGTGTTTGAAAACACATAATTTGGTTTGAACACATTGCTCAGAAGATAATGGTAAAAATGTACTGGGTCAAACAGACTGGATTTCTGAAAAACGGTAGATATAAATCTACTGCTTCGCAGTACGATTTAAAAACGAAAATCTTCAAAAATCTTCTTCTCTGAAACCAGAGGGCACACAGCTTTTATATTTGGTATGTAGCATCATCTAGTGGGTCTCTACCAAGTTTGTTCATATAAAGCCCTGGGGTCATATTTGGGCTCCACCCTACACACCCCTTTTAGCTTTTCTGAGCACAAAGGGTAAAAAACGAAAACCATAAAAAATCTCTTCTCTGAAACCAGAGGGCACACAGCTTTTATGTTTGGTATGCAGCATCACCTAGTGGGCCTCTATCAAGTTGGTTCATATCAAGCCCCAGAGGTCATATTTTGGCCCCACCGGGGCGCATCCCTTAGCTCATCTGAGAACGATGGGAGAAAACAGGAAACTCTTTAAAATTCTTCTTCTCTGAAACAAGAAGGCAGACAGCTTTCATATTTGGTAAGTAGCATCCTCTAGTGGACCTCTACCAAGTTTTTTTTTTCATATCAAGACCTTTGGGTAACACTTGGGCTCCACCCTGGTGCATCCTTTTTTACATAGAATCAAAGAGTGAAATGGCATATCCTGCTTGTTTTTGGATTAAAACATTCCAGGGTATTGATCTTATGAAGAAGTCATCTCCTTGTTGACATCTGTCTATTTAATTAATGTGATGTCCCAGGGGTCAAAGAGACTCAGGTGAGCGATCTAGGACCATCACGGTCCTCTTGTTTTTTACAGTCAAGCCAATAGAAATAACGCCAAACAATCGCAACTTAAGTTTATTTTAGCTGGATTTACGGGATTTGATCACCAATCGAAAGTATTTGTCCACTAGGGGAATTAGTGTTGTATTTTAGGATAACTATAACTTGAAATGTGTTTCTCCATTCATAATCATTAGGAACTACGTTCTGTAGACGTAACATATTAGTGCGGGAAATTTCCCTATAACTTCTAATAATTCATTTCTTAGGAGTGCAAATAATTTTCAAGAGAAATATACAAAAAGATTTTTTTCTGTATTCAAAATGGATTTATTTTTATTTTACCGAACAACCGAAATTCAATAAGAGTAATTTAAGTTTAATACGATGATGTAAATGGTTCTTATCGCCAGGAAACCATGTTAAGGTAGTAGATCCGTAATAGTTTTGCAACGTATCAGGAGTATTTAACTTTGACAATGTTAACCGAGGTTTCCTAATGATTTTCATTAGGAAACCTCTGTTAACATTGTGAAAGAACATATGGTCCAAAATATTGCGGAACTATTACGGTTCCACTACCTTAAGTTGCAAGGGACGACGGGGTATACATGTTATAATGTCAAATGCGTCGTACAATCCTTAACAAGGATATTTTTAAATTGGAACCTTGAAGTAAAAAAAGTAAAACAAAATTCTTCATTTCTAATGCTTCTTGTTAAATGTCACAGAGGTTTAACCTGGTTAAGACAGAAATATTAAATGAGCCTGTGCCTGTCATTTTCAACAATTTCTCATGTGCACGAGGTGAAACCACTGACTAGTCTAGGCAACCACATCACGCTACAGTTAACAACATCGTGAAATTGACAACATGAATGATTTTGGAATAATTTAGGAATGAAATTGAATGAGTGTGAGGAGCGAGTTTTGAGTGAATTTAGTGGGAGGTAATCCTTTATCGCAAATTTTGTTCAGGATGAACAAAATTAGCGATAATGATTACCTCCCTTTAATAATAAAAAAATGAATAAAAGTTCTATACATAGCTTCCTAGTTCTTCAAGAACCTATGAAACGCTAATTATTTGTATTATGTCAGTGAAATCAGGTTTTTTTTCTTTGTCAAAATTTATTTTGAATGACGCTGTTGATTCTATATTTTTCAATGGGTTTTAGCGTTTTTGATTGGTTTGTGTGAAAGTTTGGAATGAGTTAATGGATCGATGAGTGAGTGATTTAGAATGGTTTTGATTGAGATGAATGTCAATTTCAAGATGTTATTAACTGTAGAAGAATTTTCACCGACGCCCAAAGAGAGAACAAGACCATATTTATATACAGAGCTCATAGTGAAGGCTCTGGTCAGACTGTGCGGATGCACAGGCTGGCTAGAAGCTTTGCTTTGTGCACATGTGAAATTGTTGGAAACATCTCAAATATGATTTCTACATACACAAAATGGAAAATGTTTCTTTTTTACCAATGGAACTTTGCAAAATAGTCTCAGGGTGTAATGGTAGTACATGTGAAAGAAAAACAAGGAATCGATTGTTAGGTGCTCCGTCCGCCGCGATATAACTGAAAATTGTTGAAAGCGGCGTAAAACCAATTCAATCAATCAAGCAAGCAAATGGTTCTTATCGATAGGAATCACTATAATGTTGACAAGGTGAATGATTTTGAATGTATTCTGAAAGAAATCGAATGAGTGGGAAGAGGGAGTTTAGAGTGAAATCAAGGGGAGGTTATTTAACGATATTTTAATAAATCCATTAAAATAAATCCAAGTAGTTTTTTTTCTGTTCGTTCACGAATCGATTAGACGCTTTAAAAATCCTAACCAAAAACATGTGATTTGATCGTGGTTTGAATTGATCGATTTGAATGAAACTCTGGTTGGTTAGCCAGATTTCGATATATTTTCCTATTTCGGAATGTTATTGAGTCATTAGAGTGTTTGTTCGGATTAAATAAACTGAGCGCTGAGAGTGAGATTTGGAATGATATTGATCTGAATTAGTGTCGGATACCTCTTAGATCTGATAGTATCACTCGTTCCTCATCTAATTAAGCACGCACGATTACAGTTGGATACATCGTGAAATTGACATTCAACCATTCTAAATCGCTCAATCGGCACTCCATTCATTTATTCCAAATAATCACTCAAACCACTCCAAACGATCCAAATTTACTAAGAAATATACTGGCCAAAAGTCCTAATCGGCCACTTTAAAAATGACGATAACTTTTTTAAAAGTCATAACATTTTAATGAAATTTGATGTGCGAATTTTTAAGCATAATGCACGTGGATTTCCATTATGATTTACCAAAAGTTATCAAATTTGGATGTGTAATAAAGGACTAGCTCAAAAAGCTCTAAATCTTAATAGAGCTCGGGATATTACACTTTCAACAAATCAAAGTCCGCAAATCGTTAGCTGCAAACCAGACCAAGAAAACAACTGAGTAACATTGTAAATTTTGTGTGACCTTTGACTACAGGAGAAACAGAAAGAAAAGGAGGCATGGTAAAATGGTGTTTAAATTCAACCGGCAAACCATTTTATCCAACGGATTTGCTCAAATATGGTCTGATGTGAAAAATCGATGTATCAAACTGATTTTTTTAACATATCCAACATTTTGTAGCTCAATGGAAATTATCAGTCTATATTTTATGCATTTTTGAAGAAAAGCGTGTTTTAGGTGTTGTTTCTAGGAACCGTTTTTCTGCATACATAAGCTCTATCACTTTCTTCTAGGGCCATATGCCGCGCACAATTGTCGAACATTTTCAATTTTTTTCCTAGTCTATTTTTCAGCTTACGACCCACGAGACAAAAATCGCTGCATTAACAATATTTTGAGCTCTGTGTGATATTAGAGCTTTTTGAGCTTTTCTCATGTTGCGCTTTAAATTCAATGAAATAACGGTAACTTTTCGCCAAAATCATCTGGAAAGATGCTTAAAAATTCACATAGCAAATTTCACGAAAATCCAGACACCAGCGACCGTCCATTGTGTTTTCGTCCGCGCAGAAAGTTTTGAGCTGCACAAAACTTGCAGAGCGGATAAACTTTCCGCTATGTACGATGTAAATGCGAAACAAACGCCACGTATCCGATAGAATCCGTTCTACTTCCGCTGTATCCTCAATTCATCCGTTAGGCATCATCAGAACTCTTATCCGCTTTGGATGAAAACGTACAGAGGGCGGAATTATTAGGTATAGGAAAAGTAAATAAAGGGGAAATACAGTAACACGGATATTTAAGTATGTAAGCGCATACATCACGTGAAATCTTATGATCCGCGCTGCAACCGTTTTGTTTCCATTCAGCATCCGTTATGTATATGTCCAATGCTTTATGCATCCGCTCTTTCCGCTATAAGATTACGTCACAATTACACCCGATTAACTCTTCTGAGCTGTCATACACTCTTATACACAAGGCTTCCGATAAACATCCAGTCAAAATCCCGGCTTCACACTTAACGCGTCTGATATTTTCCGTTCTGTTTCCGCAAATTTTTGCCACTATTATCAGTTTTTATTGATCATATGAGAACGGATGGAAATCAAACTCTTCCGTCGTGTCCGTTATGCATACGTTTTGTGTCCGTTTGGCAGTGGGACCGTGCCTTAAACTCGCAAAAATTGCAGAGTACAGTTAAGCACATCGCGGAATTGACAATATAAATGACTTTGGAATGATTTTGGAATGAAATTGAATGAGTGTGTGGAGCGAGTTATGAGTGAAATTAAAGTGGGGTATTCAAGTCGCTAATTTTGTTCAGGATTAACAAAATTAGCTATATGTATTACCCCCCCCCCCTTTTTTTTTAATAAAATATACGTTCTTTTCTGTTTGTGTGTCTTGGTTGACCAATCAGACATAAAAAAAACAGCCAATAAAATCATAGAACAATCTGATCGATTTGAACGATTTAAAAAATGTTTCCTTATGAATTCGGAGCGTTTTTCATCGGTTAGAGTGAGTGTTTGGAATGAATGAATGGAGCGCTGAGTGAGTGTTATTAATTACTTTTGATCGAAGTGAGTGTCGTTTGCACGATGTTTTAAACTGTAGGTTGGTAAGGGTACCGTGATCTAAGCGTATGAGAATAATGTCTTATTTCTCTAAGGCTTAATTTAAGAGGCCAAGACTGTCCTAATTTATCGATTTCGAAGGGTAGCTTAGATTGAACAGGTTCACCAGTCTAGAGTTTCAGACAAAGAGCACGTAACCCTTATTATATCACTGTGAATCGATTTGGTAATGTACCTTGTTAACTAACAGTCCTAAACTCTTGCGCCTGAATGCCTTGCTACAACCATCTATACTTCTGCGACACAAAATGTTACAGTTAGTTACATCATACAATTGCCATTCATCTCAATCAAAACCATTCTAATAATAAAAATAAAAGTTTAAAACAAATTGGACTATTTCACTAAGATTCGATTATCCGTTATTAGATATTGTTTGGTAACTTTGAATTTGAAGCTGTCTTTGACAAATACAAATATTTTCAATTATTCGGATTAATTGACTGATTGAATGGAGTGTAACGCCGCTTTCAACATTTTTTCGGTTATATCGCGGCGGCTGGAGCACCTAACAATGGTTTCTTGGTATTTCTTTCACCAGTACAACATTACATCCTTTCCTAGCCTCCAGCTGCTATCTCACATAGGTCTACGATTATCAACCCATTGGTGAGAGACAAATAGTCGGAAAGAATGAGTGCCGCCGTCGGGGATCGAACCCGGGACCTCTAGATTGACAGTCCAGCGCGCTATCAACTGCGCTATGACGGCGGCAATTGTTCATCGGAGACAGATTCCGAAGAAATGTTTAATTTCCTTGCTAGATTCGGAAAATTACTTCAAAAGGAAAGACTCGGCTCTGGTCAGTCTGCGCGGATCGCACTGTCTGGCTAAGGTCAACACTTTTCACACTTTCTAGAAGGTCCGGATTCGGTCGATGGATCGCAAATGTATAATTTTGAGACAAGATAAAATGTTGACTTGTTGAAAACCGTTTACAAATACATTCACGGTATGTAACTTAAGTAGTGCTTTGTATAAAATGTGACAGGTTGTTACTTCCCTTGTCCCAAACTGCAAAGCTTCACGCTTAAGATCGTTCCTGATGGGGTCCTATTTGACATTGCAACTTCCATTGTTCCTTGTCATGAAAAAGGGTTGTTAGATGTTGAGATACTGAACGGAAAGATATTCTTTTTATCTTATTACAGTTTAAAAAATCGTGCAATTGACACTCACTGCGATCAAAACTATTTAATTTCAATCACTCGGCGCTCCATTCATTCATTCACAACTCAATTTCTCAATTTAATCGGTCAAAAACGCTCCAAATTTAATAGAAAAAAATTCTATATCGTTCAAATCAATAAACATTTAAATCAAATCGATCGAATTATTCCATGATCGTATTGGTTGGTATGTATTTTAAAATGTCTGATTGCTCCATCAAGACACACTAACAAAAGCTTTAATTTAACTCTAAACTCGACCCGCACATTCATTCAAATTCATTACAAAATCATTCCAAATTCATTCATCTTATCAATTTCACGATGTGCCTAACAGTATTAATTCAAATCAGTTAATCAAAACACGCCCGTGATCTTGAAAACGAAGCGCTCGCGAACACACTTCCCTTGAAGCATACTATGTATATGTTTCAAAATACAATACAAGATATCATTTCTAATGCGTTCACGAGGGCATTTCTATCCAAAACCACAGATAATTATCAAATAATTCGATTTTTTTTCGATTTGAAAATAGAAATCGGATTATGAAGAAATTGCTTGCGTTTGACTTTAATAGATTTATCAATTTACTGCCCTTCACATTAAAACTGACCATCTTGGTCGATGCGAATGTAATGTTTATTATTTTGAACGATTTCGAGGCATTATTGAAGGATTTCGTGATTTGAATGAGTGTTTTGAATGCATTGAATGTAGCACAGAGAGAGCTGTAAAGATTGGTTTTGATCGAGGTGAATGTCAATTTCACATGTTAATAACCTTTACATATGAATAGGACTATTGTCTCTACGTCGATGTCAAGGTCGAATATCAAGGTAATATTTATGGAAATGTGTTAGGCATAAATAATTTGGAATGAAAGACAAACCGGTGTTTACCATATCTTTCTATTTTTGACATAGGTGTTCATTTAATTTATCTACACTATCTGTGAAACACAAATCGCTTAATACATTGTATGTCCTTCATTTTATTTAATCCCAAATTTCTTTAATGAGGAATGATACACCAAGGTTTTTGGCATAAGGCGATACGTAAATAAAAGAAATTACAGAAGGTTATAATACACGATTTTTCCCCTGGCAGGGCGGAGCCTAAGTAACGGGCCGTTGCACTTAAGGTTAAAGTTAACTAGCCTTTATTTATTATTGTTTACTTCTTAAAGATAGTCGACACAATTAGCTTGAAACTGCAAAACGTAGGTTGGTAACCAAACCCTCGTTACTTCAGCTTGTCCAAGCTGAAGTAACGAGGCTTTGGTAATCCAACGATGATTTGTGTTCACTTACTCTAATCACGTGAATCCTTTTTGTTCTAGGATACAGTTATTTGCACGCGTTCACGATTATTGCCGACTAACTTTTCAATGAACCCAAAATATTAAAAAGTTAACTCGCCAAAATACGTCATGTCTAAGCCCCGCCCTGCCAGTTCATTAATAACGAAGACTGTGAGATAATTATTACGAGTTTTGAAGTTTTGATGCCCGGTACGCTCTATGATACGACAAAAATGAAAAAGAGACATGTAAAAAAAAGGTGTCCAGTCACCTTTAGTCCATATTTTCAATAATAAATAAAATCCATACATGCAGAAATGTCATATATTTAACAGGTTGCCGTTCTTTTTAGCTCACCTGAGCACAAAGTGCTCAAGGTGAGCTATTGTGATCGTACATTGCCCGGCATCCGGCGTCTGGCGTGCGGTGTGCGTTATGCGTCGTCCACAATTTCTTAAAACATCTTCTCCTCCTAAACCAGTAAGCCAATCTTTATGAAACTTGGCAGGGATGTTCCTTTGGTTAAGCTCTACCAAAGTTGTTCAAATAAATGAAATCCGCCCTTAACTCTTTCTTAACCCTTAACAAAAAGGGTGAAAATAGGAAAATCTTTAAAAATCTTCTTCTCTGAAACCAGAAGGCAGACAGCTTTTATATTTGGTATGTAGTATCATCTAGTGGGTCTCTACCAAGTTTGTTCATATAAAGCCCTGGGGTCATATTTGGGTCCTACCCGGGCACATCACTTTTTACATGAAATCATAGAGCGAAAACCTTTAAAAATCTTCTTCTCTGAAACCAGATGACAGACAGCTTTCATATTTGGTATGTTGCATCACCTAGTGGGTCTCTAATAAGTTTGTTCATAACAAGCCTTGGGGTCATATTTGGGCTCTACCCGGGCACATCCCTTTTAGCTGTTCTGAGCACTAAGGGTAAATCAAAGTGCTGTCAGCACTGTAAATCGTACATCATTGAGAGGCTGGGATAGTGCAATAGTTCGCCAATCAAAAGGGCTCAAATTTGGACAATAAGAGTTGGTAAAATCTTTAAATTTGTGAGTTTTTTGTCTTAACAATCCATCTTTTCGAGGACATCGCCAGCTCGTCCAACCTCGTGGGTCCGATTTTGAAAGTTTGCTGATTCGATAGCCCTCTGCTAGTCTAAATTATTTCAAAGCAGATTTTACGTTGTTATAATGAGCACGCGCCAAGCTAAAAACTTGTCTGTTAATATTATTCCTCTCTCTATAGAGTTTAAAAGCCTGTTTTGTAACAAACATTTTTCATTAAACTATTTACAATTTTGATTACCAACATGTTTGTATTTCAAGCATTGGGTTTTCCCAAATACTGTAAATGCATTTTCCCTCAAGAAACACGTGAAATCGCCTACTATGCTATTTATATCTTTGGTTTCTGACCAATCGATTAAATCTAGCAGCACTCTATGATTATTCATGAGTTGTTCTAAAAAAAGATCGCTCTTACTGCTACAGTTGTACAATTTATAGTGAGGCGTCAAAGACCAATTTTACATTAGTGAAAATCAAATGGCAGCCCGAGAGTCGCGTTAGATGATGTAATAATCTAAAATTGACTGTAATATGCATGCGCAGAAAGGGCATTCATGTGAACGGAGTTACCCACTGGTGGTAGAAAACAAACTTCACATTTACCGCTACAATAATTAATTAACCATGAAATATCGTTATTCCATTAAGAAATGTGATAAACTCGTGCAAAATACTTAATAAAATAAGAAAAAAGTATTTGCCTTTTAAAGTTAAAGAGAATATTTGTTTTGTGTAATCGAATTGTTGTGCACTATTATCGACGCCATTTTGGAACTCAAGAAACACCAGCCTGACCCAGGATCAGAAGCGTCGAGGTTGAAAGGTTAAAATGACATCCCTAGTGTCGAAACCGAGGTCGTTCTGATGGAAACCCGGTTAACTCAGGTCGAAATCGAGTCCGATATGAACTTACCCATTGAAAATGATAGGCAATAACGGTTTCTCGAAACTCACATAAAGTTGCGGAACTATATCCTATATCAGTTTATCGTATGTTTTTGTCGGTTTTTTTGTTGTTGAATAATTTTTCTTCATACTCAAATTTGAATTTAATGAAAATAGGATTGGAGCGTGATCAGAGTGCTCATTGAAATCAAATATTTCAAAATTACAAAATTATTTCTACTTGTTAACACATGCGAAAAAAAGTATACTTCCCACGCTCCCTGTTTGAGTGCAGACGACTATTGACTAATGACAAACAAGTTAATTGACACATTTCGAGCAGACGATGTCCATCTGAATTTACACGTGGTCTGAATTTACGCGTGGGTTTTGACCGCGTGATAATCATAACAGAATTTGATTGGTTGTCAGCCCTACAACTGGTAAATGACCGTTCGAGAAAGTTCAGAGCAGTAATATTGTAAGTGCTACAAATTAATTATACAGTTAACCAATTGTACGTTTCAACTCCTTTACTCAACCGAAAATCTTGTTATAAACACTGAAAATACTAACTGGTAATTACTAAAAGCGAAAATTACATCAAATTTTGTATTAGCCTCTTCTCTATTTGTCGAAAAGTAAATAAGGTATAAACAAAGTTTGTAGATTGTGACTGAAAAGGCCGTTTCTTCGGTGTTTGAAAACACATAATTTGGTTTGAACACATTGCTCAGAAGATAATGGTAAAAATGTACTGGGTCAAACAGACTGGATTTCTGAAAAACGGTAGATATAAATCTACTGCTTCGCAGTACGATTTAAAAACGAAAATCTTCAAAAATCTTCTTCTCTGAAACCAGAGGGCACACAGCTTTTATATTTGGTATGTAGCATCATCTAGTGGGTCTCTACCAAGTTTGTTCATATAAAGCCCTGGGGTCATATTTGGGCTCCACCCTACACACCCCTTTTAGCTTTTCTGAGCACAAAGTGGGCCTCTATCAAGTTGGTTCATATCAAGCCCCAGAGGTCATATTTTGGCCCCACCGGGGCGCATCCCTTAGCTCATCTGAGAACGATGGGAGAAAACAGGAAACTCTTTAAAATTCTTCTTCTCTGAAACAAGAAGGCAGACAGCTTTCATATTTGGTAAGTAGCATCCTCTAGTGGACCTCTACCAAGTTTTTTTTTCATATCAAGACCTTTGGGTAACACTTGGGCTCCACCCTGGTGCATCCTTTTTTACATAGAATCAAAGAGTGAAATGGCATATCCTGCTTGTTTTTGGATTAAAACATTCCAGGGTATTGATCTTATGAAGAAGTCATCTCCTTGTTGACATCTGTCTATTTAATTAATGTGATGTCCCAGGGGTCAAAGAGACTCAGGTGAGCGATCTAGGACCATCACGGTCCTCTTGTTTTTTACAGTCAAGCCAATAGAAATAACGCCAAACAATCGCAACTTAAGTTTATTTTAGCTGGATTTACGGGATTTGATCACCAATCGAAAGTATTTGTCCACTAGGGGAATTAGTGTTGTATTTTAGGATAACTATAACTTGAAATGTGTTTCTCCATTCATAATCATTAGGAACTACGTTCTGTAGACGTAACATATTAGTGCGGGAAATTTCCCTATAACTTCTAATAATTCATTTCTTAGGAGTGCAAATAATTTTCAAGAGAAATATACAAAAAGATTTTTTTCTGTATTCAAAATGGATTTATTTTTATTTTACCGAACAACCGAAATTCAATAAGAGTAATTTAAGTTTAATACGATGATGTAAATGGTTCTTATCGCCAGGAAACCATGTTAAGGTAGTAGATCCGTAATAGTTTTGCAACGTATCAGGAGTATTTAACTTTGACAATGTTAACCGAGGTTTCCTAATGATTTTCATTAGGAAACCTCTGTTAACATTGTGAAAGAACATATGGTCCAAAATATTGCGGAACTATTACGGTTCCACTACCTTAAGTTGCAAGGGACGACGGGGTATACATGTTATAATGTCAAATGCGTCGTACAATCCTAAACAAGGATATTTTTAAATTGGAACCTTGAAGTAAAAAAAGTAAAACAAAATTCTTCATTTCTAATGCTTCTTGTTAAATGTCACAGAGGTTTAACCTGGTTAAGACAGAAATATTAAATGAGCCTGTGCCTGTCATTTTCAACAATTTCTCATGTGCACGAGGTGAAACCACTGACTAGTCTAGGCAACCACATCACGCTACAGTTAACAACATCGTGAAATTGACAACATGAATGATTTTGGAATAATTTAGGAATGAAATTGAATGAGTGTGAGGAGCGAGTTTTGAGTGAATTTAGTGGGAGGTAATCCTTTATCGCAAATTTTGTTCAGGATGAACAAAATTAGCGATAATGATTACCTCCCTTTAATAATAAAAAAATGAATAAAAGTTCTATACATAGCTTCCTAGTTCTTCAAGAACCTATGAGACGCTAATTATTTGTATTATGTCAGTGAAATCAGGTTTTTTTTCTTTGTCAAAATTTATTTTGAATGACGCTGTTGATTCTATATTTTTCAATGGGTTTTAGCGTTTTTGATTGGTTTGTGTGAAAGTTTGGAATGAGTTAATGGATCGATGAGTGAGTGATTTAGAATGGTTTTGATTGAGATGAATGTCAATTTCAAGATGTTATTAACTGTAGAAGAATTTTCACCGACGCCCAAAGAGAGAACAAGACCATATTTATATACAGAGCTCATAGTGAAGGCTCTGGTCAGACTGTGCGGATGCACAGGCTGGCTAGAAGCTTTGCTTTGTGCACATGTGAAATTGTTGGAAACATCTCAAATATGATTTCTACATACACAAAATGGAAAATGTTTCTTTTTTACCAATGGAACTTTGCAAAATAGTCTCAGGGTGTAATGGTAGTACATGTGAAAGAAAAACAAGGAATCGATTGTTAGGTGCTCCGTCCGCCGCGATATAACTGAAAATTGTTGAAAGCGGCGTAAAACCAATTCAATCAATCAAGCAAGCAAATGGTTCTTATCGATAGGAATCACTATAATGTTGACAAGGTGAATGATTTTGAATGTATTCTGAAAGAAATCGAATGAGTGGGAAGAGGGAGTTTAGAGTGAAATCAAGGGGAGGTTATTTAACGATATTTTAATAAATCCATTAAAATAAATCCAAGTAGTTTTTTTTCTGTTCGTTCACGAATCGATTAGACGCTTTAAAAATCCTAACCAAAAACATGTGATTTGATCGTGGTTTGAATTGATCGATTTGAATGAAACTCTGGTTGGTTAGCCAGATTTCGATATATTTTCCTATTTCGGAATGTTATTGAGTCATTAGAGTGTTTGTTCGGATTAAATAAACTGAGCGCTGAGAGTGAGATTTGGAATGATATTGATCTGAATTAGTGTCGGATACCTCTTAGATCTGATAGTATCACTCGTTCCTCATCTAATTAAGCACGCACGATTACAGTTGGATACATCGTGAAATTGACATTCAACCATTCTAAATCGCTCAATCGGCACTCCATTCATTTATTCCAAATAATCACTCAAACCACTCCAAACGATCCAAATTTACTAAGAAATATACTGGCCAAAAGTCCTAATCGGCCACTTTAAAAATGACGATAACTTTTTTAAAAGTCATAACATTTTAATGAAATTTGATGTGCGAATTTTTAAGCATAATGCACGTGGATTTCCATTATGATTTACCAAAAGTTATCAAATTTGGATGTGTAATAAAGGACTAGCTCAAAAAGCTCTAAATCTTAATAGAGCTCGGGATATTACACTTTCAACAAATCAAAGTCCGCAAATCGTTAGCTGCAAACCAGACCAAGAAAACAACTGAGTAACATTGTAAATTTTGTGTGACCTTTGACTACAGGAGAAACAGAAAGAAAAGGAGGCATGGTAAAATGGTGTTTAAATTCAACCGGCAAACCATTTTATCCAACGGATTTGCTCAAATATGGTCTGATGTGAAAAATCGATGTATCAAACTGATTTTTTTCACATATCCAACATTTTGTAGCTCAACGGAAATTATCAGTCTATATTTTATGCATTTTTGAAGAAAAGCGTGTTTTAGGTGTTGTTTCTAGGAACCGTTTTTCTGCATACATAAGCTCTATCACTTTCTTCTAGGGCCATATGCCGCGCACAATTGTCGAACATTTTCAATTTTTTACCTAGTCTATTTTTCAGCTTACGACCCACGAGACAAAAATCGCTGCATTAACAATATTTTGAGCTCTGTGTGATATTAGAGCTTTTTGAGCTTTTCTCATGTTGCGCTTTAAATTCAATGAAATAACGGTAACTTTTCGCCAAAATCATCTGGAAAGATGCTTAAAAATTCACATAGCAAATTTCACGAAAATCCAGACACCATAGAAAAAATTATCTTTGATTTTAAAGTGGCCGGATAGAAGTTTTAGTATATATGCTACCAACGGATAAGTTCAAAATAAATATCAAAAGAGAAAAAATCGCTTTTTCACTGACATGATTAAATTGTAAGCGTCAGATTAAGTTTTGAAGCAATGGGAAGTTATTGAATATGTTCACTTATTTAATTGCAGGAACGTAATAAATATTGCTGATTTTGTTCATCTTGAACATAATTAGCGGTATTAGATTACAGTTCTGTACCTCTATTTAATCTCATTCAAAACTCGCTCCACACACTCAGTCAAATTCATTCCAAAATCATTCGAAATTCAATCATCTTGTCAATTTCATTATGTTCTTTACTGCACATATACATATTAATTGTTAGTCACATGCATCTATGATGTAACCTTTGGTGCATGAAGGGGAATAAGGCCACCTTAATATTTTTCATAATTTATGAAAGACGTCAACGGCGTAATATGCTTTGCGTGTTGTTTTATTTTCCCAGTGATTTCTTAGATTTTTGGTGAACGAAAGTTTCGTTCACCAGTGTTATATACTGTGTATGGAAAATCCTGTAGGATCTTAATAGGTTTTAAATAAAGCAGTACCTCTTTAGATTCAATTTAGTATCTCTAAAGGCTTCTCTCTACAAAATCACTGTTTGTATCGTTAAATGCATGATACAATCTTTCTACATCAAGTAAAGATAATGAAAATTACACTTTAAAAACACAAAAATATCTTGGAATGTCTATACGGGCGAATTTTTGATCCGCGTAAGATTGTCGAGACTTCAGAGCAAAAACAAAGTTTGTGTCTGTACACTGTATAGGCAGATACTATGTTTTTGATTTAAACCTTCGCTATTGCAACTTGTAGTAATTTGCCGGAAATGTGTGTTTATTGAGGTCGTGAACTCTTGAACTTCTACACACCCCTGATTGGCCATATCAAACGTGATGACCTACTACGATTTTACCTGCCTCCTTATGAATGAAGTCTTTGCTTATAAGTTACGAAAGGTCAAGTTTACAAACGAATGGAATGTTCCTGCCGTATTTCTCCTATTACACGCGCCCGAGCGCGGTGCAAAACGTCGTGGGGCGCTATTATTTCAGACTCTTTTACTTCAGTAAAAAAATACGTATTTTTGGTACCTTAGAGAAGCAAACTGTTAACATGTTCGTAATTATCGATTGAAATACGTATGCTGCCCAATACGCTTTTCTATTTATCTATTAAGGCTATTGATTTAAAAAATAAAATAAAATGTTAGCTAATGAATTGTAATTCTGTCATTTTAAGTCATGTATCGAAATACGGTCATCCTGGACCATTTATTGCAGCTTTCAAAAGCAAGTGATTGCTTTATTAAGCAGAAGCCGAGATTATTATTATTGTTATTATTTGTACAAGGTAGGAAATTCCAGACGATGCAATATTCAATGTTCCGCTACCGATGGACAAAGCGGTCTAATAAATAATTACCTATTCACGTATGAAATAAATAATCCTGTATTAAATCCTAAAATTTCGTGATGTGTAAATGCACCCGGTACACGAAATGAAAGTGTTTCGTAGTGAAAACACAACACGTCTGGAGCTAGCTGGGTCACCGCGTGTCGGCACGCTTTGAAGTCCCCAGATTCTTGCAAGCGGCGACGTCGCTTTTGAAATAAGTCACACACGAGATTTTACGGGGTTTTTCCTATTTTAACAGTATGAATTGTGACTAGGATTTCATCATTTGACTCGGATATTTTGTATATTTGCAGAAGGTGAAATGATTTCAGAAATATTTTCGTAACAACGAAAGGGGGTTTTGTTCGCATGTGACTTATGAAGAATAACGAGAAATAGTTTTAATTTTGTGTTAAATTTTAACCTTTCGCACTTCCGGAAGACTGCACGATTTAGGACGCGCTAGTTTTTCAGATGTTGAACGATCTTGTAATGACGCAACCAGCCTTATCCTGATAGGAATTTAAGATAGTTAACCCACAATCTATTGAACATTACGTCGTGGAGTAGCAGCTTTTGAAATTAAATTCGAGACCGGATTTTTCACCACGGACCGTGGACGGTTGGATGATGTTGGTCGGATGGTCAAGGGCCTGGGAATCGTATTTATGGGGGAGCGCGTTTATTAGGGAGGGCGCGTCTAAATTCTCATTGAAACATAAATACGCACCACTTGACATTGACCAACCTTGATATGAAATGAAATTTAACCCATTACCAGACAACTTATGTTCTCAACTACCAAATTTACACCTCTTGCTTAAATCCCGTTTTTATCTTAAAGCTTGTTGTTGCATACTTGTGTAATGTAAATATCTTCGGTTACGGGTATTTTTGTATCATAATACCCAAATCCCATTCCCTGTTGTTGTTTTTTTTTCGTTTTAAACAAGGCCGGAAAACAGGGGATATAGCAATCTCGGTACGATTTACTGTTAATATATGAATGTGGTGAATAGATAAATAAATAAAAGAATCAAATGAACAAATATCCCAACACGATAGACCTAATTTCAAATTTAACATCGAATGGATTTTTTTTCAAAGTACTTGACATCGTAACTACAACTGTATAGTAGCGCTTCTATCCCTCGGATGGCTCTAGACTTTCCTCAATACAATCATTCATCTATTTGTTTTACGGGAAGTATGTAAAATATTACAAAAAACGAAACTTGGATTGTGAATAAATCGTCTGTGGACTGGAGCACCTTTACCTTAATATGCAAATTGGTATTTCTCGCACCAGAACTGTAATGAGCATACATCCGTACGTAGCTGCCATCTTCTACCCTCTTAGGTTTACGATTATCTGCCGTTTGGTAGGAGCAATAGAATTTAAACAACGACTAAATTTGGACAATTCATTAGCTGTACAAAATACCTTCCTACATAGATTTCATCGAATTGTTTTTTTTGTTTGTTTTTTTTTTAATTCATTTTTACGCAATGGCATCAGATAATTATTCTTTCACGACACTGAATATTACCGAAAGAGACCAAAACACAATTACGAAACAGCGGTCTTTTAATTCGGAGGATGGGGGGGACCCCATTCAGGTCGTACCAGAGCCATAGCGGATAACGTTTAAAAGTCAAAATGCAGAAAGACTGCTGTTTAATCTGCTAAAATATGGGTTCCGCATGTGGAAATTGAATTACCTTTCTGACTGCTATTTTTTGAGTTAAGAAAAGAATCATAAGTCTAGACACTATAGTTGCCTGTTTTCTTTTCTCTAGGCTTATCGCTATCTGTCTATTGGTCTGTCTCTGTCTGTCACTCTCTCTACCTTTCTTTTCCTCTCTTTCTCATTCTTTGAATTTAGAATTTTGACGAGATACTTTCCCTTGATTATTTTTTACATTTATAATTTCTCTTTTCTCAACGAATTCAATATTTCACTTTAGAATGCCAACAGATTCGTTCACCATCAGTACTTTCAGTGCTTTGATTTATAGTTAGGTCGCATGATTTATGAACAATGATAGTTAGGTCTTGAAATTTTTAAAATCGTCATCTAAACCAAATTAAAGCTCGCCATGAAGTTGTTTTATCTATCGTTGGTTAAAGGTATTTTTCGTTATCACTATTTTATATATTCTTTATCATAAACAGTGGGCAGTTTTCCTTATTAAATATCTCACAATAACTTAGATATATGTCTGAGAGACGGATGTCCCCCATTCGGAACACCACTCGGCCAATCTCACGATCAACCTCGGATGTACATAGACGGACTATTTTCAAAAAATGACAGGAAAACCTTGGAAAAACTCGATGACGTCAGTTAAAACGGCATTAGCCCTCGAAACTTTGAGTGAAAACATTCGACGTCGCCAACACTACGCGTTTAAGTCACTGACGTGAAAATACCGTATCCTTATATTAATATCTTAAGATTCTTTAATAACGGCTGAACAATCTTGAGTTTTGAGAATGATTCGTCATTCTCAAAAATTAAGATTTTTCAGTCGTTATTTACTGTAAAAGATTTAAATCTGAAGTAAGCACCAGTTGTGTCCGCGCTAGTGTTTCTTACAATGTTACCGCCTAACAAATGCACAATTTTGTTACATACCCATCCGCCTTACATACATCCGAGGTCCGATGCAGTTTACGGAAATGGCCGAGTGATGTTCCGAATGGGATGTCCCCGCTAATATTGATTTTTATCCCTGAATCAGTTGACCTTCAGCCACGACATTGACGTGTAGCGTAACTGTTCATACTCTTCGCAAGTTACATAGAGGAAATTGAATAAGTGGTCATCGAAAACTGCATTTATTAGACGGGTCATCTACAAACAGATAAAAACGAGGTTGAACCGAGTTTTTATCTGTTCGTAGATGGTAAGTTTAATAAATTCGGTATTTTATGAGCACGCATTTTATATTCTATTTATAATATGACACGAATTTTCACGAAAAACGTCAAAACCCTTGATATTCATCATTTCAAGTTTCCGCGAAACTTATAACGCCGTTTAAAACTGTCGTCTCAATATATACATTATGACGTAATTATTGCAGTTACAAAATAGCATTGACATTCGCTCTGATCTCATTTGCATAATTATTCAACTAGTGTTATAACACCTATGTAATATCAAAAATATTCAACCGTATTTTTTTACTCTCGCGACGAAGGTCATAGTATAATGGCCAGTACTCACCCAGGGGAGAAAACTATACCTGGTTTGAATGCATCCATGAATGTAGAAGTTATATAATTTGGACCCACCGACCCACTCTATCTCATACACTGTTACAAACGAACTGTCCTCAACCGAAGCATTGCTGAAAAATGTCCGACGTGAGCCGGTGTCGAACCCACGCGGACAGCAATCTTTAAATAATTGGTTAACAAGTCCAATGAGCTAACCTTTGAGCCAAAGAAGATATTTTTAAGCTATGCTTCGGTTGAGGACAGTTCGTTTGAATTACCATACACACGCATATCATCTCACACGGACAGATATAACTCTTTTTGTCCGTCGCAGTCTCATGACGATGACTGAAAAAAACATAAATTGGATGATATCTTTCTTTATCTTATAACTATCCAAATATCCGTATGATAACATTCCGTATGATATTTTTTATGATATCACATAGTTATTTTTAGAACAAATATATAATGCGGTTGTTTTTAGAAACTTGCATTTCTGTTGGAAACATCTACAAAAACAAGGAAATAGGGGTTATAAGATAAATATAATACGTATTGAGTGTATGGTATGAAAAAATATCTAACTCGGTTGTGGGAATTGATAATTGTCTCGGCAGAGCCTCGACAATGATCAATTCTCTCAACCTCGTTAGATATTTTTTCTCATACAAAACACTTAATACGTATTATATATATATATAGGCTATGGCATAACCTGCCATGGTGTTAAAAACGTGAGGACACCGCTAAATGAGTATAAGTCCTAGAGACATTTTTTCTGTTACATAAATATAATATGACATAATTCGGATTTATTTGTCTAGGGCCGAGCTTTTTGGCACATTATAACTAAGAAGATACTTTTGTCAAATAACGTGTAATGTTACTTCTGTAAGTCGATACATTTATAAATCATTACTTTTATCATCTATAAGGTGTTATTATGGATAAGTTCTGGTCAATGATGCAAATTCTGGTGCGTCGACATCTAGATTTCTAAACATCAACAAAGAAACCATTTCACGATATGTCTTGTGTATAGTATAAAAATCTAAAGAACTTGGACAGGCCATACCCTTTATGTTTAGCTTCTAGTCAAATATCCACTTTAGCAAAATTTAAGTGTTCCTGTGAAATCTAGAGGTTGAATCTACACATTGAGAAAATTTATTGTAATAAATGAAAGCATATTTTTCCTATATTTATAAGGCGGTCAGAATTTAACAGGATCATTTCAAGACATATATATTTCTGTACAATGTCACCATCGAAAATGAAAAGTAAGAAATCACATTTCTCATCGCGACAAATGTAAGTAATAGACATGTGAAAGTAGTCTATGACACTTGGCTCAGTCGGTGGATTCAATAAAATTGAATCGGAATCCCCATCGCTGCATTATCTAACAACTTTTCTCTTATTTACAATTCTTAGTCTCTCATATTTCATCTATGATAAATTGCCGTAAAAATAGAAGGGTTTTTCTCTAAGCCATATCATAGTGTTAAAATCTTGAGGACACTGCGTAATGAGTACAAGGCCAAGAGCCATTTTCTCTGTGACATAGATATAATATGACATAATTCGGATTTATTTGTCTAGGGCCGTCCTCTTTGTCGCGTTATGTCTTATGAGAAACTTTTTGATATATAACGTATTACTTTTTCTCTGTGGTACAAAACACCATAAACCATCAATTGTATTATTACCTGATGTCCTATATAAAAATTTATGAAGCTACTCGAATTGTGATGTGTTCTGAAAACCTTGTCAAGCGACTAGAAACAGACTAGACTAGAACTGCTTTATCTAGTTAGCACCGTTCTGCTGCCCGCTTGAGAAAAACATTATAAAAGATATATTTTCTTCGAATGCTGTACGATTGATAATGGTTATATAATACAAACATGGTTGCTTTTGAAGACTCTTTTTTAATATTAAGAACGACATAACTTCAATACGAAAAAGTATTTTGATGACTCAATCGAATCGAACGCATAATCAACGCAATACCATTTCGCGAAAACGACGTCACAATGTATGTGATGACGTCATTAAACTATGGGCACATAATCTCCCGCAAAATTTTCCTTGTCGTCATAAGAATTGATTCATCACACATTTTTAAAAATAATTTATCACAATTGAGTTAGATTATAACAGAGATACATGTAAATTCATTATCTGAAGTAAATAAAAAAGATACTCGCCAAACCTTCATTCGATTTGATGACTAGGCATACTTCCGTCTTATAGATACCTGACGACAAAGAATAGAAGAATTAATTGAGAGATGCCTTGCCTTTAAGCTGTTGCAAAAACCTTCCATGGTGTCAAAAACGTTAGGACATCGTTTAATGAGTGTACGACCAAGAGACATTTTCTCTGTGACATATATATAATATGACACAATTCTGGCTTATTTGTCTAGGGCCGGGCTATTTGTTAGGTTATAACTTAGAAGATACTCTCGAAGATAATGTATTTTTTCTTCTCTTTAATACAAAACAAACCATTTTATAATTAGGTCCGTGAAGTTGGCAGCCTAGCAGCCTAGCAGAGTGAAGTTGGCAGCCTAGCAGCCTAGCAGCCTAGCAGACTGAAATTGTTTTTGTCAAATTTATTGATATATAACACTAGTATTAAACACTAGAAGTTACTTCAAACCGTAAACTTTGAAATTCTAGTGAATATAGAACTGTTCCGGATATATCACGTTATTCATCTTTTTCGACCAAAATGTCCCGAAAATTGCCCGCAACATATCAATCTCGCCCTAACAAATATGAGAACTTTAATCTTTTGATAAAAAAACGACAGTGGTCATTTTAGGATGCTAAGCCGCTAGACTTCTGGAAATGTGAAGTTGGCAGTCTGGCAGCCTAGCAGCCTAGCAGAGTGAAGTTGGCAGCCTAGCAGGCTAGCAGCCTAGCAGACTGAATTTTTTTATCAAATTTATTGATATATAACACTAGTATTAAACACTAGAAGTCACTTCAAACCGTAAACACTGAAATTCTAGTGAATGTAGAACTGTTCCGGATATATCACGTTATTAATCTTTTCCGACCAAAATGTCCCGAAAATTGCCCGCAACATATCAATCTCGCCCTAACAAATATGAGAACTTTAATCTTTTGTTAAAAAAACGATAGTGGTCACTTTAGTATGCTATGCTGCAAGACTGCTGGAAATGTGAAGTTGGCAGTCTGGCAGTCTGGCAGTCTAGCAGCCTAGCAGCCTAGCAGAGTGAAGTTGGCAGCCTAGCAGCCTAGCAGCCTAGCAGACTGAAAATTTTTTTTGTCAAATTTATTGATATATAACACTAGTATTAAACACTAGAAGTCACTTCAAACCGTAAACTTTGAAATTCTAGTGAATATAGAACTGTTCCGGATATATCACGTTATTCAACTTTTCCGACCAAAATGTCCCGAAAATTGCCCGCAACATATCAATCTCGCCCTAACAAATATGAGAACTTTAATCTTTTGATAAAAAACGATAGTGGTTATTTTAGGATGCTACGCCGCTAGACTGCTGGAAATGTGAAGTTGGCAGTCTGGCAGCCTAGCAGCCTAGCAGAGTGAAGTTGGCAGCCTAGCAGGCTAGCAGCCTAGCAGACTGAATTTTTTTTATCAAAATTATTGATATCTAACACTAGTATTGAACTCTAGAAGTCACTTCAAAACGTAAACACTAAAATTCTAGTGAATGTAGATTTGTTCCGGATATATCACGTTATTCAACTTTTCCGACCAAAATGTCCCGAAAATTGCCCGCAACATATCAATCTCGCCCTAACAAATGTGAGAACTTTAATCTTTTGATAAAAAAAAAACGATAGTGGTCATTTTAGAATGCTACGCCGCTAGACTGCTGGAAATGCGAAGTTGGCAGCCTAGCAGCCTAGCAGCCTAGCAGAGTGAAGTTGGCAGCCTAGCAGCCTAGCAGACTGATTTTTTTTTATCAAATTTATTGATATCTAACACTAGTATTGAACACTAGAAGTCACCTCAAACCGAAAACACTGAAACTGTACATATTGAAAGCTGTCAGTACCCTCATTGGTTCAGCATAACAGTATGATCGCGAACGCTTCACTCTTAGATACGCTTCGCTTTGTTGTGGAGGGTATTATTTCTGATGCGCTTTCAGATGCCTTTTTTCCTGAGCATTGGACAGGTCACAGGACTATCGCGTAGGCGCCTTCTATTTTTCATTTTTCGATTAGAAAGAATACAACGTTAGGATGCTACGCCGCTAGACTGCTGGAAATGTGAAGTTGGCAGTCTGGCAGCCTAGTAGCCTAGCAGCCTAGCAGAGTGAAGTTGGCAGCCTAGCAGCCTAGCAGACTGAATTTTTTTTATCAAATTTATTGATATATAACACTAGTATTAAACACTAGAAGTCACTTCAAACCGTAAACACTGAAATTCTAGTGCATGTAGAAATGTTCCGGATATATCACGTTATTCATCTTTTTCGACCAAACTGTCCCGAAAATTGCCCGCAACATATCAATCTCACCCTAACAAATATGAGAACTTTAATCTTTTGATAAAAAAAGATAGTGGTCATTTTGGTATGCTATGCCGCTAGACTGCTGGAAATGTGAAGTTGGCCGTCTGGCAGCCTAGCAGCCTAGCAGAGTGAAGTTGGCAGCCTAGCAGCCTAGCAGACTGATTTTTTTGTTATCAAATTTATTGATATATAACACTAGTATTAAACACTAGAAGTCACTTAAAACCGTAAACACTGAAATTCTAGTGAATGTAGAACTGTTCCGGATATATCACGTTATTCAACTTTTCCGACCAAAATGTCCCGAAAATTGCCCGCAACATATCAATCTCGCCCTAACAAATATGAGAACTTTAATATTTTGATAAAAAACGATAGTGGTTATTTTAGGATGCTACGCCGCTAGACTGCTGGAAATGTGAAGTTGGCAGTCTGGCAGCCTAGCAGAGCTTCAGATTGACAGTGGGCCCGGGTCATTTCTCACATGATGACCCACAACTTTCCAACAGTTGGGGTCCTGTGACCCTGTCCCGCTTGGATATGAAACATTTTTACCATAACGAAAATACGCTTTGGCCCATCATTTCAGGAAATGACCCACAACTTTTTACCTCATGGGTCAATTGGACCCATCAGTCTTGAAAAGAATCTGAAGCCCTGGCCTAGCAGCCTAGCAGAGTGAAGTTGGCAGCCTAGCAGGCTAGCAGCCTAGCAGACTGAATCTTTTTTATCAAATTTATTGATATATAACACTAGTATTAAACACTAGAAGTCACTTCAAACCGTAAACACTGAAATTCTAGTGAATGTAGAACTGTTCCGGATATATCACGTTATTCATCTTTTTCGACCAAAATGTCCCGAAAATTGCCCGCAACATATCAATCTCGCTCTAACAAATATGAGAACTTTAATCTTTTGATAAAAAAACGATAGTGGTCATTTTAGTATGCTATGCTGCTAGACTGCTGGAAATGTGAAGTTGGCAGTCGGGCAGTCTGGCAGCCTAGCAGCCTAGCAGCCTAGCAGAGTGAAGTTGGCAGCCTAGCAGCCTAGCAGACTGAAATTTATTTTTGTCAAATTTATTGATATATAACACTAGTATTAAACACTAGAAGTAACTTCAAACCGTAAACTTTGAAATTCTAGTGAATATAGAACTGTTCCGGATATATCACGTTATTCAACTTTTCCAACCAAAATGTCCCGAAAATTTCCCGCAACATATCAATCTCGCTCTAACAAATATGAGAACTTTAATCTTTTGATAAAAAAACGATAGTGGTCATTTTAGTATGCTATGCTGCTAGACTGCTGGAAATGTGAAGTTGGCAGTCGGGCAGTCTGGCAGCCTAGCAGCCTAGCAGCCTAGCAGAGTGAAGTTGGCAGCCTAGCAGCCTAGCAGACTGAAATTTATTTTTGTCAAATTTATTGATATATAACACTAGTATTAAACACTAGAAGTAACTTCAAACCGTAAACTTTGAAATTCTAGTGAATATAGAACTGTTCCGGATATATCACGTTATTCAACTTTTCCAACCAAAATGTCCCGAAAATTTCCCGCAACATATCAATCTGGCCCTTACAAATATGAGAACTTTAATCTTTTGATAAAAAAACAATAGTGGTTATTTTAGGTTGCTATGCTGCTAGACTGCTGGAAATGTGAAGTTGGCAGTCTGGCAGTCTGGCAGTCTGGCAGCCTAGCAGCCTAGCAGCCTAGCAGAGTGAAGTTGGCAGCCTAGCAGGCTAGCAGCCTAGCAGACTGAATTTTTTTTTTTATCAAATTTATTGATATATAACACTAGTATTAACCACTAGAAGTAACTTCAAACCGTAAACACTGAAATTCTAGTGAATGTAGAACTGTTCCGGATATATCACGTTATTCAACTTTTCCGACCAAAATGTCCCGAAAATTGCCCGCAATATATCAATCTCGCCCTAACAAATATGAGAACTTTAATCTTTTGATAAAAAAACGATAGTGGTCATTTTAGTATGCTATGCTGCTAGACTGCTGGAAATGTGAAGTTGGCAGTCTGGCAGTCTGGCAGCCTAGCAGCCTAGCAGAGTGAAGTTGGCAGCCTAGCAGCCTAGCAGACTGAATTTTTTTTTGTCAAATTTATTGATATATAACACTTGTATTAAACACTAGAAGTAACTTCAAACCGTAAACACTGAATTTCTAGTGAATGTAGAACTGTTCCGGATATATAACACAGTATTAAACACTTGAAGTCACTTCAAACCGTAAACACTGAAATTCTAGTGAATGTAGAACTGTTCCGGATATATCACGTTATTCAACTTTTCCGACCAAAATGTCCCGAAAATTGCCCGCAACATATCAATCTCGCCCTAACAAATATGAGAACTTTAATCTTTTGATAAAAAACGATAGTGGTCATTTTAGGATGCTACGCCGCTAGACTGCTGGAAACGTGAAGTTGGCAGTCTGGCAGCCTAGCAGCCTAGCAGCCTAGCAGAGTGAAGTTGGCAGCCAAGCAGCCTAGCAGACTGATTTTTTTGTTATCAAATTTATTGATATATAACACTAGTATTAAACACTAGAAGTAACTTCAAACCGTAAACTTTGAAATTCTAGTGAATATAGAACTGTTCCGTATATATCACGTTATTCAACTTTTCCGACCAAAATGTCCCGAAAATTGCCCGCAACATATCAATCTCGCCCTTACAAATATGAGAACTTTAATCTTTTGATAAAAAACGATAGTGGTTATTTTAGGATGCTACGCCGCTAGACTGCTGGAAATGTGAAGTTGGCAGTCTGGCAGCCTAGCAGCCTAGCAGAGTGAAGTTGGCAGCCTAGCAGGCTAGCAGCCTAGCAGACTGAATCTTTTTTATCAAATTTATTGATATATAACACTAGTATTAAACACTAGAAGTCACTTCAAACCGTAAACACTGAAATTCTAGTGAATGTAGAACTGTTCCGGATATATCACGTTATTCATCTTTTTCGACCAAAATGTCCCGTAAATTGCCCGCAACATATCAATTTCGCTCTAACAAATATGAGAACTTTAATCTTTTGATATAAAAAAAAGATATTGGTCATTTTAGTATGCTATGCTGCTAGACTGCTGGAAATGTGAAGTTGGCAGTCTGTCAGTCTGGCAGCCTAGCAGCCTAGCAGAGTGAAGTTGGCAGCCAAGCAGCCTAGCAGACTGAATTTTTTTTGTCAAATTTATTGATATATAACACTAGTATTAAACACTAGAAGTAACTTCAAACCGTAAACTATGAAATTCTAGTGAATATAGAACTGTTCCGGATATATCACGTTATTCAACTTTTCCAACCAAAATGTCCCGAAAATTTCCCGCAACATATCAATCTCGCCCTAACAAAAATGAGAACTTTAATCTTTTGATAAAAAAACAATAGTGGTTATTTTAGGTTGCTATGCTGCTAGACTGCTGGAAATGTGAAGTTGGCAGTCTGGCAGTCTAGCAGCCTAGCAGCCTAGCAGAGTGAAGTTGGCAGCCTAGCAGGCTAGCAGCCTAGCAGACTGAATTTTTTTTATCAAATTTATTGATATATAACACTAGTATTAACCACTAGAAGTAACTTCAAACCGTAAACACTGAAATTCTAGTGAATGTACAACTGTTCCGGATATATCACGTTATTCAACTTTTCCGACCAAAATGTCCCGAAAATTGCCCGCAATATATCAATCTCGCCCTAACAAATATGAGAACTTTAATCTTTTGATAAAAAAACGATAGTGGTCATTTTAGTATGCTATGCTGCTAGACTGCTGGAAATGTGAAGTTGGCAGTCTGGCAGTCTGGCAGCCTAGCAGCCTAGCAGAGTGAAGTATGAAGTTGGCAGCCTAGCAGCCTAGCAGACTGAAAAAATTTTTTGTCAAATTTATTGATATATAACACTAGTATTAAACACTAGAAGTAACTTCAAACCGTAAACTTTGAAATTCTAGTGAAAATAGACCTGTTCCGGATATATCACGTTATTCAACTTTTCCGACCAAAATGTCCCGAAAATTGCCCGCAACATATCAATCTCGCCCTAACAAATATGAGAACTTTAATCTTTTGATAAAAAACGATAGTGGTTATGTAAGGATGCTACGCCGCTAGACTGCTGGAAATGTGAAGTTGGCAGTCTGGCAGCCTAGCAGAGTGAAGTTGGCAGCCTAGCAGCCTAGCAGCCTAGCAGACTGAATTTTTTTTTATCAAAATTATTGATATATAACACTAGTATTATACACTAGAAGTCACTTCAAACCGTAAACACTGAAATTCTAGTGAAGGTAGATTTGTTTCTCAACTTAATTATTAGTATCTTGATAAAAGCAACTAAATTGAGAGTAATATAACTACGAAATAGATCGAAAAAGGCATTTTTATCTTTCTGTGGTGAACCATGTTATCTTTATTAATATTTTCGAGACGTAAACATAATGAAGACAAATCAAAATATTCTATTTCACTTTATTCTGTTTGCACAATGCATCGTTGAATGTGAACTGGCATGTACGCGTCTCTGGTGTCATATGTTTGATAAATATCGCAGTCTCTTGCTATTTATTTTTTAAAACCGTACAAACAACAAAACATTCTTATCAACAATTTATCACTTAACAAAATAACAAGAATAAAGAAAACCAAAAAAGTTTTTTCTAAGAAATTGACATTATGCTTTACATATTTGTAAACAAATTAATCAGGTCATTCATCCATTCATAGCCTACATGTGACCTGTGACGTTTAAAGGTACCATGCGATAACTCCATAAAATCTATTTTGAGAAACAGACTATTACCGACGGTGGTACAAAAATGTTACATTTAAAAAATGATAATAAAGTAAGGCTAATCTTGTTGAATTATTAGAGTCAGAAAATAATACCAAACTGCACAGATGGAAAAAGGATCAGTGATATGTTGCGAAAATTTTACATGGTACCTAATACTGTGATGGGTCAACTGTCATTTAAACATTTTATGACACGTTCTTTGAATCAGACAAATAATGATTGGTTGATTGAATGGAGTTTAACGCCGCTTTCAACATTTTTTCAGTTATATCGCGACGGCTGGAGCACCTAACAATGGTTTCCTGGTATTTCTCTCACCAGTACAACCACCACATCCTTTTCTAGCCTCCAGCTGCTATCTCACATAGGTCTACGATTATCGACCAATTGGTGAGAGACAAATAGTCGGAAAGAATGAGTGCCGCCGTCGGGGATCGAACCCGGGACCTCTAGATTGACAGTCCGACGCGCTACCAACTGCGCTATGACGGCGGCTGAATCAGACATATAAACTTTCGGTTTAATGAATAAAATACCAACTAGAGGCGCTTGAGCGCCTGATTCGCTCCATAGGCCTGAATATCCTGATAATGATTATTAAATGATGATAAGGCTGTTTTAGAAAAATCATGATCAATGAATGATATGTTGAAAATTGACCTCTGTCTGTTAAAACCCTATTTATCATCCAATCACAATAATTTTGTGAAGTCTGATAATGGGTCAAGCAAGGATCATTCCAGTGAAATTTGGCTGAAATCCAAATATAAAAAGTTTATCACTAACAGAATTTTACTGCAAAATATACTGGTGCTTTGCAAAATTTTGAATGATCTCATATGTCCGCCTTTCATTAAACACTACTAGAAAAATTTTACTTCACAATAATTTTTTGTCATCAAAACAAATTTCTTACTAATGATAAAAAATTATATATTCAATCCAATTTATTTGTTTTATTCTGCCCAATTCCTTAGATTGCAGTCAACTCAACTCTATTTACCCCTATTTGAACCTCAGTAGAACAGATCATGTTTTACACCAATTGTCATCTTTGTGCAGTCACCCTTCGTTCAACTAAACTGAGCACTTCTCAGGGGGTAAACTCAGGCTACCTATTTCAACTAGTGTTTCCTTACATTTCGATTTCAAAAAAGGTTTTGTTACTTCTAATCTACAATCTTTACACTTATTAATTTTTTTAAGTCTTGAAAAAATCATCATTTATGTGACACCCGAAGGGTGACCAAATATTCACTTTTTATGTTAAATGCTCCCTACCAATAAAATACATGATGTTCACCTTATCAAAATATTTTAAGCAGTGGTACAAATTTGCAGAAATAAAATTCCTATGATATTTGGTCGAATCCATCTGTTTAAACTTTGAGAAAATTTGTTTTTCTCTATACTGGATAATCCACCATTTAAAGAAATGACTTATGTCCATGAAAGACATATTTTTCATTTGATCACAATAGTTTTTTGTATACTGATAAAGGATCACTAAAGAAACATTTCACTGAAATTTGGTTGATGTCCATTTGTTAGTTTCTGAGAAAATGATTTTTAAAGTATTCACTATATAGCATAATAGAGAAATGGCCTCCGCCCATAGAATACATATTTTTCATCTGATCACATTATTATTTGTACACTGAAAAGGGATCGCTTACGAATCATTCCAGTGAAATTTGGTTAAAATCCATTTGTTGGATTGTGAGAAAATGATTTTCAAAGTTTTTACTATATTACATATTTAAAAATGATCTCCGCCCATAAGATACATACTTTTCACCTGATCACAATATTTTTTGTAAACTGATAGAGGGTCACTCAAGGAGCATTCCATTTGGTTGATATCAATTGGTAAGATTCAGAGAAAATGAATTTCAAAGGTTTCACTATACAATATATAGAGAAATGACCTCCGCCATAAAATACATTGTTTTTCAACAGATCACAAGTTGTGTTTTTTTTTTTTTTTTGTAGATTGATAAGGTGTCACTCAAGGATCATTCCAGTGAAATTTGGTTTGTATCTATGAGTTAAATGCTGAGAAAAGTCACCTTATACCATATAGCCCACTACAGCCACGATTTTCAACCGATTAAAAATCTTTGAAGGAATCTGATAGAGGGTCACTCAAGGAACATTCCTGTGAAATTTGATTAGAATCAATCCAATTCTTTATGAGGAAAAGATTTTTAAAGTAAAAGTTTGCGGACAGACGAACGACCGCACAGACGCAAAGACTCACGCAGGGACGCACGGACGACGGACACCCCGCCATGACAATATCCCACTGGCCTTTCGGCTAGTGTTGCTAAAAATCATGATAATATTTACACAATATAATATAAACTGAAATTATATACGAAACCAAACTTCCAACGCAACATTGGCACCAATTAGGATTGCGAAAATAAATATATTTTTGTCTTATTAAGGTGGCAATGGACAGCCGCCTTCCGACACTATAAACCGGAAGTGGGTTTTCGTTTATTTTACGGCTCTTTTTGCGCGTTGTTTCAAAAGACCGGTTTTCGTAAGATTCTGCTTATGGAAATAACGTTGAATAATGATGGTAAAATATCATAATTTAGCTTCTTTTCAACATTTGATATCAATTGAATGACTGTATCATTAAATTGAACAATATAAATGCGTTAAAAGCGTCATTCAATTAGGAGAGGTCACGAAAAATAACGAAAAACTTTCTTTTTTGCATGGAAAGGTATGCTGAATTTTTTACCAAATCAAGGGAAAATATGGGGTTTAAACATATCGGAAAATAAGAAAAATTCTTCAAAAAATAGGTTTTTGTGGCAATTTAACCCAGTTAAATTACAAAAAATAGTGCATTTTTAACTTTTGAAGGCAAATTGTGCAAATGCAATTGATCAAAGAGAAATTTTCTTGGCAACGGCCATTGTATACATGTATAAGGTCTATCAAAATATATATGTTTTATAGCTATTAGCTATTACTTAGTTTATACTTGACCTAAAACGAATATAAACGTTTTACTGAAAAATGACCAATACCACTCAAGGGCAGATAACTCTAGTATGAAATCGAGGATGGAACGGTACCTTCAAATTTTGATATAATGACTAGACAATGTTTATCTACAACATATGTGAACAAGATAAAAATTCATTGGGCGGAAAAAAATGACGCCACGTGTCCATTGCTACCTTAAGCACACAAGTAAATAATCAATTGAGTTTGAAATTCAGGGAAACTTAGAAATCTTGTCCATTCTAACAATTTATATCGCTTAGGAACTTGAAAATATATTTTGTAGGTTTTTAAGATTTAACTTTCATTGCAATTTAAGTGATTAATAACCGGCTGCTTGTTCGCAGCGTTTATAAGTCAGTGAAGCTAACCACCCCGCGAAAGACGATTGAAAATTTAAACGCGCGAAAGCGTTTCCAAGTTTACAGCAAATTGTAAGTATTACCGAGATATTTAAATTTGGACAAATTAGACAGATAAAACACAATAATTGGTGGCTAGGACATGTTCGCAAGAAAGACTAGCAACATCTTTAGCATCCAAGTCCTGTGACCTGTCCAATGCTCAGGAAAAAAAGCATCTGCAAGCCCATCAGAAATTGTACACTCCACAACAAAGCGAAGCGAATCTAAGAGTGAAGCGTTCGCGATCATTCTGTTATTCTGAACCAATGAGTGTACTGACAGCTTTCAATATGAACAGTTTTCTAGCAAGTTGCCCTGAACCTACTGTCAACGTTTTCCAACACGTTACAAGGTAATACAAATTTCTCAACTACACCTAAATCTTATCTATATTATCATTTCAGTCGAATAAAACTATTTTGAATAAAACAAGGTAATATTTTAGATATGATTAAATATCACAAATACCAATACTTTTCTTAACAAAAATCATGCATGTTCGTCAGATTGTTCGATGTAGCGAGGGCCTCACCGTTCTATTTCGAAAAGCAGTCGGCAACGTTCTACAAGAAGTTTGTGACAAATGTGACAAATCAACGATACATAGGATTTCTCTTAGATCGTTGACGTGTCGATAAAATTTAACTAAAATTGAAATTTAACGATCTAGTCAGCGACTGAATCCCCCGACCATCTTCTTTTTATTCTTTTTCTCATATGTCTATATTTTCTTGTCCTTTTTCCGTCAGATTTTGGCGACCCGTCGTCGGCATTTCGCTTCGCAGGCGATAAAAAGACCGGTACAACGCTAACGTTGTATTCTTTCGAATCGAAAAATGAAAAATAGAAGGCGCCTACGCGATAGTCCTGTGACCTGTCCAATGCTCAGGAAAAAAGGCATCTGAAAGCGCATCAGAAATAATACCCTCCACAACAAAGCGAAGCGTATCTAAGAGTGAAGCGTTCGCGATCATACTGTTATTCTGAACCAATGAGGGTACTGACAGCTTTCAATATGAACAGTTTCAGTGTTTTCGGTTTGAGGTGACTTCTAGTGTTCAATACTAGTGTTAGATATCAATACATTTGATAAAAAAAGATTCAGTCTGCTAGGTTGCTAGGCTGCTAGGCTGCCAACTTCACTCTGCTAGGCTGCTAGGCTGCCAGACTGCCAACTTCACATTTCCAGCAGTCTAGCGGCGTAGCATCCTAAAATGACCACTATCGTTTTTTTATCAAAAGGTTAAGGTTCTCATATTTGTTAGGGCGAGATTGATATGTTGCGGGTAATTTTCGGGACATTTTGATCGGAAAAGTCGAAACACGTGATATATCCGGAACAGTTCTACATTCACTAGAATTTTTTGTGTTTACGTTTTGAAGTGACTTCTAGTGTTCAATACTAGTGTTAGATATCAATAAATTTGATAAAAAAATCAGTCTGCTAGGCTGCTAGGCTGCTAGGCTGCCAACTTCACTCTGCTAGGCTGCTAGGCTGCTAGGCTGCCAGACTACCATTTTCACATTTCCAGCAGTCTAGCGGCGTAGTACCCTAAAATAACCACTATCGTTTATTTATCAAAAGATTAAAGTTCTCATATTTGTTAGGGCGAAGATATGTTGCGGGCAATTTTCGGGACATTTTGGTCGGAAAAGTTGAATAACGTGATATATTCGGAAAAGTTCTATATTCACTAGAATTTCAAAGTTTACGGTTTGAAGTGACTTCTAGTGTTTATTACTAGTGTTATATATAAATAAATTTGTCAAAAAAATTTTTTTTAGTCTGCTAGGCTGCTAGGCTGCTAGGCTGTCAACTTCACTCTACTAGGCTGCTAGGCTGCCAGACTGCCAACTTCACATTAACAGCAGTCTAGCGGCGTAGCAAACAAAAAATGACCACTATCGTTTTTTTTTAAAATAAGATTTAAGTTCTCATATTTGTTAGGGCGAGATTGATATGTTGCGGGCAATTTTCGGGACATTTTGGTCGGAAAAGTTGAATAACGTGATATATCCGGAACAAATCTACATTCACTAGAATTTCAGTGTTTACGGTTTGAAGTGACTTCTAGTGTTTAATACTTGTGTTATATATCAATAATTTTGATAAAAAAAAATTCAGTCTGCTAGGCTTCTAGGCTGCTAGGCTGCCAACTTCACTCTGCTAGGCTGCTAGGCTGCCAGACTGCCAACTTCACATTTCCAGCAGTCTAGCGGCGTAGCATTCTAAAATGACCACTATCGTTTTTTTATCAAAAGATTAAAGTTCTCAACTTTGTTAGGGCGAGATTGATATGTTGCGGGCAATTTTCGGGAAATTTTGGTCGGAAAAGTTGAAACACGTGATATATCCGGAACAGTTCTACATTCCCTAGAATTTCAGTGTTTACGGTTTGAAGTGACTTTGAGTGTTTAATACTAGTGTTATATATCAATAAATTTGATAAAAAAAAATTTCAGTCTGCTAGGCTGCTAGGCTGCTAGGCTGCCAACTTCACTCTGCTAGGCTGCTAGGCTGCCAGACTGCCAACTTCACATTTCCAGCAGTCTAGCGGCGTAGCATACTAAAATGACCACTATCGGTTTTTTTTTATCAAAAGATTAAAGTTCTCATATTTGTTAGGGCGAGATTGATATGGTGCGGGCAATTTTCGGGACATTTTGGTCGGAGAAGTTGAATAACGTGATATATCCGGAACAGTTCTGTATTCACTAGAATTTCAAAGTTTACGGTTTGAAGTGACTTGTAGTGTTTAATACTAGTGTTATATATCAATAAATTTGACAAAAAAAATTTCAGTCTGCTAGGCTGCTAGGCTGCCAACTTCACTCTGCTAGGCTGCAAGGCTGCTAGGCTGCCAGACTGCCAACTTCACATTTCCAGCAGTCTAGCCGCGTAGCATACTAAAATGACCACTTTCGTTTTTTTATCAAAAGATTAAAGTTCTCATATTTGTTAGGGCGAGATTGATATGTTTCGGGCAATTTTCGGGACATTTTGGTCGGAAAAGTTGAATAACGTGATATATCCGGAACAGTTCTACATTCACTAGAATTTCAAAGTTTACGGTTTGAAGTTACTTCTAGTGTTTAATACTAGTGTTATATATCAATAAATTTGACAAAAAAAAATTCAGTCTGCTAGGCTGCTAGGCTGCCAACTTCACTCTGCTAGGCTGCTAGGCTGCTAGGCTGCCAGACTGCCAGACTGCCAACTTCACATTTCCAGCAGTCTAGCGGCGTAGCATCCTTTAATAACCACTATTGTTTTTTTATCAAAAGATTAAAGTTCTCATATTTGTTAGGGCGAGATTGATATGTTGCGGGAAATTTTCGGGACATTTTGGTTGGAAAAGTTGAATAACGTGATATATCCGGAACAGTTCTATATTCACTAGAATTTCAAAGTTTACGGTTTGAAGTTACTTCTAGTGTTTAATACTAGGGTTATATATCAATAAATTTGACAAAAAAAATTTCAGTCTGCTAGGCTGCTAGGCTGCTAGGCTGCCAACTTCACTCTGCTAGGCTGCTAGGCTGCCAGACTGCCAGACTGCCAACTTCACATTTCCAGCAGTCTAGCAGCATAGCATACTAAAATGACCACTATCGTTTTTTTATCAAAAGATTAAAGTTCTCATATTTGTTAGGGCGAGATTGATATGTTTCGGGCAATTTTCGGGACATTTTGGTCGGAAAAGTTGAATAACGTGATATATCCGGAACAGTTCTACATTCACTAGAATTTCAGTGTTTACGGTTTGAAGTGACCTCTAGTGTTTAATACTAGTGTTATATATCAATAAATTTGATAAAAAAAATCAGTCTGCTAGGCTGCTAGGCTGCCAACTTCTCTCTGCTAGGCTGCTAGGCTGCTAGGCTGCCAGACTGCCAACTTCACATTTCCAGCAGTCTAGTGGCGTAGCATACTTAAATTACCACTTTCGTTTTTTCATCAAAAGATTAAAGTTCTCATATTTGTTAGGGCGAAATTGATATGTTGCGGGCATTTTTCGGGACATTTTGGTCGGAAAAGTTGAATAACGTGATATATCCGGAACAGTTCTACATTCACTAGAATTTCAGTATTTACGGTTTGAAGTGACTTCTAGTGTTTAATACTAGTGTTATATATCAATAAATTTGATAAAAAAATTTCAGTCTGCTAGGCTGCTAGGCTGCCAACTTCACTCTGCTAGGCTGCTAGGCTGCTAGGCTGTCAACTTCACGGACCATACAGAAACGGTGTCCCTGCCTCCTGGGTAAAATATCCTAGGGGTAACCTGATCCCGGGACCACGTTACCATAGAAATCAGCCCGACACCCCCCACCCCCCACCCCATCCCCTTTTCGGGTAACTTGTCCCTACCTTATAAATATATTGTTCACAAATATTTATTCGCTAAAGCTTTCTAGAACCTTTAAATGTGTAAGATGTTCAATACTGGATACTTATATTGTCAGTAAAAACTGAATAATCGACATTGAAAGTTCTTTATTATTTAGAATGGGAAATATTTTTCTCATAAATAACCTCTGATGAGTATCCCTTGAAATATAACATTTTTCCGCCTACAACCCGTCTGATGATTTAATATGCAAGGAAATTCCTAAAAACAGAAGCTCATCCTTCTAATTATTTTACAGAGAAACAACATTTTTGATATGGGGACAGGTTTACCCCGGGTAACATGGCCAGGGCAACAAGTTACTCAAGCTTTGGTAACCAGGGGCCCGTTTTACTAAACATCTTACGAAAAAATTGATCGCAAGTCAAAATCACAAATCGTACCTTGTGTTTTCATTTATTGTTAGATTGTGCCTTGCAATATCTCATTGGAATCGTCTTTAGAAGACGATTCAAATGAGATGATGCATGGCAGCATTCCATATTCAATAACCCTTGTGGAAGCATCTTTATTTTTTGACTTACGCAAAGAAAGAATATTTAATAAAACAGGCCCCAGTCCCTCCACCAATAGCCGGAGAAATTTAATATATTTTCTTGGTATATTTCTTATTTCTAATGCGTTCGCCCAAAAATGTGTACTTCTTTCTGTCAACATTCCAAGTGGAATCGATTTCGTAATTTCTTATACAGGCATTCTTGCAGAAAGGCTAAACATTCCAGTGAAAAAAATCTGATTCGGGGGACAGGTTACCCCTGGGTAATGTGTCCCAAGGGACAAGTTACCATATCTTGGGTAACCTGTCCCATCTTCCAAATTATTTTTTTTTAATATTTATTAATCTTTTTTTATCATGACTCTCATATCATCATATTATATCAATTACTTCTATCAGACTTTACTATAAATACAAAATTTGTCCAGGGAATAATTACATGTAGATAGTTGAAAAAAATGATTGTAAGTAAATTCTATATCCTTTAATAAGTTCAATATCACAAAAGTTACAATACAATACAATACAATATCTTTATTGCCTCCATTTTTGGAGATATTGTCATATAAAGAAGCATTTAGTTTTGAACACAAAATTAGTGAATATAGAGAAGAGAAAAAAAAATCAAAACATACACACACGTGCACTTATACACACACGCACGCACACACACACACACACACTCGCACGCGTACACGCACACATGCGTACGTACGCACACACATCACATGCACAAGCTCACATGCATTATTTGAGCCCCTGCACATTCACACTCGCGCACATACACAGGAGAAAATTTCTTCTATATATAATGAACGCGAATACTGAGACAAACGAGTAGTGTAACGACTTGATTTTCAATTTATCGACGTCGACATGTTTTGCTGCTCTTTATCGATTTTTAAGATGGGACGGCATTGAGAGAAGATGGAAAAAAAAAACTAATTAATATTAGTTTTTCCTTTCTTCCAATGTCTTCTCGGTAGTTTATCGTTTATCAATCGATACGTTTATCAGAGTATACTAAATGGCACATAATGTTTTCATACTTCCATCTACTATAACAACGAAGTGATTGATTTTATAGAAGGTATCGCTTAAGACAATTATATATAAACATAAACGCCTTTTTTTAGAAATATATCATTTTGATTTGTTTCTGCAAAACGCTCAATTGGTGCCCCTAGGATTTTTAGTGTCCATGAAATACTGTCTTCAATAATCAATTCATCTATAAATTCTTGGTTTAACACTAGAGACAGACTCCTATAGAAAATTTCCCTCTCTGTGTAGATTGTTATGCAATCGTGAAGTACGTGTTCGATTTCTATCTGGAATGCTCTACCACACTTATTACAAAGATCGGTTTTGATCTCTGTTGGTAAAGCCCATATACTTGCTACGATGCTTGTACAGTGTTTTAAGTTACAAGAAATCCATAATGAATATACACTACAGGGCTTAATATTTCAATGGAGCACACTAAACAATAAAAGTCATTGTCGTTATTAATCCTTGTGTTCCATTCTCGACTTTCATGGTTCTGAACTGTTTGCTTAACAGTTTGTTTCCATGATAGTTTAGATGGGAGAATGCCATTATTTACATAATCTGAAATTATATATGTCAGTCTATATTTCTCTAGTATTTGACAAATATCGGGAATAAAACCGCTTTTCACCAAATCGCTGTTTCTAGTAAACATTATATATTTTTTCATAAAAATTTCTTTACATTTAAAACTATTTGAAGGAAATCAAACTTTTGAAGAAAAAGTATAATTTGAATGAAACGAAAAAATAAAAAAAACACAGAATTTTCAATGGGGGGACAGGTTACCCCAGGGGGAGGGCGGCAGGTTACCCAGTGAGACCCGTTAAACTGTTACACCAGTAAAATTCGTGAAAAACAAGAGAAAGAAAGAAAATAACAAATGATTCAAGTAGAAATTCAAAAGGCCAGTTTTATTTAAGTGTGATAAGATTTTATATTTTGAGATTAAGGCACCCGATGCATCGAAACATATTTTCTTTATACATGTATTTTATTTTTTAATTCCTTTTGAATATTTTTTTCAACAGTTTTACATTATTGTGTTCTTAATTAACGCATTGCCTTGATAACAACCAGTTCTAAGCCCTTTGCATTTCATTTTGAATAGGTATATAATTAATCATTCGCGATAATTAAGAAGAGAAACCTAGACTCCAAGAAGTTTATTAATTATTGTGTCATTTCTACGACTAAATATTGCTTTAAGAAATTACCCCCCTCGGACAAACCTACGAGTAATTATAAAGCGCGAAAGTGCTACATATATCATTACATTAATGTTACACGCAGATTTTCATATGATGTTAATTAAGTGAAATTTGTATCTTCCGACATGTTTTCTTGAACATGAAGTGTTATCTATTTTGCAGCATTTTCTTTTACGTAAATTTGTTTAATTTATCTCATGAAATGAGGAAAGCGGAAAAAAACAACAACAACAACAAAAAACAACCGAAAAGGCAGTCCTCCCCTCATGCTGAAGTGTTGAAATCGGTGAAGGCTTCGAAACGCACATTCTTATAGTTACATACCAAACAATTTCTCTTTTATACCATCATCGTATCGAAATGTCATAAGTGCTTTGCAACATTTAAGCATTGTAATGACGTATTCGGTGACGACATTACTACTGTTATGTTCTGAAATTGCTCTAAAAGGCAAAACGGCATTATCCGAGAAAACACGGACCTTTTCATTTTTTTTATTCTGTGAAGTAATTATCAAAGCTGCCACAACACCCTTTTCATTTTCTGACTCTTATTCAAGAACGAACTATCCCAGAATCACGAAACTTCACACACTTGTAGCCAATGTCCCTTTTATTTTTGTGAAAGGTCACAATTGAACTTTGTTTAAATTTTTTACGGACCTAGAACAAAGCGCTAGTGCACTTATTTCAGTATTAGACCGGACGTTCGCGAGGTATTTACTCCACAGAACCAGACTAAAAGCAACGACTTAGTAAACTTTGAAAGACACGTTTTGTTCTTTATAGTCTCTTTAAAGTCTTTTGACATTTACTTTTATAGTAAATGATACAGCAAATTACAATCCAGGCGAGGAAAGATTAGATACAGTATCTTATAAATTACTTAACTTCCTGGAATTATGTTTGATATCAATAATGCTCACGAAAATGCGTTTTTATGTGATAAAAAGGAGTCCGAAGAACAGGACACTGCAAACTACGCAGCCACCTACATAAAATGGGAATTGTAACTTCAGCTACATGCCCTTGTGGAAACTCAGCAGAAACAGTAGAACATATACTACAAACATGCCCAATGTACACTATCGAGAGACAGAATCTGTGGCCAACACCCACCTCCCTGCGCTAAAAGATGGGGATAATGGACTGTCGTTGGGTTAAAGAAGGGGAAAATAGGGGGAAAAGGGGGGGGTTGATAGAGAAAGATATGAAGCTCTTTCAGAACTCCTATCACTTATATAATGTAGAATTATCCTGATCATGTTTCATGAAATGGTCCAAAAAAATAGGCAAAGTTTGATTCCCACTTTTGTAAGAACCCATTCCTACATAATCCCTCTTTTGAACGCCCTAAAATAATCTTAAAAAAAGCGAATACAATGAGAAAAATAAAGAAAGTGCCCGTTACAAATAATTTATTCATATTTAGAACCTTTGGCCAAGGGCCAGTGGGACTATTGCCATGGCGCTATTTCCTTCGTGCGTTCGTCCGTCTGTGCGTCCAGTCGTAAACTTTTTCAAAAAGAAACTTTATAAAAATATTCTCCGCAGAAACTCCTAGATGGATTTCAACCAAACTTCACAGGAATGATCCTTGTGTGACCATCCTTCAAAGTTTTTTCAAGGTTTTTAAGTCCAATGAAAAACAAGGCTTTAATGGGCGTGACTAATTTTAATATGTGGTAATGTTTGGCTTTTCTCAGATCCTACTTGTGGAGATTAACCGAATTCCATTGGAATGATTCTTTAGTGACCCTTTTCTAGTCTAAAGAGAATTATTGTGATTGGGTGAAAATATATCTTTTATGGTCGGAGGTCATTTCTCTAAATGTTATATGGTGCAAACTTTGAAAATCATTTTCTTGGTATCTTACAGATGGATATCAACCGAATTTCACTGGAATGATCCTCGAGTGACTATTTATCAATCTTAAAAATTGCGATTGAATAAAAAATGGTATTTTGTGGGATGATGTCATTTCTCTATATGTTACTAGTGGAAACTTTGAAAGTCATTTTCTCTGAATCTAAGTGATGGATATCAACCGAATTTCATTGGAATGAGATTTTCGTAACCCTTTATCAGAAATGCGATGCCATGACTTCTATCTCAACTGCAATTATTCAATAACAGAATAGCTTTAATCCCAAATTTTTCGCATTTTATTTCTTATTTTAATCCAAGTTTATTTTCAAACTTAGTAACAAAATATTATTGATAATTAAATAATACACATTTTATACGATTAATTATATGGCGGTTTTAAATAAGACTCATCTAAAAGTAAATTTGAATATTTTGAAAGGTTAGGAATCCGTACGGATTTGTGCGCAATTGTTAGGATTTGGTCAGAAATCGTTAGCAATTGCTTCGGAATTAGTAAGGAATTGTTCGCAATTGGTTCGTAAATGTTAGGAATCGTTCGCAATTGGTTCGGAAATGTTATGAATGTTAGGAAATCAGTTCGGAATTGTTTCGGTAGTCCAATCGCTTTGTGGTGGGATGACAAACTCTATGGAAACCGTGACAGCCTGCACCGGACAGCGGATTTCATCGGGATCAGTTGAGTTAAATTATGACATTGGGAACGAAAAGATGAGGAAGTCCGAAGAACGAGATATTTAAATAGACTAGTAACGTTTCCCAGTGGAACATTTTTGATATCAGACATATGATGTTACAAAACCTTTGCTCTCAAAATAATACGTCGCCATCCTAGATTACGCTTTCAAAATCCAAAGGTTGAAAGTCATCTTTAATGGAAAAAAATCATAGTTTTGGGACATGTTACAAGTTTAAGACAAGGAACGAATATAATGTGGGCGAATTTCACTTTATATCAAATGGCAACAGCATTTCAATCAAAGTTCAAACATTGGAATGTCGACGAATAACGTCAATAATCTACTGGATTTAGTGATGGAAGTAGCGAAAACAGCCCTGCGTTCAGCATATACAAACGTTTGGCGAGCGTTTTGAGATGATACCCGCTTTGCACGTGCACATACGTGCAAAGCGGGATATCATTTCGAAAACGTTTCGCTTACGTTTTCATCCTGAAGGCAGGGCAAATGTTTTCGAGACCACTTTTTCTCCTGAAATGAGCATTTTAATTCAGCTTAGATTCGGGCCGGATAAATTATATGCCCTATAACCGCAAAGTCATCGGATTTCGAGTCTTCGAAAAAATGAATTAACGTGCTTCGATACAATGCCACAGAATGCAGAAAGGGATTAGTCATTGTTTTGTATAAACAATCTTCGTCCAACATTTTGTTTACGATTGTTTTGCTTAGTTCTGCTATGATTCACTTGAATTACAAAGCACAGGATAAACGTTGAATATTAAATTTCAGTGGTGGATCGAGAGGGGGTGCTTAAACGACTTCTATCTGAAGCCCTTTTCCTTCATTTTCATGTTGCAATTCAATAAAAAATGCATAATTACATTAAAACCAAGCCCCAATTTGTAAAATGGAATGCAATATGCTGAAATCCTGGATCTTTAAAGCTGCTCTTTCACAGTTCTTCATAGAAAAAATACAAAACTGGTTCTCAGATTCGGAAATTTGAGTATTTTCTGATGTTAAAGAATCGAACGTGGATATGGCACTAACAACAACTCATTTCAAAAAATTTGGAGCTTGAATGTTCGAAGTGGCATGGTCAGTGATGGTACCAGTCGATTTAAATCCAGTCTATGAATTACGCTATGGTTATTTTTCATGTTTAATGTTTCATTTTTTCGCATGTATTGTTATGAAGTTTCTCAATTGACAAATACTTCAACCTTGACCCTTGATGAAATGGGACAAACCGACAGAATTGCATTCGTATATAGTTGAAAGAGTTGTCTCAAAATTTAAGAATAATCTTTTTTGTGTTGGTAGTTGCTTTATTTTTTTAGAATGGAATTCCGTTAAATTCAGGAATATCTGTCTTTTTTCACCTGCCTTAAAAGAGCAAAAATTATCAATGTAGAGTTTTCTACACGATGAAGTCGTTATTTCCTATTAATTTTACAAAAAAAATGCACTTTCCTAATCTGTGAAAGAGCAGCTTTTATGGGGCGTCAATTAATTTATATCAGCAGTTTGAGCAGAAGCCTAGCTGCTTAACAAAGTAGTTCCTGTAGAGAAACTGAAAAGTGATGTTGTCACTTGTGACGATTTCAAAATTGAATACACTTAGAAATACCAAGATTTCACTGCGAGGAACGTAATAAATTCACGCTGTGATGCTTGATTCCAACACTTGGATTGCCTTGTTGTTTCAGAACACATTATATGAACCGTTTTGTATTATACCAATTTCCTTAGGGCCAAGCCTACGAGGGGAGGGTGAGAAGCTTTATATTTTTCACTCTATCTGTCCATATGTCCGACCGTATCAATTTATGACACTCAATAAATTATGTTTTGTTCAAATAGATTTCCTTTAATAAATGTAGTGCGTGGTCGACAGAATTGGTACCGATTGATATACACTTTGACATACAATAGCTGCCTTATTTTTTTAAAAAAAATATAGCAAGCTTTTTCATGCGCGTGTCACTAATCTATATTTACAAAAATTCGAATGTGACCAATCACTACTTTCAAAGATGACCGACGTAATGCATGCGTCCTCGCCACTCGCCAGACCATAAAAAATAACAAACAAAAAAGTTCGATTAAATTCCCCGAGAAGAATTATCCGAAAAGGTTTGAAATCATATTGAAATGAATTTATCTTTCGAAATAAATGACGACAGCAAATGAAAATATTTTTGTTTGTTTCGTTTGTTATATCCAAGAATATTACTCGAATAATGCAATTTTAAAATGTGTATCAGGACCTAGGGATTTGTGTATTTTACGATTTCGTTACGATACTTGATGAATATAAAAGACGCAGTTCGATATCGCAAACCAGACATAGTAATGGTTCATTAATTGCCGACATTTTCTAACACCCAGACAAATAAATATTTGATAACGTGTGACTGCATTAGATTTTCTGCAATCATTGAAACCTCCATTGAATCGAAATCCCGACGTCGGTTAAAACATTTGTTCGATTAAAATCAGTTTTGTTACTTATCTAGATTAATGGTAACGTGACCATGAACTGGGCGTGATCTAAAAGGATTCGAATCAATCACATATTCGCCCCTTCATGACTTATTTTTGAAGCATTTTCTAAGCCAGGTCTACATTCCAATCAATCTGGTTCTCCCAGACGATTTCTCCGTTCTTAATCTCCTTTGTATCAACGTGCCTTTGCCACCCCCACCCCCCCTCTGCATGCTTTCTTTACACATACACTTAACAACATCGTGAAATTGACAAGGTGAATGATTTTGAAATGATTTAGGAATGAGATTGATTGAGTGTGTTGGGCGAGTTTTGAGTGAATTTAGTGGGTTGTATTTCAATATCGCAGATTTTGATCAGGATGAACAAAATTAGCGATATTGATTGCCTCCCTTTAATAATATATGCTTACAAATTCTATAGATAGCTTCCTTTTTCTTCAGGAACCTATTAGACGCTTATCATTTGAATTATGTAGTAAAATCGAGATTTTTTCTCTATCCAAACTTATTGTGAATGACGTTGTTGATTCTATATTTTTCAGTGGGTTTGAGCGTGTTTGAATGGTTTGAGTGAGTGTTTGGAATGAATGAAAGGAGCCCCGAGTGTGTGATTTAGAATGGTTTTGATTGAGGTGAATGTCAATTTCGCGATGTAACTAACTGTTTAGTAAATAGTGATTTCAGCTGGTAAACACTCACTGGCTCTTCAAGCAGTGTTGTCTCGTATTGCATCTTTATCCGCGCGTTTGCAAATTCTAGTTTGCCTAACATCCTTCAGTTTTTGAACTGGTAGTGAAGCTATTGTCCTGAGATTGGCCTTGCCAATGGAATTTTGTCACATGATTCCCACACGTAACGCGAGTGCAATCTTTTACGTGGTATAACTTGTGAAAACACCAGTTGCATTTTCTTACTTTGCTCTGCCTCATTACATTTTCAACCTTCTTTACTGGGATCGAAAATTAATGATCATTTCTGTGAAAGTAGATATAAAGACCGCGGATGGATTTTTGCAATGATTAGATAATAATAAGATAATCCAATTTCATAATTACTTCCTTTGCCTTAAGTAAAGTAACACTTTAAATTTTATTGGTGACAAATCAGCATAGTCAGACTTTCAGATTGTGAAATTATCCAATGATTGCTAATATCTTAAATTTCGTTCAAGACTCAAACTTTTACGAGATTATGTTTTGTTTCCATATCTAGGGTTTTAAACTTATACCAACAACAAAAGATGTGAATGCGTTCACATGTACATGCAATTTGTTTTAGAAATGATTAAAGTAGATTCGACTTTTGGATTCCCATAAAGTAACATAAACATATTTACAAATATGGATAAAAGAACCTAGGAACCTGGGAAACACTTAGATATCGGATATCATGGAAGAACCGTTCGAAACGAGAATTTAGGATACGTGAAGGTACTTTAAAAGAGAGTCATTGTTTAACAAAACATTACAAAATATGTAATATAAGCAATTTTGACAAAATATTTGATTCATCACAATTCACAATCCTTAATTAAAATTACAAAAAGAAATGACCTGTGAAGATGATTTTAATAGTAAACAGTTTTATGGAAATTATTGTAATGTTCCTTTTACAACATTCACAAAATCAAACCAGGCAACATACATGTATCATTTTGAAAGTATAACAATCGCATCGTTCACGTTTTGCCGTAAAGCTTTTCGAACTTCATTATTATAAAGATCTATTGGAAAATGTATCGCGTATCTGTCTATTGGAATATGCGACCATGCCGCATGTCATATCGAATTGGTGACAAATAGTGAATATTTCTCTATAGTGTTTCGGCTTATGAAAGAGAACGTGAATTGACTTAAAATTAACTTCACCCGTTTCCAAACCTACTTTTTTGGCACTGTGTGGAATCGTATCGCCGAGACAATTCAAATGAGTACCCGAATAAAGGATTTAGTTTGAAATAACAAATTAGAATCCGATAAACTGCATGCCTTTCAGCTCAAATTCGCTGAAGTTTTTTCTTGGCGACAATTATAACAAAGTGTGAAGGAAATAGTGTTTTTGACTTTCAAATTGAAATTATTTAATTTTCTTTGTATGGTTCTAATAACAATAGTCTACAACAGCGAGTTTTGTGTAGAAATAGGAAGAAATTCTAGAATAAAGAAAAAAAAACAGTTTTCATTTCGAATTCAGTGTATAGTTCTACTCTATTTGTACTATTATATCACAAAGTAAACAAAAATGAATTGCAAATTGGCATCAATCGGAGCTTGAAACGTATCATTAATTATTTGTACATTTGAACCCATTGAAGCATTGTTTTCAAAATCAATACACGAACTATTATTTTTATTAAATCGTTATTTTGTTAGCGCACTGTAAATTGATCTTTGATCACGCCGATTTGAATATTCACTGAAATGGAAGGATATAATACGATATAATTTTTCAGAAGTGACAATACGCTTCAGGATACTTAGCGGGCAATTGATTTGATACAGTAGAATTATTTCAAAAGGAATCTACGACTTTTTTTTATTTTTTTATGATCAAAGTATATATCTGAAGTTACATTTCAATTTGTTTGATAGCAGAGTAAAGTACATTCTAGCTTGTTTGTTCAAATTCAAACCTAAGCGAAGCTTTGAAGTTAGGTTGTTTTCAAAAGATAAATTTAAGAATTTAAGCTGCGGTAAATTAAGTTTATAATCTATACGCATTACAGTGATTGTAGATAAATGCGCTACTTTGCTCAATTAAACATCTTTAAATTCGATCGATTAGTACATATCCGATTACTTTCTATTTCTACTTTACATCTAAACAAAAGATAAAAAGAAAGTAAATTGAAATCTATTTACAGAATTTATTAAGAAAGTGAAAACAGCGTTCGTTATTTAATATATGTAGTCAAGTGACTAAATTGGAATATTTTGAGGAAAAATGCATCAGGTGCACCATAATCACAATTCTGGGAAACACTTAGATGTAGGATATCGTGGAATAAACCATGCAGCATTGAGGAAGTTCGGTAAAACGTGCGCACGGAGGCCACACGTTGTCGGGCTGCAGCTCAAGAAAATAAGGGAGCCGCAGCTCATCATCATACGGAACAAACACACCAAAGAAATCGTCGACTTAGAGGTAAGAATCTGCTCCAGTACATTACGAAGTAAATGCACCAGAAACGCTTTATTATTTAAGTAGTGATTTTATCATGAAATGTACCTTTTTCGTCTCACTTTTGTTGGTTTGTAACTTACATTTTGCTTTACGTAAGCCGCCGCCAAAGCACAGTTGGTAGCGCGTCGGACTGTCACTCTAGAGGTCCCAGGTTCGATCCCCGACGGCGGCACTCATTCTTTCCGACTATTTGTCTCTCACCAATTGGTTGATAATCGTAGACCTATGTGGGATAGCGGCTGGAGGCTAGAAAAGGATGTGATGGTTGTACTGGTGAGAAAAACCAGGAACCCATTGTTAGGTTCTCCAGCCGCCGCGATATAACTGCAAAAAATGTTGTTCAAAGCGGCGTAAAACTCTATTCATTCAATCCATTAATCAATCAATTAGCTATACGAAAGCCTACTTGTTAACAGGACCAGTAAAATTCAGCATTCAGAAATCCAGCAATGAAAATCGCAAAGTTCGTAAATTTACGAACTTTTCCATTTTCAATGCTCTATTCCTTTGTGGTTAGATATGTTATATTTCTTAGAATAGTTGCAATATATATGTTTGAATAAAATGGGATAAATAATGAATTGTGTTTGTCCTGTGAAAAAGTAGGGTTTTTATATAGCAATATGTGAGTAAAGAACCTACAAAAGTGACACAAAAAGTAATCCATTTAATGATAAAATCTCTATCTTAAATAATATTGCCTTCAGGTTTATTTTTAATTTTTTTTTTAGAAAAATATTGTAGCCTATATTTGTATGATATGAGATTGAGTTTATCCAAATAAATGACTTGAACAAAACATGTTCATCAACAATACGTGGAATATGTGAAAAGTACTTCAGATTTAAATGGTCTTCGTTTTAGGAAATGTAAATTATAATTCTGATTCTTTTTGATTACGTCATCTATAAGGCAAGAGAAACAAAAAGTGCTTACGTTGAACAATTTGTATTTTTAGAAAAGATGGTAAAGAATCCATAGTTACATGTGGATAAACCCGCGATCGAAAATTTCTTGAAAATAGTATTGCCCCAGAGAAAGTCTTGGATAAGTCAAGTAACCCCAAATAATTCATAAAAGAGAACAAACATTTTTTTTCTTTAACCAACGACAATAAGACGCTGTTAGAAACAATGGAACATCATTTTATATTGTAAAAGTAATGTTTCGTTCGAACGACATGCACAATATTGCGTCATAAAATGTAAAAACGAGTATTTCATTGTCAAGGAGATGTCATGCATCTACGTTCGAATTTTCTTTACTATTTTGTGTTAATTTGTAAGGTAATATTGAAGATTGCTATTAAAAGATAGAACATCCTGCAAAATCATCGATACCTAGATTCAAAATTCATCAGAATATATTTATATAATTCTTTTATGGCATACAATTAATGCGATCAAGTTGAGAATCTTTAGAAGTTTCAAAATGCATTCTTTTATTTCTCAGACTACCTCTAACAAATGTCACCCGCTGATTTCTCTCGTAGTTTAGTGCGGCCAATTAATGCCATCCTAACTGAGTTCAAAACAAAGCCGCCTTTAATGAAGACAAATTCACGAAGAAATCAACAGTAATCCGATTGGTGCGGAGTAATCAAGGAAACTTCATCCTTCTTAACTGTCTATGACGACGGGGCACCAGAAAATTAGACTAGATTAGAAAAATTAGACTAGATAATGGGGCGAATAAGAGCTAGCTATATTCAGCAATCTTTCTTACCTACAATTCAAATTTGTAAAAAAAAGTCGTACGCTGGCGTATAGCGAACAATTGCGGATTAGGACCACATTTTTCGATAGGATTAGAGTAAAGTACTGCGACCATTTACCGAAAGAGAAATGGGCTTAATGAATCAACCAAAATAAACAAATTTCTTTTAGGCTTAATGATTTGGCTCTTTGTCTCGATGCTTTAACTTGTGTTAATCACTTTGACCTTTTAATAATCATAGAAATATTGTCTTAGGACAATCAAAATATCATATGCATAGCTTATTTAAAGCCTTGGTTAACACTTTTACCATACTTGACATGGGGAATTGTATATGTAGATTCGTTCTTTGGTGTTTATAAAAAATGAAAGTAGTTCATTGTATCGGCCGATTTTTAAGAATTTCATTATGATAAATTAATGACACCTTTTCAGAAAGCATTGTTGCCCAAGTAAAACAGTCTTCAATCATTCTAATCTTTGTAAATGTCTTAATATCTTTCAAATTTCGAAAATATGAAAATATAATGGACGAATAAAAACGCACTATTCGGGCACATGAAATTGATAGATATACCAATTATTCTTTCTTAATTCAAGTTTCCTATCCATAATTTTTCTTCTCTATAGTAATGTTTGAATTTGACTCACTTTAATTTCACAGACAACATATGGCGTTAATAATAAAATAACACGACGATGACGATAATTCACACTATCAGTAACGGTCATATACACTATTAGTCATAAGAACAGAAAACAGTTTGATCAAACTCAAAATTCATAGGCCAAATTATGATATGCTGATACCATCATGGAACAGCAACATATTTAAAATTAAGCTAACAGTTTGCTTATTAATATGTAGCGTTAATATATGTCAAATGAAATTAGATAGTTAAGCGAAATTCGGGGTGAAAATGGTTGTGTATTTTAAAACGCCATAAAAGTCATCGAAAACCAGTGCCATATATGTTTTATTCTTGGTTTCATTGTGCATTATACAATAAATAAGATTCACTGTTTTATATAATTGAAGTGTTGGTGAAGTGCGTGTACTATTACGTACTTTGGAAAAAAGAAATGTCCATGAAATATGACTGAAAAGTAATTTGCTTCTCATATTACATAATAAAAGAGTTCGGAATTGTGATTAAATGTATATTTGACAGGCGACACGGGATTTCCACATAATTAAAGTTCCATCATTTTCTAATTTCCGAGTGCATTAATAAGAGGATTTAACGACATGTCGTGCTGATTTACGACGGAATCGATGTGTCTGGCTATCCATTACAGTACGTTGACCAGGGCAAAATTGAAAGAAAAACACAGAAAACAATGTCTTTAGAACCTAATTGTACAGTAAGAAACATCTTGATATTGACATTTACCTTTATCAAAACCATTGACATTTACCTCGAACAAAAGCATTCTGAATCATTCTCTCTCAACACCCAATTCATTAAATCCAAAAACTCACTCGAACCATTCAAAAACGCTCCAAAATAACTCAAACACTTTTCGAGATCGATATTCTTTCAAACTGGTGTAAATTTTGCACATTTTATTGGCTGGAGTGCGTTTTAAATCGTCCAACTTGTCGGTGAAGACACAAAACTAGAAAACTACGTAGATTTATTAAAGGGAGGTAAACACGTTTCGCTAATTTCGCCCAATTTGGACGAAATTATTGATAAAATTTCACCTCTCTTGAAAATCAATCAAAACTCGCGCATCCCAACCATTCAATTTTATTCGAAAATAATTCAGAATCTTTCACCTTGCACGTGTCACTATTTTTTTTTTACCTGTATTCATCAATTGGCATTAGATTTACATAGATACTTAATACGGGACGACCTTAATTAAGCTAAGTTGGCAAGATTATCAGTTTTCAGCAAGCATTCGAATGCAGAAATAAGTATCACAATTTCATTGCACTTAAACCTGGCTGATTCATTTAGTATAGGGACTGTACATATAGAGCCTTTTGTGGATATTGTGAGGAAACATATCTATTACAGCTAAACAAAATCCTTAAATTGACAAGGTGAATGATATCTGAATGATTTTAGAATGAAATTGAATTAGTGTTTTGAGCAAGTTCTGAGTGAAATTAAAGGAGGTTACATGTAATCCAGTATCACTAATATTTTATTCAGGGTGAACAAAAATAGCGATACTTATTACCCCCCTTTAATAAAATATGCGTTCTTTTCTGTTTGTGTGTCTTCGTGGACCAATCAGACACTTTAAAATCTACAACAGCCAATACATCGTAGAATAGGTTGATCGATTTGATTTGAATATTGATAAATATGAATGACTTCGAAATGTTTTCTGGTAATCTTGGAGCGTTTTTGATCGATTTGAGTAAGTGTTTAAAATGAACGAATGGGGGGCTGCTGTGCGTGCCTGGGTGACATTGAATGGTTTTGATCGCAGAGAGTGTCAATATCACGATGTTTTAACTGTACATTTGTAGTTCTTAAATCTTTAGATTTTCAAATGATATAAAATTAGAGTCATCATTAAAGCCCCAGTCTGCGTTTAGAGTAAAAAAATCGCTCTTTCGTGAGTATTCTTTGAATATTTTTCTTGATTTAGTCTTGTGAAAGATGAGTTACACAAACATACAAAACTGTCGACAAACGGCAGCTTTATCGTGAACGGGAATATTCTGCCTATAAAGTAAATTATGTAAATGAGATTTTGGTCAGGTGAAATACGCCCACGTGCAGGAGCGGTAAAGGAGCGGTATTTAAAATGTTGCGGGTCATACATATTCATCAAGAAAGGCATCATAATTATTTGCATTATCTAATAATGGAATGACAAATTAAAGCTTATCTTTTAGAATAAAACTCTTAGACTAGTATTTGTGTACATAGTCATCTAAAATCATTGTCTTGCGTTTCGGAAGTGTTCACGAACACAGACGGGGGCTTTAATGGCGATCACTTTTTAGTTTTACAACAGGAACTTTTCATTTTATAAGCTAGGTTATACTTAGGCTGCCGAGATGATGCATAGAATCATACAATTTAGGTTTAAACGATTGGATATGTAAATCAGCGAAAATAAAAAAACTAAACGAAAAGGTCATAAGCAATTAAATGAACTTATTTCCCATCGAAACCCTACAATGGACCATTATGACATTGTTTTAAATCAGTAATTTATTTGGCCGATTCTGCATTGTTATCTATTACCATGTGACATACATTCCTTTCCGTTTTGTGAGGGCTCGAAATCTGATGGCAATGCTATTATAGCAACCGAGTGTTAGCAGTTTCTAGTAGATTCGTAGAAATGGGCCCTTATAAAGGTATACATATATCGGTGTTCCTATCTGAAATTGCCAATCCGAAAAATATAGATAGATTGATTGAATTGAGCTTTTCGCCGCTTTCAACATTTTTTTCAGTTATATCGTGGCGGATGGAGCACCTAACGATGGATTCCTGTTATTTCTGTCACCAGTACTACCATCCCATCCTTTCCTAGCCCCCAGCTGCTATCTCACGTAGGTCTACGATTATTAACCCATTGGTGAGAGACAAATAGTCGGAAAGAATGAGTGCCGCCGTCGAAGTAGTAAGTGAAGGTAATGGTGCGAGCAAATGACCGGATAAAATGGGGAAGGGGGAGACAGTATGGAGTGTTTATTTCTCACCGAAACCCTACGTTGTGCAAACACATTTTAATTGTCTCAACGGAACAAATAAATTCCAAATATTTCCTCACAAGGAAGGTTTTGTATAAGTATTTTTGAAATAAGAATACACCTTTAATTTGAAATATCTCCTTTCTATAGTTCTTGTGATGAGACAAAAACAACAATTCTCGATATCAAATATTTGAATTCCATACACATTAAAATGATCGAAAGAAACAATCATGCTTTTAACATTTTCTTACTTATAAATGAAGCTTTGTAGTAGACTAATGGTCATTTGATATTCTCTATTTAACTATAAGTTACAAATGGGGAATTTAACAAAATGCTGATAATCAATTTTTTATTTCACTCGCTATTTTTGGCTTGGAGTAGAAGACAATTATAACATTAATGCATGTACCTTGTTGTACATTTCATTATTATAGTTATTATTCTTATTTTCTTATGCTTATTCACCTTTCAGTGAAACAAGCTTGTAGCTTACATGTTTATATATTTCTATCACCATCACTGAAAACCTTCCATTAGTTAAGGCCTTGTATAACATATTTTCGTTACATTGATACTACAAGGTCGATCATCTATTTCCGACAAACATACCTAATGAACCGATGGCTATTTCTTATAATTCATTTGAGCGTTTATGGTTGAGAATCTTTCTACATATTACATATGCTCAAAGCACTAAGAAAACCTGGGTTTTTTTTTATCAGAAATTTCCAAAGGAAACAATAATAAGAAAAGTACGTTCCACTAGAGATTGATGGGAAATTGTGTTATGGTGAGGTCTTTTTATATTTTATCAAAGTGATACTTTGGTGACATTTGGATGAACGATTCTCGCTAATTGGCTAATGTATTTCCCGTGTGCATATATCTTCTATGTAATTGATGGTTCATATTAAAGAGAATTGAAATGCAACGCTTTATATAGCAGATAAACATTTATGGTTCTTTTCATTTGTTATTCTTTTAAAGTTTTTGTTTATGGTAATTTGATGTGAAAAGCTGACTTTAATTGTCGTTTTACTTGTTTTAGTAGATATTTCAATACTTGACACACACGCAAAAAAGCTCCGTAGAGAGGAGAAAGATAGTTTTATAGATATAACCCTTATTTTTTTTTAAATTTATAAGAATCGTCTTGTAGAGACGATAAAAAAGAGGACAGACTCGTGGACTGTCTGGGTAAATTAATTATTTAGGAACGGCTATAACTCTTTTACCTAGAACTTTGCAAACGGCGTTGCCAACTTTACATCAAACTACGTTATTTCTATTTAATAGATTTTTGGCGTAAACCTATATGTAGATTCTTAAAAATGTAAGAAAGCAAAAGCAATATCATGTCTATTATTCTTTCCCCTTGGTCTTTTCACTTTTTTTAATTTCCATATAAATTAATAACTGAAAAAGAATATAAAAGAATCAATCATGAGACCCATATTAATAGATTATTAGATCGAAAATGAGATGAAGGTGAATTGAAATTATTGTTTTCCGTTTGAAAGGAAATGAATCTACTGTTCATGAAAAGAATAGATAAACTGATATTAAATGTATATCGATAGTTATACCTAACACCAAATACACTTACACGCGCGCATTAAGTCAAACCCATTTAAATTCTTTGAACTGGTCCTCATTTGATTTTACCTAAAATAAACAACTAACTTAGGAAAATAACATCGCAAAAGTCATTTGCCATCATACTTTCAACAAAAGTTAAAAATTTGATTTTTACTTACTTGTGAAAGCACCATAACCTTATATGCCGTAAAAGACAGAACTCCATGGATATTACTCAAAGTAATTTGAATCGTAATTTGTACCTCATATTACATAATGAAAGCGTTCGGGATTTTGATTACATTCTTATTTGTCAGGTAACACGGGAATTCCACAAAAAAGAAATTCTATCAAATCTTTAAAATTTCTTTTGCACTTTAAATTGGGTTTAACGACATGCCGTGCTAATTTTCGACGGAACCCACAAGTAACACCGTCGTGAAATTGTCAAGAGGAATGTATTCCGAATGAAATTGAATGAGGACGTTGAACGAATTGTGAAGGCAATTTAAGGGAGGTAAATTGAACGAAATTAGCAATGTCTTTTACCCCTCTATAATATAAATATTAAAAAAAAATAGCTTTTTATATTTTCACGAACGAATTAGAAGCTGTCAAATTCAATACCGTCTCTGAAATCGCTGATTTTAGCTCCACTGGCCGAAGGCCAGCGAGCTATTGTCATGGCGGTGTGTCCGTCGTGCATTTCTTTAAACATCTTCCCCTACTTAACCACTGGGTGGATTTTGACGAAACTTTGCCTGAATGTTCCTTTGGTAACCTTCTTCGAAAGTTGTTCAAGAAATTTGGATTGACCTGCAAATATGGGCGTGACAGGGCGGGGCTTATTTTGAGTCTGAAATCTTTGAATGACATAACCTCCTGAACCATTGGGTCGATTTCAATGAAACTTTATCAGAATGTTCCTTGGGTGACCCTCTTCTAAAGTTGTTCAAGAAATTAGAATTGACCCCCCCCCCCATTAGGGCGTGGCAGGGCGGGGCTTATTTTGAGCCCGAAATCTTTGAACGACAACTTCGTCGAACCATAGGATCGATTTCAATGAAGCTTTACGAGAATGTTCCTTGGGTAACCCTCTTCGAAAGTTGTTCAAGAAATTTTGATTGACCCGCAAATATTGGCGTGACAGGGCTGGGCTTATTTTGAGCCCGAAATATTTGAATGACATCTCCTCCTGAACTATTGGGCTGATTTCAATGATTTTTTTCCAGAATGTTTCTGGGGTGACCCTTTTTCAAAGTTGTTCAAGAAATTTGGATTGACTCCCCAAATATAGGCGTGGCTTGTTGGGGCTTATGTTGATCCCGAAATCTTTGAGCAACATCTCCCCCTGAACAACTGAGCCGATTTGAATTGAAACTTTAACATTATGTTCCTTTCGTGATCGTTTTGAAAAAATGTTCGTGAAATTTTTATTGGTCGATAAATATGGACGTAGCTTATTTTGAGTCTCCGAAGTAATTAATGGTTGGGCAGGGTCTATTATCAATTTAAATTCTTGAAATATCATCTCCTTTTCAACAATTAGGCAAATATGAATGAACCATTGTCTGAAAGCCACTTGGATGGGATCCACTGGATCAATTAAATTCAGGTGAGTGGGTTTGGGCCATCCAGTCCCTCTTGTTCTAAAGTGATAGCTTTCTTCCGTGTCATTTTACATATAAGATTATGAGTTCACTTCTGATAGCTTTGTGAAAAGTTGAAAACGTCATAATTCCTTCTGAATTTTGGTGACTTTCATTACCTTCTATTTCAAATACTTTTCTTTCAAATCTTGAGATCTTGAGATCAGTGGAGCCATATATGCCCTCTTTTTCGAGAAGTTTGAAATCAGTTGTTGATCTTATTCTCGGGCGTTTTCAAAGGTTTTGGTGAGTATTGGAATGCATGAATGAACTGTATGAGTCTGGCGTCGCCTTATACTACTGACGTTAATTCTGCTCATTTGGAACGTCATACATACAGTATGTCGTCGCAGAACAGGAAGAAAATACATAGTCTTTTGAAATATATGTTATGTGATCATCTACCGAGTGATTCATTTACAAAATATATATTGGATTTATCTTTCAAATCATTCTACTTACTGCAGTCAATTTTCTTTTAAGAATTTTATTTTACCTTAACACAATATATCTGAACTTATTGATATCTTCAGTAGACAAGGGTTTTAGAATACAATGCATAAGTTGATTATGGGCAAATGAATAATAGTATTTACCGGTAAAAAAGTATGATCCCGTTTTGAGACGGTTAGATGTCTGCTACATGTCGTCTATTTTATTCCAAAACCTCGTAACTACAGCTTTGACCAAGCTGTAGTTACGAGGTTTTAGAAAAACAACGACGTTTGTGCACATGTTTGTTGATCGTAATTGTCCTTCCGTATACTTTCCTTTAAATTTCCATTGGGAAATTATCCGAAACATTAACTATGTCGTAACAGAACAACGTAAAGAAATTAATTGTGATTGTTCAAAGTTTATAAATCACCTCGTCGCAGGAGAAACAATTTCTTCATACAGCAGCAGCCGCGGCAATAGCGCAGTTGGTAGCGCGCCGGACTTCTAATCCAGAGGTCTATATTCGCACGGGTTCGATCCCCGGCCGCGGCACTTATCCTTTCCGACATTTGTCTTCCACCAATGGGTAGATAATCGTAAACCTATGTGGAATAGCAACTGGAGGCTAGGAAAGGGATGTGGTTGTAGTACTGGTGTGAGAAATACCAGGAATCCATCGTTAGGTGCTCCAGTCATCGCGATATAACTGAGAGATTGTTGAAAGCGACGTAAAACCCCAATTCAAATCAAATTCTTCAAACAGCAAGTGGAATTTTAAAATTCTGGGTTTAAGTTTTATTCAATACATTTTTTTTCAGATTAATTTTAAACTGGAAATAAAGCGTTTCACCACAGAATCTTGCGTTTGATGAAAGTAATCAAAAACTTGAATTCTTTCATTACACAGTCTTCAGGATTGTCATTTAATGAAACTTTCATTACAAAAGTGCTTATGATGTAATCATACCAATCGATGTCGAATCATGAAAATTTGCATCAAAGTGTGCTTTCGATGTAATCATTACAATCGAAATTGAGTACGATTTCTCGAGTATCTAATCTTAAGCAGTATTAGCATGTTTATGCATGACAATAAGCATGAAATGCATACATCTATATTACATGTAACTCATAAATTTACTTCCTATTGTCATTTGGTTCAATTACAATGTAAACATGATTCTGAACTTTGGTTAACTGTTCTTGCTACAACAGTTTGTTTTCTTATACAAACTACGACATCTATGTTTATAAGGATAATGCCCTTGAACTTTAGCAAACCTGGACTAGATTACTTAACCCTTGCGGAACTACTACGGCATAATTTTCAGAAAGTACTACCAGGCTCCCATCATTGGCTTATTGTTTTAAACATGTTAATACATTCATATTACAAATGACTTTTAAGTTTAAAGTATTTTATATATTTATATCGATTCTTTTGAAATTATTTTAATAATCCATAAGATTTCTGATCCTTCAATTCTAGTGTTTAGTTTGTATAACTCATCATAAAAATGAAAATATCATCTTATAATGAAATAGTCTAAATGCACATGTAGTTAATTTTCATGAAGATCTTAGCAAAAGGTGATGAGGGATGGTGATGTGATTGTCAAATATTATATCATCTGGGGAATAAGTCCATGCTATTTTGGTGACATTTCGGCTAAATCGGTCTCATTAATTTGATTATATATTTTCCCTTATGCATAATCTTTTTACCTATAATTGTTATGGGTGAATATTAGTTCACACATAAGAGAATGGTTAGTCGACGTATTATTCAGCAGTTTATAATTTATTTTAAAATGATACTATTTTTCTTCTTATTGGTTTATTTTTACTTTAAAACTTGTCTTTGTTTACTCAAATTCTATCAGACAATCTTTCACCGTGATTCTCTTTTTAATGTTTCATATATGGCCCTGATCAAAATAACCAACAAAGACAAGAGATTGATTGATTGAATGGAGTTTAACGCCGCTTTCACAATAGACGTTACTACAAACGACATTGTAACACTTGCTTTTTAAGGAAAGAAATGATCAAGTAATGGTACGTGTGGAGTAATCAGCTTTCCCTCCTATTATTGTTACAGTTTCTTTGTCAACTTTTTTCTTTTCGTTATTTTCTAATGATATCAACAGAATATATGAATTTTATAATATCCATATATCGTACATATGGACTAAACATTCATATCTAATCTGAAATACAATTAATAATTCTCTAAATTATAGTTGAGGTCCAATAAATGTGTTACACGTACACGATTAGGAAATCGTTGATCACTGTTGTTGTTCAATGTACGGATCTTATGGCCTTCTTAAGGAGATAAACTAGTTCGTTAGTTCGTTTTAATAAACAAAAAATCCAAAATAGGTTTCTCTACTACACACTCTTTGCTTTGTGCATATATTTGAAATTGTTAGAAATCTCACGCGCAGGCCCAAATAATATTGAAATTACCGCTAACCTTCAAAGAAACACACAGACAAATTCTCGCACCAATTCTACAATTACATCTTTTTCAAGCCTCCTCCTTCTATCCTCCATTCGTTTACAATTATCAATTTATTGGTTGGAGGCAAATTGTCAGAAAGCATGACAGCCGCCGTCGGGGATTGAAACCTTAATACTGTCTTTAGCAATGTTCACTGAAACAAAATATATTCATTTTAATAAATACAGTTAATAACATCGTGAAATTGAAATTCGGATTGACCCCCAAATATGGGCTAGGCTAGGCGGGGCTTATTTTGAGCCCGAAATCTTGGAGCAACTTCTCCTCCTGAACAACTGAGCCGATTTGAATTGAAACTTTAGCATTATGATCCTTTCGTGATCTTTTTGAAAAAATGTTCGTAAAATTTTGATTGGTCGATAAATATGGGCGTGGCTTATTTTGAGTCTTTGTCTGAAAGTTACTTGGATGGGATCCACTGGATCAATTAAATTCAGGTGAGTGGGTTAGGGCCATCCAGTCCCTTTTGTTCTAAAATGATAGCTTTCTTCCGCGTCATTTTACATATTAGATTATGAGTTCACTTCTGATAGCTTTGTAAAAATTTGGAAAACGTCATAATTCCTTCTGAATTTTGGTGACTTTTATTACCTTCTATTTCAAATATCTCTCTTTCAAATCGTGAGATATTTAAGCCAGTGGAGAGATATATGCCCTCTCGGGCCTCTTGTTTTTTCGAGAAGTTTGAAATCAGTTTTTGATCTTATTCTCGAGCATTTTCAAAGGTTTTGGTGAGTGTTGGAATGAATGAATGAACTGTATGAGTCAGGCGTCGCCTTATACTACTGACGTTAATTCTGCTCATTTGGAATGTCATACATACAGTATGTCGTCGCGGGACAGGAAGAAAACTGCAGAAAATACATAGTCTTTTGAAATACATGCTGCGTGATCATCTACGGAGTGATTCATTTACAAAATATATGTTAGTTTTATCTTTCAAATCATTCTACTTACTGCAGTCAATTTTCTTTTAAGAATTTGATTTTACCTTAACACAATATATCTGAACTTATTGATATCTTCAGTAGACAAGGGTTTTAGAATACAATGCATAAGTTGATTATGGGCAAATGAATAATAGTATTTACCGGTAAAAAAGTATGATCCCGTTTTGAGACGGTTAGATGTCTGCTACATGTCGTCTATTTTATTCCAAAACCTCGTAGCTACAGCTTTGACCAAGCTGTAGTTACGAGGTTTTAGAAAAACATCGACGTTTGTGCACATGTTTGTTGATCGTAATTGTCCTTCCGTATACTTTCCTTTAAATTTCCATTGGGAAATTATCCGAAACATTAACTATATCGAAACAGAGCAACATAAAGAAATTAATTGTGATTGCTCGAAGTTTACAAATCACCTCGTTGCAGGAGAAACATTTTCTTCATACAGCAAGTGGAATTTTAAAATTATGGGTTTAAGTTTTGTTCAGTACATTTTTTTCAGATTGATTTGAAACTGGAAATAAAGTGTTTCACCACAAAATTTTGAGTTTGATAAAAGTAATCAAAAACGTGAATTCTTTCATTTCACAGTCTTCGGGATTGTCATTTAATGAATCTTTCATTACAAAAGTGCTAATGATGCAAACATCGATACCAATCGATATCGAATCATGGAAATTTGCATCAAAGTGTGCTTTCGATGTAATCATAACAATTGAAATTGAGTAAGATTTCTCATGTATCTAATCTTAAGCAGTATTATCAGGTTTATGCATGACAAGAAGCATGAAATGCATACATCTATACTACATGTAACTCATAGATTTACTTCCTTCTTGTCATTTGGTTCAATTACAATTTAAACATTATTCTGAACTTTGGTAAACTGTTCTTGCTACAACATTTTGTTTTCTTATACAAACTACGACATCTATGTTTATAAGGATAATGCCCTTGAACTTAAGCAAACATGAACTAAATTATTTAACCCTTGCGGAACTACTACGGCATAATTATCAGAGAGTACTGACAGGCTCCCATCATTGGCTTTTTGTTTGAAGCATGTTAATACATTCATATTACAAATGACTTTTAAGATTAACGTGTTTTATATATTTATATCGATTCTTTTGAAATTACTTTAATAATCCATAAGATTTCTGATCCTTCAATTCTAGTGTTTAGTTCTAAAAGATATACTTCCCGGTTTTCTTTAGTAAAATATTCCAAATACCTCTCAAGAAAATGACTTTATTTTTGGTGCTTTACGGCCTGTAGAATACATGGATCATTTTGGACGCATGCACAAAAAAAACTTATGGAAAATCATTACGTACATATGCTATGGAATGCATTAAAATGTTTTAAAAAATGGCAAATAGAAAGATAAAAGTTCATCTCCAGTTGACTCTTCTGGTTCGTGGGGATACATTTCGGTTCTACAGATTGAGTCCGTATTCCGTAAGGAGTTGATTTCTATGAAGACCTGTTCCAATAAGAAATGATCAATGGTGATGACTTAGACAGGTCTTTTATCTTCTGGAAACTTAGTCCTTGATATTTTGGTGACATTTCGGATAAACGGATTTCGCTAATTGGCTTATGAATATTCCCCCGTGCACAGTCTTTCCGTGGAACTGTGATGGCTAAATATTAGTTGACATAATAGAGAATTGAAACTCCACTTTATTAAGCAGAAACGCCTGCATCTATTTTCAAAACGTGTCCATAATATATTTTAAATTCCAGTAATATATATTTTTTTATACTATGACCTATGTCCTGGGAGTGAAATAACCCCGAGGAATATTTTTGATATTACACTCGTGTTATTACACTAGTTGAAAAACTATGCAAATGAGCTCAGAGAGAATAGCAACGCGATTTTGAAACTGCGAAAATGACGTCAAAATACATTATATATTGTGACGTCAGTTTATAGGTTATAAGCGGCGTTATAAGTTTCGCGGAAATTTGAAATGTTGAATTTCAAGAATTTTGACTATTTTCCGACGAAATTCGGGTCATATTTTAAATAGAATATAAAATTTGTGCTCATACAATACAGAATTTATTAAATTCGTCATTTAAAACAGATAAAAACTCGGCACAGCCTCGTTTCTATCTGTTTATAGATGACTCGTTTAATAAATTCAGTATTCCATGATCACTCATTCAATATCCTCTATTTATATCTTATTACCGAGTCCTACTCTGTGCTACTACGTAGCCACTTAACTATAATAAGCCTACTTCATTCATCATTACGCAAAAGAATTTAATTGCATTTAATAAAACACTACAGAAACACTATAGTGAATACTGAGTGTTTTATTAAATGTTTATTCTATGCCCTTCGGAAAAAATTGTGATATTATTTTGATTTGTATCTACCCCCCAAAATACTTTATGGACTTATATTTACAAAAAAAAATAAATAAATAAATAAATAAATAATAATATGAATTTTCATTTCCGTCTAAAAACCTGCAAAATCATTCACTGTTCATTTCGACTGTGGTTTTTTATTTAAAGAAATAAACTGAAAGATAAACCTTGTATTTTTCAGATATATCGGGACAAAAACAATGACAATAATGATTTTCTCATTAACCCCGAGACGTTATAAATTATCTTTAGACGGCATCTTTCTTTCTTATTTCTCTTTGTACTCTCTTGGGTCGTGGAGAAATATAAAAATTGGTCTGGAACAAACAGACTAAATCAAAACATCTATTTCCAGTTGCTTTAAGAATATGTTTAACATATTAAAACAAAAATACATGTATGTTTTTTAGGTTGTAAAGTGTGTTGGTGATCAATTGGAATGTCGTTTGGTTGAATAGTTGGTCGTCTGTTTGTTTGAAATTTAAAGTGGTTTGACAAGTCATAAAACACCAGTTGATTAATTTTTACTCGCATTCTTCAACGTACTTACCAAAAACAGAGAAGTTAAGAAAGCACATATGAAATAGGAAGAAATTAAAAATATAAAAAAATAAAAAAGAACTTTATTCCCAAAAAAGTAAATATATGTGGGTTTTTTTCTTTGTACACAGAAGAAATACCCAATTCAAGCACTCTAATGAGGCAATACAAATTCTGTTTCCAAATTCTGCTTGTCGCAGTGTGTATATTATTGGGCGCTCATATAATGACCTCAGTTCGGTCTACATCCACTAAACATGTGAGCAAACGAAAGAAAGCTCAATAACATTATGTTAATTACATTAGCATAGGGTAGCAGCCTTTGAGATACGACATTAGTCCTCGAAATTTTGGAACACCCACTGCGAATTTATTTTAAACCCAGAAAAGTATTAAAACTATGTTCAGGATTGTGACCGCATTACAATTGGTATAATTGTATTTTCGCGTTTTGACTTCACCAAAATTAAGGTCTGGCGGGAGGAGTTTAATGCAAAGATTTGTGTCGATTTCTATAATTTTGGTGGATTATCGGGACAGACAGAAGATTACCACTTTAGAATCTCAACACTAAACTAGTAAAATAACCAAAAGATTAATTGATTCTTTTATTACCTCCATGGTAGGAGAGCTCTTTTTACAACAATACAAATTACAACATGAAACAACACATATACAATACAAATGCTAGACACAATAAACTATTTACAACATAAAATGAGAAAGTTATAGCTTCGAAAAAGAAGTACACAATTCAAAGTAAACATGTATATTGAAGAGGGGAATAGCGGAAATAAGATGCTGATAGATATAGAAACCACAGATTCATAAGACATATACCTCAAGAAAAGGGTTCCTTCACAACTCAGGACTCGATTGCGGCTACAATCATTTTACATAGTTACAGCATTTTGTGAATAGCTGAATATATGAGAGATATGGCTTGATGACTATGCTTGTTTCTTATATTTCTTATATCACTGATTGTCATTTATGACTATATATATATACTCTTCGAAAAAAGTTCTTTGACATTGATTAAACAAACGTTTTTTTCTGAGTTCATGGAAAACTTAGATAAATTTTGATTGATTTGTGAATAGTAATTTTGATTTAAGAATATCTCATGTAATTGCAATGAATTACTCGACATCGTTTCTGGATAGAGACGTCGACGTTAAATTACGTAAAATTAGAATTTACCATTAAGCACGTGCAGTTCCAGTTTTTACTTGACAGTCCTTATACAGTGTAGCTCCCCATTATGTTGTGGATGAAATGCCACTTCTTGATTGCTTTTGAAATTGAACGTCTAGGCACACGCCTGTAATGAAAACATGTCAACCGACCGGAGAAACAGCGTGATAAAGTTATTGGTCGCCACAAGGCAGGCTCCATACGACAAGTCTGTGCAATTGACGTTTTTGTTTCTGGATAGACTATCTTGTACCTCTGGCATCGCTATGACATGACTTACAGCGTTATGTATAGAGCCAGATCAGTCTGACCATGGGTAACAATGTTAGTCCAGGGGCCGTATTCACCAACCTATTCTTAATTTTAGAATTTAGTCTAGGCTAAATTGCCAAGCCTGGACTTTCCCAAGAATGAACTAAAGTGTGTATTCGCCAACGCAATTTAGAATAGACTTAATTTAGAACGGTTTGTACAGTACTTAAGCGGCCACAGACTAACGATGGTTCCCCAATTTTGACGAAGCGCAAATAAAAAGAGTAACCATTAAGTTTCTGTCCTTCACTCTTAATTTCCCTCCTTGTTTACAAATGACATTTTCATGTAATTTTTCAGTCGAAATAAATTGTCATCTAAAAATTCAATATCTTGTTGGGCAATTGATTGGCTGAATGCAAAGATCAATTAAATTAGCAATGATAACTTCGATTACAGTTGACAGAAACAACTGTGTTTATTTGGCACTCGATCAAAAGAACATGAAATTACTCGCTGCAGTTACGGGATTTAGATTTTCGATTGACAAACTGTGTATCATTTTCGAGAGTAAATGTGGCGATTATTGTTAGTAATAAGTGATGTACGCCAGTATGGATGTTCTGATACATGTACCAAAATTAAATTTTACAATAAGATATGAAATATTGAACAAAACAAAAATAATAATAATAAAAAAAACTAAATTCAACACAAACTTGGCAACGAGGTCAACATGATTCCTACCTAAATCTTTCACCGAGAGACCTTTCCAACTTTTCAATAAAAACAAGTCGCTTTTGAAGATGTGAGAATTATAGATCTAATCCCTCTTCTTTAACTTGTCCAATGTTCATGATGTTGCTTTGCACCCAAACAAATAGAATCTTGAGTAAAAATGCACCAAGTTTTCTATTGCTCGAGTTGAAATGACAATCTGCCTTCTTAATCTTTCCTCCATCTGTCTTGTTCCTATCCATACACCGCCACCCCTGAAAACTTTACTTCGCTTAAAATATATCAATCCCTAATCATCCTCCTCCTCTGTAAATGTAAAATCCAATATGAAATCCCTGAAAACTCCGAGAATATTGTAAAATTTAACATTCTGTCGATATGTAAACAAACACTTCAAGGTTAGATTGCGTCACAAATGTGTCTGACGTCATTCGATAAATAATTCGACCGAAAACATAAATTATGTGTCAGAAAGGAAAAATAATTGGAAATTCTTTCTATTTTGACATGTTATTTGTCATTACTTTGATATAAAACAATGTTTTCCATTCGAAGCGAGGCGGACAGTCGCCATTTTTTCACATTTAGCACGGTAGGTATTAGACTTGGAAAAACGACTTTATTCTTAAGAATTTAGTCCATTCCGTAATTTAGAATGGGTTGGTGAATACGTACTAAATTCTAAATTCTTTATTCTTTGAATTTAGTGTGCTAAATTGATGCAAAATGCGTTGGTGAATACGGCCCGAGGACGTCAAATAACGAAACGATATTTCGGATTTGATTCCTCTAACTGCTACTTTAACGACGAATAAGGTATCCAGTCTAAGTAAGATCCTCGGTAATAAAGTGTGGAACCAGATCGGTAATAAAGTGTGGAACCAGATACGAGAGGTCGAGTTTGCCGCTATAAGACACGTGCAACGTAACGTCCTTGATCAACGTCTCTGTTACAAATCTTTGACAAAAAAAAGAAAGCCTGTTTAAATACAGTGTGAAGGTGCATTGACTTCACCTTCATTGATTATCTTTACACACACATATAGATATTTTTGTAGCATATATGAGGAATATTGTTAAATTTTGAGACTTTTATATAAATGAAAACCAGGAGAGGCTATTATTCAAGATATGGCGATTTGACAAACCAAAATGTATTGTTGAAATGTAATTCTTTGCCTTTATCGGTGGATAATTCGCTTCAAGCACTAAGACGTATTATGAATTATAAACGATATGTTTTATGTTTAGATAAGTATTACTTAAACTTATGACTATTTGGGATCCAAGGTATGAGCTTACGAAAATAGGCAGCGATATCTGATCAGATTTAATAAAAAGAAACCAAAGTCAATTAATTGTTCGATCTCTTTTTTTCAGAGAACGAGATAAATTTAAAAACAATCTACCGAAAATTCCTTAAGTTTATATTTGGAATTTTGATAGATTGACTTCCGACATCAATTTTGAATTATTATCAACTACAACTATGAACTACAACATTTTTCAAATCTTAATATTTTCTTTTTTTATAAAAAATACAATATGAAAGCTATTCTCGTTGGAAATATCCACACCGTTATAGTTTCTGTGCTCTTTGAAAATGATGCCATGAAACTGCTGTTACTGTTCTTTAAAATGATCAAGACGTATTGAAAACCTAGGTCATGCATATATAGGTATTGTCCGTTTGACTTCCATATGGACCAACATTTTGCCAAAATTTTCGGTAATGAAAAAAATGAAACGTATTTTTTTCTTGTCATATCATATTTTCAGCTAATACCATGACAAGTTTTGTTTTCCAGAATTTTTGAATGTAAAATAACGATTTTGTCCGTCCGTCTACATGTTCACTTTTAACCTTTCATACCTACTTGTGTCTGTATAAGACGGAACAACGAATTGTATAACCAAAAATAGTACTGATTTGCATAGAGGCTGAGTCAAAAGTGTAAGATTTTAAGTGAGTTGTTATAGTATAAAATCGAGTATTTTAAAAAATTTAAGTTTGTCGAAGATTTTTACTACCTTTGGATTTCAAATCTGAATATATTATCTTTTTGTTCAGAAACCGTTTAGCCAGAAAATTGATAATTATTTTTATCTATTCTGAGATGTACCCCAAATTCACATTTTAAGACCAATCAAAAAGCATTATTTAACGAAGTCGTTGGGAATTTCACGAGAATAATTTAATTAGAAGGCAAATAATAACGGTAAAAATCTCGTGATATTTAAGTTTAGGATGATATGACCGTCGATATGCATGTCCAAATAAGGAATAATGGACATTTCATCTGTCAAATATTTAGAATGAAACCTCGTGCTTTTACGATATGTTTACATTTTCTTATACCTAAACAGCCTACATCGCCCCTCGTGTTTAAGAGCGGAAAATGCGAAAATATTAACATTAACTAGATAGACAAAATCATTATTTTGAAATCAATTCATTTTCAAAAAATATTTTTTGGAATGGTATTAAGCTGAAATTAAGATTTAACCACAAACAAATCCTTCATTCAACCATAATTTTATGTAATTGTGGAAAAGGTTGGTCCATATAGAAGTCAAACGGACTATATTGTTATTTGAAATCAATTATAGTAGCAAACAGTTGTATAAAAGTATTACACAAAAAATCAAGAAATCAAAACAAATTTTAGAAACGATATGTAATCACAAGTTCAGCATTCTGTCGTGTTATATCTTGGCCCGAGGTTATAAAAATTGTCTCATTCTCAATTCAAATTTTCTCAAATTTCAATTTGAATTTAAAGCCGTAATTCTGTTTTAATACTCATTTTTATGTATCTAGATAAAAGATAATATTAATAAGTTCTTATAAATAATTAACTATTGATTATTAATATTATCTTTCATTTTCATACATTTACTTGAATTTACAATTTGAAAAAAAATTCTAAGTTGAGTTTTGTAACCTCGGCCCCTGTAGTCATTTTATGTCAGACCAAAATATATTATCCTCTTTTTGCTATCATGTGACGGGTGACGTGAATTTATGGTTTACTAATGAACCCTGTTACACATTTGGTAGCAATAAAGTTCGTAATAAATTTCCTATTTTTTCCCTCTCTTTAAACAGAGCACTTGCTAGAATTTTCTCATTTCAAAATCAATCCCGCATTCATTTTTCCTCTCTTTCTTTTTTCCATCAAGTTATAACAAAAGCTTAATTGTAGTTACATAAAGTCGACAGAAACGTGTATCCTTACTATTAAAGCATATGCGATATCTGAAAGAAGTAGATAGAAAGAAATATATGAATAAAAGAAATCCGTGAAATAAATTAAATACAATCGTAAGCATTTTTTCCCTTTGGTCTTTTATTTCAATCTTAAAATGAAAATTACCAGGGTTAGAAATTACGTTATAAGTGCTACATTTCGGTAAATATTTTTAATTCTAACAAAACACGACTATTAATTGTTCAATTTAAATTTGGCAAAATTTTCTTAACTTAGTAGGTGCTCTAGTTAATAATCAGATAGGGAAAAACTTGCCAAAACATTTGACCAGTGATATTTGAGGTATTTCCTAATGAAAAACGGCGAAATCGAATCGATGTGGTAAAGCTTCTGAAGACATCATTTTCTTTAATGCTTTACGGTGGCTTATCGAGAAATAACGGTAGATTATCGTTTGATAATTTCAATGCCAAAGCAGTGAAATTATCAAATACTTTTACCCTGCTTTTGTGCATTTCATCCTATCTGACGTCATCTACGCGGGGCGAAATAAGTGACGTCACAATGAACGTTGCATAGCAATCACGCGCAAAATGACGCGCTTTACGGAAATGTGTCCTAAAAAATTCACATTTTGTCATATTTTTGCATTAAAGAAATAGAATAACCGTTTGTTTTTCGTGTAAGATCGATTAATATTTCATTTCGTGAACAAGAAAAGCTATATTTTTCACTCGTGGCTTTGCCAATCTTGAAAATATAGCTTTTGTTGTTCACTCAATGAATTATAAATCGATCTTATACTGAAACAAACGATTATCCTATATTTATTTAAGCTTAACAAAATATTATCAAGTTTAGCGTCTTAGTCGTAACTGATATGAAGTAAGTGCATGTGCACTTAGTTGCATCGTTAAATTGATATTCATCTCAACAAAACTATTCTATATCACTCATTCAGCTTTCCTTTTCACTGACTCAAACCACTCAAATACGCTCCGATATGACTAAATATATAAAATCAAAATCTGCATTTAAAAAGTATATAGATAGAATAAAATCGCTTTCATCGACATATTTGAAATAATAAAAGCATCTGAGTTGCTCTTTAGGAAATTGGAAGCTATTTAATAAAGATGTATGCATATTTTATTGAAGTGAGGTAATAAATATAGCTTATTTTGTTCATCCTGAACAAAATAAGCAATATTTGATTACCTCCCTTGTAATTCACTCAAATCTCACTCATCTACCTTCTAAATTTCGGGATGTTGTTAAATGTCGGCATGTATGACTTTCTAAACATCCTTAACACTGCCGTAATTACGGTTTCACTGTCTTCGCTAGCCTTTGAATTATTTATCAGAGGAAGCAAAAGCAGTTAAAACATCGTACGATAAACGCACAGTTCACTTAAGAAGATGCAAAATCGCTCGCCTAGCGCTCCACGCATAGATTTCATATCTCTTACAGAAATCACGTATCTTTCATTTTTCGAATTTGCTCAAAGATTTCGCTCAAAACTCATATAAAACAAATTAAAATATTGTAATTTCATTAGCTAGCGTAAATCGGAAGCCTTTTAGTAGTCGGAGAATGCTCGGAAATCTATTTTCAGGGCAAAGATGAATTGAAGGAAGGTACTAATACATGTAAGAATTTCTTTCTATTTGAACCAGATTAGTGATATAACATTTTATCCATTACATATCATTGAAAAAAATCTTTGCAGTCTTACTTCTCTTTTCCCGATCGACATCATTTCATGATACTCTTAACCTTTTTCGATCGGTTTCTTAGGACTGCCATATCTGTTGTTACATCAGTTAGTTACATCGTGAAATTGACATTCATCTTAATCAAGACCGTTCTAAATCGCTCACTTAGCGCTTCAATCATTCATTCCAAACACTCACTCAAACCATTCAAAAACGATCAAACCCATTGAAAAATATAATCAACAACATCATTTGAAATAAGATTCCACAGAGAAAAATCGCGATTTCACTGACATATATAATTCAAATACTTAGCGCCTCATAGGTTCTTGGAGAAATTTGAAGCTGTGCACCCAAATGTATGCACTTTTTTATTAAAGGGAGGTAATCCATATCGCAAATTTTGTTCATCTCGAACAAAATTTGCGATATAGGATTACCTGCTATTAGATTCAATAAAATCTCGCTCCACACACTCGTTCAATCTCATTCCTAAATCATTCCAAAATCATTCATCATGTCAATTTCACGATGTTGTTAACTGTACTTTTAAAGACAGTATTCTACAGTTCTTACAGGAAGACTATGTCCTTGGGGAAATCACATGCTGACTATGGTTGAAACAAAGTCGTTAGATCACAACCTAAATGTAAATGGTTCTTGATTATATTAAAATTAACAAAGCATACTGTTCCGGTATTCAATCATTAGGAAAAACCATAACCTTAAAGTGAATGTTCTGAAGTTTATAATATACTATATTGCTCGTACATATCTATGTTTAGATATACATGTACTAGATATTTTATTAAAAATATTAAACAGTTTTCTCTTAAACATTTAATATAATTGGGCAAGGTATAATTTCAGCTTTATTGCCTGTCCAAATCTCTTCAAGCCTTTGAAAATAGTACAAAATTCAAACGGGACCTGCCTGTGTTTCGCTAATTATTACATTTCTTTCATATAGTGTGGTGCCTTATGTAATCCCGTAGGATTTTCGTGCTGAAATTCATTTTTTGGGTTTAATTGATTGTTTAGGGGTCAAGCAATCGGAAACTATACGGGTCCAAATTTTTCGGGTCTGTTCCCCGATTTTATGAGCTCCTCTAAGAGCCCATATGGGCAATATGGGTATTTTCATAATACTAGGTTCAGGAAAGGCGTTTCGTTTTTCTTCTTCAATGTTTTCTTCGGGTTAATAATTTATTTAGTGATAGAACATTTTAGAAAATACAGTAACTCATATTTCAAAAGCTTTTCCACTATTTTTGGGCTCTCATAGAGCACAAAATAGCAATTTGGCTGTTTCCTATTAATGGGTTTTGGAAAATCTTTTTTTTTTTGTTGAGAGATGATATTTTAAGCTCTGTTTGGTATAAAGTGTTGGTTGGCATTGAAATACTTGCAGGTCCATGTTCTCTATGACTTTTTCAGGATTTTATGGGCTCTCCGGCATAATAGCCCATGCGAACTGATTTGGGTGCTTTTTTGAATAAGGGTCACAAAAAAGGTAATTTTCATTGCGGTTGAACCGTTCTGCAATTCCTTTCAGTACGTAATTGTATTTATGGAAAGCTTTTGTATAACAAACGATTAGCCCATATTTAAAGTCTGATGTTCCTTTTGATTGGCTTGCAAAGGATCCTATAGGAGCCGGACAATGAGTTTCCGAAGTTGGGTTTTAAGAACAACGGCACTTCTTGTTCACGGGTACCAAAATTGCTGTAAATGATTCTTTAATCGTATATACAAAATGTCGATCGAAACTCTTTTAACCAACAACGAGATGATTAATTAGTTCAAAACTGGATCTTAATGAGCCCATATGAATCAACGCGGACACTTTGCCTAATAAGGGGTGGGAGAAAATCAATTTCTTGTCTTAAACATTTCTCGAGTTTCATTAAATTAAGTAGCGTTATGATGAGGGTAGAATTAGAAAAAAAGGTGAATCAAATATCCAAAGCCCACACATGATTATTGGCGCTTGGTGAAGCCCATATGTGCTGGTTTGACTCTCCTCAAAATAAATGAAGGAACTACTCTGTAGTTTGAAGCTTTCTTACACAAGTCTAAAATCATTGTAGTCGAAAATCCCTAAAATATGTAACCCCGGTCGATTGTATCAAACTTGCTATATTAAAACTGCTCTTTCACAGATTGGGAAATGCGAATTTTGATAATCGTTTTTTACATTGATCGGAAATTATGACGTGTAAAAAAACTCTACAATAAAACGATTCGATCTTGAAAGGCAAGAAAAAAAATATTCCCGAATTTAGCGGAATTTCATTCTGAAAAGAATAAAGCAACTACTATTAAATTTTGAGTCAACTATTAAGGCATAAGGTATAATAAGAACATTATTATTTTCATATGTCACTCCTGTTACTTACGAATTGAAATGTTTATTGTATTGTATAATGGGCCGATGGCCTAAATACTTGAATAAAATATGTCTATGTCTATGCATGCATGCAATTCCGTCTGTTTGTCCCTTTCTTTCAAAGGTCACGGTCATAGTATTTGTCGATTGGGGAACACCATATCAAAACACTCGAAAAATGAAACATTATACATGAAAATTAACAATTTCGTAATTCATAGACTGGATAAAAAAATACTGGTTCGTTAATGACCTTGCCGATTCGAACATTCAAGCTACATTTTTTTTAAATGAGTTGTTTGTGGTGCCATACCCATGTACGATTGCTTAACATCGAAAAATACACAACTGTCTGAATCTAAGAACCAGATTTGTATTTGTTCTATGAAGAACTGTGAAAGAGTAGCTTTAAGCACAGAGCCATGGTCACCACACCCTTTTTACTGATCGATTTGACTTTACTGTAAGATACAGGATTGTGGATAGGTGTAAGGTCAAAAAGGAGAATTAAACTTTTTTTGTCGAATGAGAAACTCAATTTCTTGACATTTTTAGCTCCACTGGCTGAAAGCCACTGGGGCTATTGTCATGGAGTTGTGTCCGTCGTGCGTCCGTCCGTCCCTCTGTCCGTCCGTGCGTGCGTCCAGTCGTAAACTTTTCTTTAAAAATCTTCTCCTCAGAAACTACTGGATGGATTTCAACCAAACTTCACACAAATGATCCTTGGGTGACCCTCTTTCAAAGTTGTTCAAGAAATTTTGATCCAATGAAAAACATGGATTTAATGGGCGTGGCTTATTTCCAAATATGGTAAAAAGTTAGTTTTCTCAGGTTCTAATCAATGGATACCAATTAAATTTTACATGAAGGATCCTTGGGTGACCCTTTATCAGTCTACAAAAAATCATTGTGATCGGATGGAAAATATGCATTTTATGGGCGGAGGTCATTCCTCTATATGTTATATAGTGGAAACTTTGAAAATCATTTTCTCAGAATGTAACAGATGGATATCAACCAAATTTCACTGGAAAAATCCTTGAGTGACCCTTTATCAGTGTACCAAAAAATATTTTGATTGGATGGAAAATATGCATTTTATTTGCGGAGGTCATTCCTCTATATGTTATATAGTGGAAACTTTGAAAATCATTTTCTCAGAATGTAACTGATGGATATCAACCAAATTTCACTGGAATGATCCTTGAGAGTGACTCTTTATCCATCCACAAAAAATCATTGTGATCAGAAGAAAAATATGCATTTTATGGGCAGAGGTCATTTCTCTATATGTTATATAGTGGAAAATTTGAAAATCCTTTTCTCAGAATCTAATTTTTAGATATCAACCAAATTTCACTGGAATGATCCTTGAGTGACCCTTTATCAGTGTACCAAAAAATATTTTGATTGGATGAAAAATATGCATTTTATGGGTTGAGGTCATTTCTCAATATGTTAGATAGTGGAAACTATGAAAATCCTTTTCTCAGAATCTAATTTTTGGATATCAACAAAATTTCACTGGAATGATCCTTGAGTGACGCTATATCAGTGTACCAAAAATTATTTTGATTTGATGAAAAATATGTCTTTTAAGAGTGGAGGTCATTTATCTATCTGTTAAATAGTTGAAACTTTGAAAATCATTTTCAACATCAGTAGAACCCCAAATATCTAAAAATCTAGTCAAATCATTTATTTGCTGTTACAAGAATTTCAAGCCTGTGGAGCGACTCAAGCAATTCATGGCTTTCTAGTTACTAATGGAGATAATGGCTCGATCTGTAATGTGGTGGTCTTGAGTGTTCTGACCTTTACGATTACTTTACTATATCTTCTTTTTAGTTGCCACAGTTAAGGAATGATAGTATTTTTCGATGATCACAGAAGCTGTTTCCATAACTTAAGAGTTTCGTGAATAAATCAAAGTTTAAAAATTTTGATGTTATCGAGCTGTTCTTGTGGGTCTTATTCTTGAAATGACTGGTAAAAACCCCCAAACATTATTATTCTGTCTTGGCTTAAAGAAGTTTCCTTGTCACTGCACATGTTTCACACATCTTCCAAACCAAAACAACATGCTTATTATTGGTGATTTCTAAAAAGCATTTACCTCTCCTCTTGTATGACCAATGAAAGCCAGTTGGTGAAAGTCCGTTTCTTTAGAATTGAACGGGCGGGCATAGCTGTCACCGGAACGCTGAACTGCATAAGTTTTGCACTTGAAGCGGTAACAACAATGGCTGTTCTTATCTAATCTAATGGTTGAAACATATTAATTTTCAACCTATACACTTAAGAAAACTTCTTTTTAATTCTTTGAAGACATATCTACCCTAAAAAAAAACATTCCAAGTATTTTCTTCAACTATGTGAATCAAGCAATACACGGTCAGCCTCGCTTTTCCTTAGTCCGATATTTTCTCTGTTGTATTAAAGTAAATACCGGTAATCATTATTTTGATATGCATCGCCTTTTTAGTATATACATACGGTCATCAAGAAAGTCCCTCCTTCAGCCATAACAAACCCTCAATACCTACATACATCCATTGAATAGAGACATTTTTTCAAGGGCTTCCTTTGCACTGGGTAGGTTGCAAAATTGAAATAAGAATGAGATGGCCATGTCCAATGATATTCTTCACCAAACATGTATTTCCCGTTGCAGCTAGATATAATTCAAATCTGCGAGATTACATGTACACAGATTACTGTTAAGTCGATGTAATTTAACAGACATCCCATATCGTGCATTTCATTTAAAAGACGGATTCCTATGATTTGGTCTCGTCCATGATGTTTCTTTTAAAGACATAAATACACATGTTTAGATACTGTAACATGTCATAACGAGTTGAAATGATAAAGTTGTTATAAATGATATGGAATGAGGAAAAGAGCTGATGCACATCTAAGACTCTTACTCTTAATTGATGAACTTGATGTTTGATACAGTTCTAAATTTATACTCATAAGCGAACTATGCATTATATACACGTTGACTTTACTCGATACGTTAAAGGGCAGTAAAAACAATTTTAAAAAGAGTAAAGCGGACAAACAAGCAAAATAAGACGACGTGATTTTTATTCGTGGGAACTTATAAATGTCAAAGCAAAAATACAGCATTGAATAAAAACATATTTAACCATCGTATATTTACAGAATTGCGAAAACTGCTCTTATTGGCTTCATTAAGCGTCAATGAAATGTGTATGGGCTTTGAAAATTTGATTTACATATGTTTTACCAAGACCCGCTCCCATTAACTCATAAGGCTTCAAAAATGCCATTCTTCAGAAATCTTTTCTTTAACCAAATTGTTAGCAAAGTAATCATGTTGACTCATATGGGCTTATTAAGGGTCCATACAATCGATTCAAAGTGAGGTAATTGGTTAGAAATTTTAAACAGAATATTTTCCGACCCAAAGAGATCATTGATACCATTTGTGGTACGAGCGAGCAACATTGAAAACAAACATATTTTAAGAAAATTTCGTTTATTATTTTAATCTGTCCTATCTTTGCATTATTACCCCCCCAACACACATACACACACTAAACCCAACTCTTATGGGCTTCATTTAGCACCAAAGCACCGGGTACAATAAAAATCATCGTGAAATTGAAAGATGTTCCTAACAAAATCATTCTCAATCATTCACTCAGCGCTCCATTCATTCATTCTCAAAACATTTAAAAGGGGTTAATGGATATTTTGAACGCAATTAGCTATTTCATGTTACCTCCCTTAAAAAGTCATTCAAAACACGCTTCTCCCACTCATTCAATTTCATGTTGATAAATTCCACAACCATTCACTATGTCAATTTCACTTTGTTTTAACTGTATGGGTTTTGAAAATTTGATTCATATACCTTTGAATCATTTGTAGTATAAGTAGGCATCATAAAGAGGGCTATTTGTTTTCAAAAATCATGAGTTTTGAAAACTCCGAAATCTGTTCATATGGGCTCATTTTAAAGCCAATCAAAAAGCATACCAGAAGTTAAAAAATGATATAAATCAACACTAACAAACGCTAGGTATTGAACGTAATTTGAAAAGAAAAGTCAAAGGAATGTCATTTTTTTGAGAATCTTATTCAAGGAAAAACACTCCAATCGGCTCATTTGGGTTATTATGAGGACCCACACAAATTCTAAAATAACCCTAAGGAACATAGACATGCAAGTATTTCGAATTCAATCCATACTTTTAACCAACCAGGGCTTAAGGAATTATTTCGAAACAAACAAGGATTTTTCCCTTATCCCACTAATATAAAAACCTCAAAATTGCTAATTTGGGCTCTGTGAGAGCCCGTAAAATGATGAAATAAGCTTTTAAAACATGAATTTCTTTAAATCCAATCCATGCTATCATAGCCAAACCAAAGAAATCATTTTAGGAAAAAAATACACATCTCATGAGCCCTCTTTTAAGAAATTACCTTTTTTGCTCATATGGGCTCCTTTGAGACACCATAAAATCGGGGAATGGGCTCCGAAAATTTGGACCCGCATAGTTTGTGATTACTAGACTCCTAGACAATCAATAAAAACCAAAAAATCAATTTCAGCACGAAAATCCTACGGGAGCCCTTTTTCGTACATAAGGAACCGCACTAATAATACGTTTCAGTTAATGTTTGAAAGCATTATAAGGACAATGATTTGTGATCCGTCACGCGAAATGAGACCACCTGGGAAGTGTCGACCCTTGTCAGACTGCGTGTATTTCACATGCTGACTAGGGTTGAAACTTTTCGCACAGTGCTGAATCTAGAATTTTCAATCTAACTTCCATTGAAAGAATTTTTGAAATGCGACCTCTGTCTCGGCTGTTCTTGGCCAATATCTTTTACAAATATCTATTTAACGAAGCTCGCGGATGGTCCTTTTTCGACGGGTCTCATTTATAGAAGTCAACTAACACTTCCATATCTTGAATTTATTTAAGAGATCCTTTATTCTTTGGATGTTCAGTGATTTGGATAATGTTTTTGTAGGAGTGTCTACATTGTGATCGGTCATAGAATTAGTTCTAGTTAGCTTATTTTCAAAAGAACTGCTTTTCTTTAATGCTTTTCGGTGGTTTATCGAGAAATAACGGTAGATTATCACTTGATAATCTCACCGCAAAAGCAGTGAAATTATCAAAAACTTAAACCCTGCTTTGGTGCATTTCATCCTATCTGACGTCATCTATGCGGGGCGAAATAAGGGACGTCACAATGACCGTTGCATAGCAATCACGCGCAAAATGACGCGCTTTACGAAAATATGTCCCAGAAATGTCACATTTTGTCTCATTTTTGCATTAAAGAAATAGAATAATCGTTTGTTTTTCGTGTAAGATCGATAAATATTTCATTTCGTGAAAAACAAAGCTATATTTTCACTCGTGGCTCTGCCACTCGTGAAAATATAGCTTTTGTTGTTCACTCAATGAAATATAAATCGATCTTACAATGAAACAAACGATTATCCTCTATTTAAATTGTAACAACAGTTGGATCAAAAACATCTTCAAATTTCAAACAAGACCTATAAGTCGTTGAAAGAGAACCTCTCAGTAGGTATTAACTACAAAAGCTAGAGGTCAGTGCTATTTATATGCCCCTGCATAGAAAGATTGGGGCATATTGTTTTTCAAACGTTGTCCGTCTGTCTGTCATCCCGTCGGTCTATGAAGCTGTGTACTTGTTTGCAAAACGTAACAAAAACTTAACATTGTCAATTTCTTCAAGGCTATTAAAGATATAATGTTCATATTTGGTATGATGATATATCTCGATGATGCGCATCTACCGATACCAAGGTCTAGTTCATGTGACAAGGTCAATGTCATATGCAAGTCTTTAAGAAAATCCCGTTTAGGGGGAATTCGTGTAAACACATCTTCTTTCAAGATGACATTTGCACAAAAAAAAAATTGACGAAATTAGCAATTAGTGTTACCTGCCTTAAAGAGAATATACCTTCTTTCCCATCCGTGTATTTCCACGGACCAATCAGACAAGATAGAATTTACACAAGCCAATAAAACCTCGGAATACATTGTTTTGGTTGCTTGTTTTGAACAATATCGAATTGTTTTTAACGACATTGGAGCGGTTTAGCTTGGTTTGGACGAATACTTGAAATGAATGAATCGGACGATGAGTGAGCGATTTAGAGGTGGTAACCCGCTGTCAAAGCGATAATCTGATAAAGCTGGCAACAATACCCGTCCGGGGTCAGAAATAAGTTGGCCCATTAATGACAATACCTGGTAAAAGTTTATTAATCAAAAGCATCGAATAAAAGTAGAAAGTAATTGTTAGCATCCCTTGTTGTTCTATGGTGTGAATGCTTTCCTTTTGTACGTGGAAGGACAATCTTAAACGTAATGTAATGAATGAATCGGACGATGAGTGCTAGCATTTAGTAAAAGTGTATTAATCAAAGTGATATCGCGTTAGAGAGATCATTAAAAGTCACGACATGACAGCGATCTCTCAATTACATGTATGACATTCTGTGTGCTATTTAGGTTCATTTGAGGGTTCGAAGAATAAAAACAACTGATCCACTACGATAGCTGGACCAGTCTAGAGTTGGTAACCCGCTGTCTGAGAGATACTCTAATATAGCGGGCAACAAAACCCGTCCGGGGTCAGAAATAAGCTGGCCCATTAATGACAAAGCCTGGTTAAAGTTTATTAATTAAAGTAATATCGCGTTAGAGAGATCATTATACGTCACGACATGACAGCGATCTCTTAATTATACGTACGACATTCTGTGTGCTACCTGAATTCATTTTAAGGCTTCGGAGAATAAATAAAAGAACTGAACAACGAAAACAAAATAATAAAACATAAGCAGCGCAGAAGTTAGAAATCCCTTTATCATTTTTTCTCAATACATAAATTGGGCATCTTGATACAATTAATAATACACTTGGACAAAATTAACGGTTCCTCCTCTTAATTCATGGAAAACTCGCTCCTCTTACTTTTTAATTTTCCTGCTACAATCAATAGGCCAAAACTAATGAAAGTTTACCAGATTGTTCCTTGGGTGACCCTTTTCTAGGGTTGTTCAAGAAATTTGGATTGACCCCCAAATATAGGCCTGGCTTATTTGAGCCCCAAATCTTGAACGACATCTCCTCGTGGACCGGCAAACCGGTTTAAATGAAACTTTAATAGAATGTTCCTTTCATGACCCTTTTGAAAAAATTGTTTGCAAAATTTTGATTGACCGTGAAAGGGGCTTATTTTGAGTCTTCTCAGTAATGAATGGGTGGGCAGGGTCTATTATCAATTTAAATTCTTTGAATAAAATCTCCTCTTCGACAATTAGGCAAATATGAATGAACCTTTGGCTGAAAGTTACTTGGATGGTATCCACTGGATCAATTAAATTCAGGTGAGTGGGTTAGGGCCATCCTGGCCCTTTTGTTCTAAAGTGTTTTCTTCCATGTCATTTTTGTATAAGTTATATGAGTTCACTTTTGATAGCTAAGTATCAATTTGGAAAAAGTCAGAATTCCTACTGAATTTTGGTGACTTTCATCACCTTCTATTGCAAATATCTCTTTTAAATCTTGAAATGTATTAAGCCAGTGATGCAATACAGGCCCTCTTGGCCCTCTTGTTGTCATTTTTCTTGTGAGAATGAATTTAAACAAACATAGTTTTTATACTTTCAGAGATAAGAATACGGACAACTTAGAAGTATGATTACAAATCTATCTACCCATGAAGTTTCGTGATCATTGCTTGAATCCTTGTCTAGATATACTCCGGACAAGATCCAAGTATGAAAACCACAACGGGCAAAAACTCATAGAATAAGCTAGGTAGAGTTATGGTTCCCAATTCCCCATCTATGAGATCCATTTTCCAATGAAGTTTTGTGATCGTAGCCCGCATACTAGTAGAGATATGCAAAAATTCATAAATAAGCTAGGTTAGGTTATGGTAGAGTTATGGTTCTTGTCACTGTGCTCCGTAATCAGGAGAAGACCATAACTGCCAAATTTTAAAGTAAATCGTTCATAAGGTGACAGACTTAGACTCCGAAAAAAGAAGTGAAGACCCTTGGCGCCGGACGTCACGGATGATTATATGATACGTTCCGTCTTCGACGGGCATAAAAAAAAAAAGATTTGACATAAGAATTGCTCAATTATGAGAGGTTCAAGGTTTTTGTCAAGAAAATGGTCAAAATTTTGTTGGTTCAAAAACAGCTGTGATAGAACATCCATCTAGTTTCATTGTCGCTATTATTGATAACACTGAATCTCAGCTTATTCAAAATCATGTAATTTAAAAGGTCATTTGCTGTTGCACGAAAATAAATTACAACAAACTAGTTATATATTATCCAACAGTTCATTGATTTTCAGAGAATGTTGCCTTTGTGAATTCGTGTACAAATTGTTGAGTCTTAATGCCCTTTTACGAAACTTTCTAGCATAATTTTATATATTTATATATTTTGTCAAAAGGATTTTCAGAATGAAAATATTGCGAAAATGTTATAATAATATTTCAGGTTTATTCATAAGTTCAAGTCAGGATATTTGAGAAATTTCGTTTTCAAATTCTATACAATCATCATCACCAATCCTTGTAACATAGATTTATTCCCCAGTTAGTTGATGTAGCAAATTTATTGTTGACTTATATGTTAAAGTACCATTAACCTTCTCTTCGTAAAAAACAAGGCCTCATAAAATATTACTTAAAAGTAATTTGCACCTCATATTACATAATATAGGCGTTCGGGATTGTGATTAAATATATATTTGTCAGGCGACACGGGAATTCCTCATAATTAAAGTTCCATCATTTTCTAATTTCCGAGTGCATTAATAAGAGGATTTAACGACCTGTCGTGCCGATTTACGACAAAAACTACGTGTCTGGATACGCATTATACGCCCAATAGTCATTTCTATATATTTCTCTTGTGCTTAATTAATTCTAAAACAAAGGGAAGAATAGAAATGAAACAATATAGTCCTTTGGATGGTGAGCGATGCTGACCGGTTTGATTGTGTGACATTAGAAAGAAAGATAGAACAGAATTGAAATTCTAATGACATTCAGATACATATACAAATGATCAAATATATACTAAAATGTAACCGTTATTACAATATTGATCATTTAATTAACATGAATAATCAAAAAAGGAAAACAATAGGAATTATATAAACATAATAAAGAACTGAATTACACCTTTGAACCTTATAAAGAAAGACATTTTTCAGATGATATACCGATTCTAAAAAAATCTTATTTTTAGCTTTCAGCGAAATAGGGAAAGTTAGAAAAATTGCGGTTTTTTCGAGTTTAAGATTTACATGTTAATCAAGCTTCAGTATTTGTTTTCCTGAAAATACAAACAATATTAAGAGTCCATGTCCGCAACCTTCACTCCTCACTTAATATATCTCGTTTCGTTTATTGCTGTGGTTATTGTTGATTGAATTCCATGTTAAATTTTTAACGTTTGATCCTAAGTGACGTAAATGTTTTAGTAGGGTAGATATAATGCACCTTTGGGAAATTAAAAAAAGTTATGGTGTGCCGTTAAAATATTTTGCAAAAGTTCGAAAATATCAAATATGTCTCCTGCTTACACTAAAATTTACAAAGTATAGTTTTAAAGTAATTTTACAGCAAACGGTTTGTAAATTTCAATGCAGCGGCTTATGTCCAATTCATTCTGAGGGATCTTTTTCTGCTGTCGAGGGAAGTGCTTCAAATCAAATTTGGTAGAAATTTAACAATGCATATTTCATAAAAGAGAGGTAATGAATATCGCTAATTTTGTTCATTATGAACAAAATTAGCCAAATTGGATTACCTCCCTTAAATTTCACTCACAGCTCGCTCCATTCACTCATTCAATTTAATCCAAACTTCATTTCAAAATCATTCATTTTGTCAAATTCACGATGTTTTTAGCTGTATTTTCAAACGTATGTCATAATATTATTCACGTCTCCACTTTAAACGAAGAAGATTGTCTCATCGGAATGGATTTGAAATTTAGCTTATTCTCTCTCTTACCATTTTATGTATCAAATACTAGACGGTTTATAATTTTTGTCCAATTTCTTCTCTGTACATAGACGTCCTCATCCAGAGAGCCTGCTAACATCAGATATAATTTCAAGCATTATCTTTAAAGTATTTGTATAAATTTATCAAGAAAACCCGATTAAGAAGATATTTATGAATTATATTTAAATTTGTATGAAACATCTAAAAATATAAATGTATATGGTGTCGTGAAACGTTTCCCTTCAATCTCCTTGTTTCAAAATGCAATTGGGTTCTTACCGGTTCTTTATGATATCGAAGAACGAAAGAAAGGCTCTTTGAACAGGAAAGATATTGGTTCCTGAAAAAAGAAGAAAATAGCAATTTAGCATTTGATGGATTACTTAAAATAACCACGAAATCTGAATTTCTTGCCCGAAATATAAAATCTTGCAAAATGGTGCAGAAAACGGGGATATCGTTTTTAATGATGATTCCAAAGAAGTTAAAAACACATTGAAATAAAAATGCTTGATCCTTTCCAACAAATTGAATGTAGACGATTTTTTCCCGGTGAACTTTGTTCATGAGCATTTTAAAGTATGAAAATATGTTATTAAAAAGGTCGAGGTTCTGAAATAAAATACGTATTAATTCCTCGTTGTATTTCTATCGATAGAGACGAATCCAAGGCCGAAGAATGATGGATAGTGATGTAATAGTGAAGTCTTTTATCTTCTGGAGACTTGGTCCGTGTCATATTGGTGACATTCCGGATAAACAGATCTCGCTAATAGGCTTTTTACATTTTCCCTCGTGCATAATATTTCAGAGATCTTTTGATGACCGAATATTACTTTGCTAATGAGAAAAATATCCTTAGCACATTTCTTGTGGGAATTGCATTTACTTCATCAATTCACGTGTTGTTTTTACCGGATCGACTTTTTTAAAGACCTAATGCATAGATAACAATTTGGTTTAATCGCAATTTGTACTTATATTGTTAATATATTGCGTTCCAAAATTGATTTCTCCCTATAATCAAAATAATGATCTTCGGCTATTTATTCAAAATGTTTTGAACTCATGAGGTATCTTTTCGATTCAGTCATAAGTTTCTATATGATAAAGCCTTACTGTTAGTCTGTTACATGTTAAGGCAAAAGTATATTTAGAAGTGTAGGGGTTGAAACCATGACGACAATGATTTTCTCATTAAGCCCGAGACGAAATAAGTGGTTTCTCGACAGCATCTTTCTTTTCTTATTTGTCTTTGAACTCTCCTGTGGTTAGGACTAGAAAGAAATATACTGTGGAAGAAATCGGGTGAATCATCTTTTCAAAATTCATTTCTGAAATCCTTCCAACTTGTACGTAAACATACTTTTACGTATACAAGAGAGAAATCTGCACGATTCAATACAAAACACAGCATAACATCAGAGAAAATTATGTAAACTAAAACGTTAAAGGCACACGAAAGATTTTAGTAAAACGCCATCGCAAAGATTCTTCATACAGTTCCTTCAGAACTGCTCGGATAAAGCATAAAATCTTTCTACATGGTGTGTTAAGTTATTTGATAGTATTCTATAATATGAGGAAGCCAAGCAAATAAAGCTTTCTGGTTACATTTTTTTTCTATTTTAGATAAAATTTGTCTCTAGGTAGGTAGGCACTATTGACTCATTGTGCATGATTAGATATTATTGTATACCAATTATGAAAGGCAGTTGCCATCTGATTTTCAGTTTAATTCTTCTAAAGGTCAGAGATGCTTGTCGAACATCCAAGATTTACATTTTCAATATGCCCTAAAGAACTGATTTACCTTAAACACCGTAAACAGTTAAGTTAAAAAATGCATGTTATTTAGGATCCGCAAGTCGAAATGTTAAGATATTTACACTGCCTATGTCGGTGTGAGTAAACTGTCATCTAGCCTATATTTAATCAAAAGTTTAAGATATCTAAAATGTCTATCTCGGTGTGAGGAAACTGTCATCTAGCGAAGTATTAACGTTCTTTAATGTTTTTGGGGGGTTATCGAGAAATAACGGTAGATTATCAATTGATAATCTCACCGCAAAAGCAGTGAAATTATCAAAAACTTATAACCTGCTTTTGTGCATTTCTTCCTATATGACGTCATCTACGCGGGGCGGAATAAGTGACGTCACAAGGAACGCTGCATAGCAAGCACGTGCAACTCATTAAGAGCCACAACAAGTTACTGATCTCTTAATTATGGCAACAGTATTCTTTCCACAGACTTAATATAGTCTGGGGTCCTTTACAAGCATACTGAAGTGCGTTTTGATAAAACTTGCGTCTTCTGATCGGTGTAAATTCTCAAATAAAGGTATCTTCTTTTATGGAAAATATAGGGCTTTCACCTTGTATAAATGGAACAGCAAAGAATAGACATAAAACCATGAATAGGTGCATCAATTACCGCGATATAACTCCAATTACTTTGAAAGTGGCGGCAACCCTCAGAGAAACAAACAGAAAAACAAATAAACGATTTGTGACTTTGTCCTTGTGAAGTTTCACTATATGCAATAGATAAAATTTCAACACTATGGGTGTTGGTCCCCATTTCAAGATTATGGGGTAGCTTGACCAAATTAGAGTACTTGAAATGCCATTATTTCTACAATAATCATCATTCAAGGCCTCTAGTGCGTTCCTAGTTGAAGCGGAATTTCCATATACCAAATGCTACAGGGATAAGATATATTCTTACTCTTCTGATTGAATATTTCTGCTACGACAAATATACCATGATAATTCGAAAACCACCAAAGTGTCGGAGTTTCCGAAAATGTTTATTAAAAGTAACATAGCATTCTAAGGATGAAAAAGTATTAATAACAGTCTGGATTTCTTTGATGTCGCCGTAAAAGCGCAGTTGGTAGTCTGCCGAAATGTTTATCATAATGCCCCGAGTTCCATCGACGACGGCGGTGCTTATTCTGTCTGACTAGTTGAAATTGTTTTACTCGCAGAAATCTTGATGTATGTGACGTCACGAAAACCAACTTGCGAAACGACGCGTTTTCATAGCTCCGTCCTCATTTCCCCGAGGTCTGTTACGTAGAATTGCCGAAGTTTTCCGATTGGAATGAACGGTTATACGCCCCGGTGATTAGATTGAAATTGTGTTTGTTTCTAATATTCAATGAATACAAAAAGTAATTTCTTTTATGTTTTACTTTCCATTTTAATTCCCGTTGAAACATATTTTGTCTACACGTTGGAACCTGAACTTTGCAGTAGAGAAAAAAAAACAGCTTAGTTCGGCTGTTTTTGGAGAAAACCAGAGGTATTGTAACCACCTTAGCGTCGTTCGCGTCTGTGTTGGTATTTTCGTTGGTGTAGGCGTTGGTGTGACACACTTTATCCTTGATCATATCTCTGACGTTATTGAAGCTATCTTCATGACAACTGGCAGGTACGATCATCATTATAAGAGCTATCCAGAATATAAAAGGGGTTAACTCTAAAAGCATTTTTAAAAGAGTTGTGCCTCTTTTTAGACTTAGATATTTTGCATTATACAGCACCTGCAGCCGAGCGTTAGATCTTGTTTAGTAAACGGTTTGTTGGAGAAAGTATAAAAAAGTACAATGGAGCAAAATGCATTTTCCTTTATGCATTTTGATGTATCTGGTTTTCTTTTTGTGCAGATACGAAGCATATGAATTTTAAAATACTCATAAGGTTTCATTAATTTATATTTTTTGAAGTAAATCCCCCATCCCTTTTTTCTTTTATTTTGAGTGTAATAAATTTTAAATTCAAAAATTAAATTTCGATTTTCACTACAAAAAAGTGATATAAATAAACAAAAAAAGCGAGACATTCTTGAGGGTGTAGAAAATTCAATTGAGTACGGTTGAAACCCGTTGAAACAGTGTCTGAAAGATAGTTATTCTCCAGTTTTATAAGTATGAACTTATGGAAAAAATCAAATATTAACGGCTTGTGACTTTCTTTACTCAAAACGTTGTTTGAATATCTTCGATGGTCCACGGAATACAAAGCTTTTACAGACTCGAAATACGATTCATTTAACTTGTGGAAATTCAAACAATCTTTCCGGTTTTACATGAAGCATCGCAACACTTCAATAACGATGTCCATTTGTTTTTAATGTTAGTAAATTGAAATTCCGTATACATGTAATGGAAGAAAATTGATCGAAAACCGACTATCTTTCTTCAAAACCTAACAGATACAATTTTGTAAGTAAGCATTTGCCGAACTCTGATATCATTTATTATCTATTTTGTAAAAATATCCGCACACGATTGATGCTTATGACAAAAAGGATGAAAATTGATGTAAATTCTTCAAAAGTATCAATACTCTATCAAAATTTGTGCATCGACTTTGATGAATCTGTCGACCGTGCCTTGACTCAAAGTTATCGCAACTGAAATTATTTACACAGTCATCATGTTAACAGCTTTATAAATACAACATGCGGGAGATAAACAACTTGTGAGATAACATGCTCCATTTGAATCGATATTAATTAAATGATTAATGGTTGCTCTCTAGTTTTCAATATATGGAATGACACTATAATTGTAGCATTCAGTAGTGGTGTCGCCACTGTAACTAGTTGGTAGGGGACAAGCACTCAGGAACCCTCGGCGATTCTACGGAATAAACCTCGGGAATAATCATTCGGAACACCACTCGGCCAATCTCACGATCAACACCGGATGTACATAGACGGACAATTTTTAATAAATACGGGAAAACCTTGGAAAATCTCGATGACGTCAGTTAAAATGGCGTGAGCCCTCGAAACTGCGAGTGAAAACATTCGACGTCGCCAACGCTACTCGTTTAAGTCACTGACGGGAAACCGTCGTATCCTTATATAAACATCTTCAGATTCTTAAATAACGGCTGCAAAAATCTTAATCTTAAGATTTTTTAGCCGTTATTGACTGTAAAGAAATATAAAAGATAGCGCCGGTTGTTCACGCGCTAGTTTTTCTTATACTGTTTCCACCTAACAAAATACACAATTTTGCTACATACCCATTCGCCTTATATACATCCGAGGTCTATTGTAGTTTACGGAAATGGCCGAGTGATGTTCCGAATGCGGGGACAAGTACTTGGAGAATATTTGATGACGATATTTGCAGCGACCGGGTATCAAACACGTTTATCTTATGTTTGAGGGCCGACGCGCTACCAGCTCCGAAAATGTCGGATTCGTTTTTGAGCATATAATACAAACTTTTCTAGAAGATCTTACAGATTTTATAGCCTTTTGTAATTGGAACATTGAAATTTCTCGATAAGTATAGTTAACTTAAGGTATTTGCTAGAAAGTTAGATTTGTGTTCGTAATTTGAAGAGAGGCTATTCAGTATCCCCGAGCATACCTCTTTTCAGGGGTTTCTAGTGATGGATTATGATTATCGCCCAAATATGGGTCAAATGATTTATATTTTAAAAAAAGTGTTCAATAACATTTTCGCGTATAATTTTCAAGAAAAAATGAAAATATCAAGCTGATAAGTGTCTATGAACACGAAATGTCGATACCTTCTCCAACTGACTCTATAAACGGATTTCCCTACAGCCTGTAACCCCTCAACCTGGAAGAACCCATTTAGGTTTTGAATTTAATAAAAGCTCTAAGAATAACCATTCGTACGAAGTAATTGAACAGAATTGTGTTTTTACAATAAGTAACGCCTAGAAAAAATAGATTGTAACGAATTACTAAACTACCACATTCTTTCACAAATATGCACAAGGTTGTGAAACAGTTTTTAAGAGTTATTTAAATGATTAATTTTGGGATCAGAAAAAAAAAAAAACACTTGGTAAGGAGTCTCAATAATGTTTTACCTGTGACAGTGAATGTCAATTCCGTGTCGTTGTTCATTGATCAACGTCACATCAGGTTAGCAAAATCATTAAGAGTCACGACATGTTGCCGATCTCTTAACTATAGTAACCGTATTCTCTCCACTGAATCATAATAGTCTGGGACGCCTGAAACTCTTTAAAAACTATCTCTTTGGGTCACTAGCACTTTTAGAAATAATGGTGAAAAGTTTCTAAAAAGAATTATATAATCAATTTTATTGAAAATGTCTATTTTTGAAGGAGATACTTTATATTTTTATCCCCCGCCGTTCGGCAAAGGGGATGTAGTAATAGTATCTGTCCGTCATTCTGTCATTCCGTCCATCCGTTGTTCGTTCCGTCATTCCTTCGTTCCGTCGTTCCGTCACTTAACTTGTCCGGAGCATCTCCAAAAGTATAAAAGCTTTTCAACTTGAAACATTATAGATCTTATGGAGTAGAAGTGCAGTGCACAAGAAACACAACCCTTGTTTGCCTAATTTTGAAGAACATATTGTTGCCTTTTGATAATGCTTCAGTTTACTATCAAGCTTATGACGGGGGATCGCCATATCTTGTTTTTAAACGTTTAATCAATACTCGACAAATAAAGTTAGTTACATCGGGAAATTGATATTAATCTCGATCGAAATCATTCTAAATCGCTCACTCAGCGCTCAATTTATTCATTCTAAACATTCCCTCTAACCATTCAAAAACACTTAAAATGACTACTGTCAAAATTAACAAACAAGAACCAAATCGAGATTTCACTGACATAATTGCAATTTAAGCCGTCTGATTGATTCCTGAAGAAAAAGGAAGCTATTTATAGAACTTTTTATGCATATTTTATAAAAGGGAGGTACGAAATTAACGGTATTGAATTACCTCCCTTAAATTTCATTCAAAACTCGCGTCTCTCACTCATTCAACACCATTCCGAAATTATTCAAAAATCGCCCACCATGTCTATTTCAATATGTCATTAACTGTAACGGGCAAAGTCGGGTTTTTTTTCACTGCTTAAAATCACGTTTGTCTTGTGGCGTCGATCCAGTGAAATTTTACCATAGATAACAGATATAATTCCAGACAATAAAGCCCATTATGGGATTATGAGAGAACCAACCGACCCAATTAAAGCACTTGAAATGTCATTATTTCTACAATAATCATCATTCAAAGCCTCAAGTGTTTTCTAGGTTGAAGTGGTATTTCCATTTATACCATATGCTACAGGGATTTACATTAAATAGCTCCTATGGTGACATATTCCGACCAAGAGTTATAAAACAACAGTACAATAACAAATTGAAAACTATCATACGAAGCTAAAGATTCATCGAAAGATTATCTTAATAGCATGAACATATATACATGTATCACGTTTTTAGGGTTTTGCATGAAAAAAATATCTAACGAGGTTGGGGGAATTGATAATTGTCGAGGCTCTACCGAGACAAATAACAATTGTTACTGGTATGAGAAATACCATGCATCCATTGTTGGGTGATCCAGCCGCCGCGGTGTAGCTGAAAGATTGTTGAAAGCGCCGTAAAACCCCATTTTAACAAACAAATCCTAATTACCATCATTTATGTTCGCTATGAGTAATACATACTCAAAATCCCTGCTAGTTTAGTGTACGAGGAATATTATATACTACTCTCCTTCATTCTACATTTGTGAGAATTGTGAGAAACTTGTTGCAAAGAATCTGAGGCAATCATTTTGAGGAGATATGGTCCAACTAAATGTCCTGAAAATTTTAGCTCTTACTTCTTAAAACTTAATGAGATATGAATAGAACTATGTCGTCTCGCACTGACGCGATATGATATAGGGCATACGCGTATCTAGGATTTTGAAATTAAGGCGACCATCATTAAAATATATAGGATAAAGGCGATATGGGGACTGTAAAAATGTGAATGTCATCCGTCCCCTCCCCTTTTTTATGATTTGAGCGTTGGTAAATAATCAAAACATCGTAACTACAGCTTAAATAAGCTGTAGTTTCGATGTTATGGCCATTCATCAACGACGTTTTTCGAAAGAACATTTATAGCTATTACGCATAATTTGCATAATGGGAGCTACGCCCTTGTTTGGGATTGAAAAAGGCGCACTGAGAATTGCACTTTGTCAGCAATACGTACTGAGGTCATTTCTCTGATTGTTATTCAGTGTAACCACTGAAAATCAATTTCTCAAAACCTAGAAGATGGATATCAACCAAATATCGGGCCTGTGGAGCGAATCAGCTTCTCAATCAGCTCTTGTTTTAATTGTACAACAACTGAGCTTTTGTGTATATATTGCTCTAGAGTGTCGTGATATATAGAAAGATGGAAATAAGATAGATTTACAATATCTAATATTTTCTTTTCTAAAATGACTTTAACATCTCCGTCTTATATGTATATTGTATAATCGTGGTAGACGTTCGCTTTTCCCTGGGGAAATTTTAGCCTCGTCACAACCTGAAGGCGCTCTTTCAATCGTGGACTTTATTGGTTAGATAATATCTTGTTTACAAAGGTAAAGCTCTGCACATAAGCTTGTAAACTAGAAAAAACTTACTGCTACAGTTACCAATATCGTAAAGTTGACAAGATGAATTAATTTTGGGATTTTTTTAATGACATTGAATAAGTGCGGAGTGAGTTTTCAGGGAAATTCAAGGGAGGTAATCAAATACCGCTCATTGTGTTTAGGATGAGCAAAATTAGCGCAATTTATTTCGTCCCTTTAATAAAATAAGTATACATGTTCTTAAACTAGCCTCCAATTTCTTGAAGAACAAATCAGGCGCTTTCAAATTTAATTATGTCAGTCAAAACGTTTTTTTTCTATTTATATTTATTTTGAATGTACCCGTTGATCGTTTTTGAGCGGTTGGGATAAATGAATGGAGTGCTGAGTGAGTGATTTAGAATGAATTTTGGTTGAGTTGAATGTCAATTTCGCGATGTTATTAACTGTATGTATCAGACTTTTCGCGTTTAAAGATGATTATTGAATAACATATAAATGTGTTCCTCAAACACAACCTTTTTTTGAGTAAATGAAAGATAAACCTTTGATATTCTTGACTCACATACATATTTATCTATCTATCTATCCATCTACTTGAGCATTTCTGTTAAATACAAAACCTGTTTACGTAATTGCCTAATGACATTTTATCAGTACACGGAATCTATTTTTGCTGAGAAAACCTCCAAATATCTAATATCAAGGGAACAATTCTATAAAATTTGATATTTTAATGTGTTTTTTGATTGACAATATTAAGCACGACTGCAGATATAAAGTCCATTCAATTTGCGTAATATTGGACTCTGATATTTTCAGTAATATAATATATGAGCTTGTGCGTGACGGTTCCTGCAATTTGAAATTTTCGTGAGGAAGAAAGCCCCACACTGGAAATATAAGGCTACCTGATGGTCTACACATACTTTGAGACCTTATGCAAAGTGAAGACTCTGGTCAGCCTGTGCGGATGCACAGGCTGCTAAGAAGCCTAGCTTTGTGCACATGTGAAAGTGTTTGAAATGTCACGCACAGGCTCATAATATCGCTAATGTTTTTTCTAGATGAACAAAAATCGCGGTATTTATACCCCCCCCCCCTTTAATGATCAAATCAAACGAATAAAAAAAAGTGATTTTATAACGCTTTCTTTCTGCTTCTTAAAATTTTCTTACAATGTGAAGGAATCCTAAAGATGTTTGTATAATTATGTACATGTTAAAGCACCTACAGTTAAACGCAACGTGAATTTTACGAATTGGGCGATTTTGGAATGAAAATCAGAATAGTTAGGCCGACCGAGTTATAAAATGAATCTTAGGGAGGTAAACATATCGCTTATGACCGATATTTTGTTACCTCCCTTTAACAATATACTAACATTTCGATAAAAGAAAAGAATTGTTATGTTTTCGGAGACGCTACTAATTTAACACCAGCTAATGGAAACAAGGAATCGTTTGTTTCGATTTGTGAAGCATTGTTAACATTTTTCCCCAATAATTTCGGAAATAGTTTCTGAATTGTTTTGGTGAGTTTTTATAATGAATGAATAGGGCGTTGGGTGAGCGATTTAGAAGGGCCATGAATGGCCTGGGGGTCGATTTCATGTCATTAATACCAGGTTCACACCAACGGAATTTTTCTACGGATTCTTACGGATCGTCACATTTTTGTAACTCGTAGCCATTCGTAAGCATCCGCAAGCGTTCTTATATAACACATTCGCGTCCGTAGATTACACTTACGGACTCGTGGATATCCGTTTGGATATGAGATATCAGACATACACTCCCTCGTCCGTAAAGAAGTCTGTTAAAAAATCCATACCAATACTTAGGTGTCGCTTACTTTTAGTCACCATCCGTTAACCAATCAAAAGGAACCGTAATTCGATCGAAACCAGTTTCTTTTACGTTGTTATTAGATAATTTAAGTTCAAACGATTTCTTAACAGAACATTACGATTGGTTTGAGACAAATGTCAATATGAAGGATGACCATTAACGATTGCTTTTCGAGCATTGCTAGCGCTTCATCTTGAATTCCTGTGTATACTTATGTCGTGAAAACTGTATAAAAGCGCTGTCGGTAGTTATCAAGACCAGCACTATGTTCGGGATAGCAAAACGCTCGCGAGGTCTACAGTTAACAACATCGTGAATTTGACAAAATGAATGATTTTGGTACTTCGTATTTTGGAATGAAACTGAATTAGTGTGGAGCGAGTTTTGAGTGAATTTTGTGGATGAATAAAATTAGCGATATTTAACACCTCCCTTTAAAAAATTATGCATACAAGTTACATAAATATCTTTCTATTTCTTCAGATGTTTACAACTTGAATTATTTCGGTGAAATCGCGATTTTTAGAGCTTTTTTATTTTGAATGCAGATGTAGATTCTATCTTTGTCAGTGAGTTTGGAGCGTTTTTGAATGGTTTGAATGAGTGTTAGAAATGAAGGAAAGGAGCGCTTAGCGGGTGATTTGGAATGGTTTTGATCGAGGTGAATGTCGATTTCAAGATATCGTTAACTTTAGATACCTGATCACGCACGCGTACTGCGCATCAGAAAAAGTTCGCAAACGTATGGAAATTATTTCCTACACTATACATAGTATAAGTAAAATTCAATTTCCCGCGATCTGTCACAAATCTTCAGAGAAACTCCGGTCCATATAAACAATCGTTCAAGGTGATCTCTGATTGGTCAATATTATTGAAATTAAAAATTATTTGAATTTTTTTATTTATTTAAAATCTGTTGCTGAAATACTATCGATAAATTGAAGATTTTAAACCAATTTTCCAGTCCAATAGCTATTTCTGAACAGGGGTATATTTCTTTGAGGGGCCGGTCAAAACAGCCGCGTGGTAAGGGTCATCTCATAAATGGCCCAAAAAGTCGTACAGAAAAGTGTAACATGAGTTTGATGAGTTCCACTGGACAAATAAAATTCATGTGAGAGGTTTAGGCCCATTCTGGCCATCTTGTTCTTTAAATAATGGCCACATTTAAAAGGCATCAACTAATTTTTACTCAAAAATTAGAAAAAAAAAACAAAACAAAAACGATACAATTGCCTATGGATTGATAAAAATCTTACAGTTGCAATGAAATATGTGGTTGAAGAACGTAGATTCCCAATGTTACGATGCATTTGGTAGTTTTATTAACAAATTGCACTCTTTTATTGTCCATTTTATGTCTCTGATAAAAGTAAATTTATAGTTATGGATGCTTTAAATTTTGCAATGTCAAAAGGAATCTGACGTTGCATTTTAGAACGAAGAATATTATCATTTTTTTAAAGATATTTATCCAGAAAATTAAAGTCATAACTTCTCGTTTTCACCTTTATTAGAATTCTGGTAATCAAAACGGTGACGTTCTAATCTCCAAAGGAATTTTAGAAATGTAGTTTTTGTAGAACATTTGTATAATTGTATCAGTCTATAGTTTGCATTTGTACCAAGATATGGCATCCTACCGTTCGTATAAAGATGTTCGTCTAGCCATGTTTGACTTATATACATTTGACATATGACATATACAAGTAGTAACATCGTGAAAATCATTCATCTTATCAATTTCACGATGCTTTGTAGGTCCATGCCTAAAGTGCAGGGTAAAATAGGGTATAAGACCTTATTTGTTCTTATTTTCTGTATTTATAATGAGCACATGTCACTCTAATGCAATGGTTACCAATTGGTCAGTGTGGATTTTGAATTATCTGATTGGTTTGTGAAGACACTAAAATGGGAAAGGACGTACATGTATATTTTTTTTAAAGGGAGCTATTAAATATCGCTAATTTCTTCGAATTTGGAGGAAATTAACGTTATTATATTATCTCCTTTAAATTTCATTAACACCTTACTCCGCACACTCGTTCAAAATCAGTTCAAAATCGTATCAAAATCATCCATCTGGTCAATTTACACGATGCAGTTGAAGGTAACAAGAACTTCTTGTTTGGAGAGTCTTTTATCTTATAACGTCCCATATATTTTTTATGATATCATATAGTTATTTTCAGAACAATGATATAATGTGGTTATTTTTAGAAATTTGCATTTCAGTTAGAAACATCGATGAAAACAAGACAAATAGAGGTAATAAGATAAATATAATGCGTGCTTAGTATATTGTATGGAAAAAATATCTAACTCGGTTGTGGGAATTGATATTTGTCGCGGCAGAGCCTCAACAATGATCAATTCTCCCAACCTCGTTAGATATTTTTTCTCATACAAATCACTAAGTACGTATTATAAATTTATAGAGTCAACTCAAAAGCATCGGTCTGACTCTAGGAGATTAAAATTTTTGTCTGTCGCACATAATCAAGGAATTACAAAAGTAATTTTCTTTTGTGTTTAACCTTCAATTTTAATTTCCTGTGGAAACAAATTTCGTCCGTCCTTGAGGAATTAATTTTCTGATCTAAGAACAGATTACAACGTTATAGTTCTTGAAGTTATTTAGGAATTTTTGTATCATAAATACCTTAAACGAAACTACAATTAATCCGTATTGCTGGTTCCTATTCGTTTGGGGCCTGTTGTACTTAACGTCTTACGATCATTTTTTGTGTAACTAATTATGAAATTCTACCACGCATCTTCTCATTGGAATCGTCTTCTAAAGACGATTCCTATGAGATATCGAAAGGCACAATCTAACAATAAATGAAAATACCAGGTACGATTTGTGATTTTGTTTTACGATTAATTTTGTTGTAAGATGTTTAGTAAAATGGGCCCATGAAGTATGCATAGTCGTTTACGTTAAAACTTAAATTAATGGGAAAAAGATTTGGTTCGATTCATTGGAATGAAATATAAGAGTCATAAAGGTGGTGATTATTGTTACATCACAACTTATGATATGAGCCTGTGCGGAACATTTCCAACAATTTGAAATGCTAGTGAGGGGCGATTATTTGGCAGCGTAGACAGATACATACCATAAATATAAAGTTACCTGATGGTCTACAGATACTTTGAGACTTTATCTATCTCCTTAACGCATAGCGAAGACTCTGGTCAGACTGTGCGGATGCACAGGCTTGTCGGAGTCTTTGCTTTGTGCATACTTGAAATTGTTGGAAATTTCACGCACAGGCTCATATGGATTTAAAAGAAAACCAGGAACGATTGCGTTTCGACTGATGTTCATTTTGACCAAAGTAACAGCTTAAACTTGACATGCGTTCAGGGTTACAAAACGAAGCAAACTGTTAGCGAATAATACCCCATTTTGCACGTTGCCTTGCGGGGTAAAATTCTCTGTTTTGTCAATTTGAGCGCAGGGTTTGTAAAAATACTACCTAATCTTCCAAGATTTCACGGAAAAAATCGATCAATAACAAGTCCAGCACCGCGGAGGCTTACTTTTTATTCATTGCATTATCTAATTTCTTTGCAGTAGAGCATAGCAGGGTCTTCATTACTCAACCCTTTGCTGTTTTATCCCGGCTTTTTACGTGCGTGTGATTTTATGACTGAAAAAACATTGTGAAAAAAGAAGAAATTGCTTCTGACAAGCAATTTCTTCTTTTTCCACACTATTTTCTACCCTACAGAATGGTTATTTTTCAAATTAAATCCACTTTGAATTTTCGTCTTCAAAACCTTTGAATTTGGACAGGTCCAAAACTTTGTATAAGTAGGAAAGTGTTTTAAATACAAAGTCGTTCAGTGCATGTAAATTTGATATGTTGTTTGTTGTTGATGGCAGTTTTGCCTTTTCGTCACCACCACTGTATTCAGGCTATTACATGTTATACATACATTTAATAATATGGCCCAAATTCGTGGTTTAATTACTTTATGATTCGTAATTGATCCTTAGAAGATAGAGTTTCATATTACATATGATGGTAGGTCAGAGGAATCGGTTACATAACCATTGGATCCGAGGATTGAACAAAATCCATTCTACACCATTTTCTCTGTCACCCAAAGCAGTGCAAACTACCCTCAGCGTTGTACCCTCAGCAAATTCGTTATACAGTAAGTTACATCGTGAAATTGACATTCACTTCAATCAAAACCATTCTAAATCGCTCACTCAGCGCTCAATTCATTCATTCCAAACACTCACTCAAACCATTCAAAAACGCTCAAACCCATTAAAAATATTGAATCAAAAACGTCATTTTCAAAAAAAAATGGATAGAGAGAAAATCGCGATTTCACTGAAACTATTCAAATTGGAAGCGTCTATTAGGTTTTGAAGAAATATGAATCTATCTAAATAACTTGTATACATATTTTATTAAAGGGAGATAATCCAATTTCGCAAATTTTGTTCATCATGAACAAAATTTGCGACATTTGATTACCTCCCGTAAAATTCACTCAAAACTCGCTGCACACACTCATTTATTTACATTCCTAAATTATTTTAAAATCATTCACCTGGTCAATTTCACGATGTTGTTATGATCGTCCATACGATTTGAAAAATTCGTTTCAAGGAGAGGTTGCTTCAAGCAAAGTGCATGGAGTATTTATGGCTTGTGAAGAACAAGTTTAGCAACATCTCTTTCCAATTAAATTTTCTAATGAGGTCACTCAACTTAATCGTTCGCTTGATAACGGAAGACGTGTTCAAAGAAACGCGACTGATCAATCAACCAAGATGCTGTATCATGATGACAGAGATTCTCGGGCAAAACATGATGTAAGAAAGTAAACAGGAAATGTCTACTTCCGTTAAACAAAGAATGACACGTGATATATTCTATTTATAGGCCCCTAGAATCCAAGTATCATAACGAAAGTACCACGACGTTTGAAAATAGAGTGATCTTATAAAGCAGATAAACGGATTAGTTCTTTGGAATAATCTGGCCTTATGTATCGTTTAATATGTCATATACTCACACAAACTTAGTGTACTTTCAAACGAAACGACAGATAGCTATAATCAAATGCTGACCAGCTTCTTTTGTAATTTTCTCACTCGGCGACCACGATGTTAAAATGAAACATTTGATACATTTTGTCAACATTAAACATAACATATCCTGTATCGAAAAGAGGTTTCGACCCTTTTGTGACTAACTAGCCATAATAGGTTACAAGAAGTTTTAATTCGTACGATTACCATGCCACCATACCTACTTCACCCAGAAGTGCTGAAACATGATTTAAAACACTATAAGGTTCTTAAAGGGTCGATGCAGTTAATTGCATCATGAAACTAAGACATACCCAGATCAAACCAATAATAAAAAGCTCTCCGTTTACCACTTCATTCATACATGTGTCACTTACTCTAGTCGTTCCAAACGCTCAAAAGTCGTTAAAAATAATCCACACAACTTTTTTCAAATCAATTTAATCGTGATTTTATGACTGATATGATAAGACTCAAATATCTTTTTTATGAAAACTGTGCATCTTTTATAAAATGAAGACATATGATATTGTTAATTTCGCAAATATTTGTAAAGATAATATCTTTACTACGTATACCAATTTACATAATTCAAATTTCGCTCGTTCCATTTCTTCCCAAAACATTTCAAAATCACCCACTTTTTCTAATTTTCATTATTCATAACTGCATTACATATTCGAATTTATCTTATAACTATTCAAATATCCTTGTAATCCAAAATGATATTTTCATGATATCACATGGATATTTTAAGAACAATGACATAATGCGGATATTTTTAGAAACTTGCATTTCTTTTAGAAACATCGACAAAAACAAGGCAAATAGAGGTTATAGGATAGATATAATACGTACTTAGTGTATTGTATTAAAAATATCCTACTCGGTTGTGGGAATTGATAATTGTCGAGGCTCTTATCAATTCTCCCAACCTCGTTAGATTTTTTTCATTCAAAACACAATGTACGTATTATATATTAATGGATGATCTTCAGTATCATAAACATCTGTGTACCATGAAAGGCGAAAGGGGGGGTGCATGTTCCTGAAAAGTGCAAAAAGTGTCGACATATACCAAAGTAAGCATTACCTACTGCACAGACTAACTAGGATCGATGCTCTACATACTTGTCTGATTTACTAGATTTAGAATGACTTTAGTACTTTCCTACTTAGGAACATTTAAAATGCTACCTCAGGTTGCCGTCAACTGAAAAGAATCTCTATTTCAAATGTTGTGCTAAGGTGGTCATATTTCGCATTATGGATTTTATTGTGAAAAAAAGCAAATTTCTTGAAGATAACCGAACAGATTTTGAGAGACAGGCAGATTGATGGTTGCACATCATAGTTTAACTTCCATAGAGCTTCAATATGTCTGCTAGGAAATTATGTCTTTCAATTTATAATGATAAAATCCTCTAGGAATTCCATTCCAAACTAATTTCCCTTGTAACATAAACCAGACGTCAAGACAAATTAGAAGCTTCATTTAACCTTCTGTAGACATACGTGTGCCCATTATCAGACGACAAAAACACTGACTTGTGTAGAAAACTTTTGCAATTAAATGTCAGTTCCATTTGATCTACATACCAAAATGAAAACAGAATGTGTTTGAGAAACCAGTATGCCTTCTAGCTACATACTGTTTTGAAGTTTGATCTTAATTGACGACCTCTATAGCATTTATATGTAAAATAGTACACTAATTCTTTTTTGCCGAGAATACAAAATCGAAATATCAAATACAATGTATACACACGCAAAAAATAAATCAAAATTGACCCGCCAATACTGATATGTTTCATACATGTATTGAATAGCTACTTCTTGTTAAAAAAAAGAGTGTCATATAGGCCCATGGGGCCGGATGTTATTTATTTATGTATTATGTAATTGTATTCAATTTGATTGTTACACATGTCACTATAACAAAACACTTACTTACTTACAGTTTAGCTATTGACGACCTCGATAGCATTTATATGTAAAATAGTACACTAATTATTTTTTGCCGAGAATACAAAATCGAAATATCAAATACAAATGTATACAGTTCAGCTTTAAAAGGGATCAATTCTGCTAAATTTGATGTTTAAACGTTGCTTGGCTTTCAAAAAATTTAATTTCTACAGACATATGAGCCTGTGCGCGAGATTTCCAACAATTTCAAATATGCACAAAGTAAAGACTCTGACCAGCCTGTGCATACGCACAGTCTGACCAGAGTCTTCACTTTGCGTTTAGTAGATAGATAAGGTCTCAACATATCTGTAGACCATCAAGTAACTTTATATTTATAGTATGTGGCTGTCTATGCTACCCACTGTTTGTACTCGACTTATATTTCAAATTGTTGGGAATGTCACACACAGGCTAATATACTAATAGACAATTCAACTGGTAGAATTAACGATCTGATAACTTCAAAGACGCTTATTATTGTGATATCCACACACTTATCTTATATGTAACTACCAAGAGATTTTCTAAAATGTACCGGTCAGCTCATATAACACGGCCGGAAAAACACATTAAACAATTCCTTCGATACGCTTCAATAATGCTGTAAATACTTGACCGATTTTAATTGCGTATGGAGCACAGAGGGAGGAAACACACCGGGGAATTTCTATATGCTGTATATCTTTCGAATTTTAACTTGGCCGACAATGACTTTTTGATAAGCAGATTTTTAAAGACCTGCTGCATTCAGCAAATTCAAATTGGTCACACATTGACAGACATTGACGATTTTCTAAAATTGTTGGGTCACGTGATACTCCGAAGTGATATAAACTAACTGTTGATTTTAAGTCAAATTATCTGTGACATTGAAACTTATTATCAAATGAGATTGGTGTCTTGCATATTGAGATACCAATCCGTTCCAGATTCCAAATGTTTATTCAAAAAAAGACAAGGACGTAATACATTGTATTGACCTTTGGACCTACGTATCTGCATACAGTTAGTTACATCGTGAAATTGACAATCAATCCGATCAAAACCATTCTAAATCGCTCACTCAACGCTCCATTCATTTATTCCAAACACTCATTCAAACCATCCAAAAACGCTCCAAACTCACTGAAAAACATATAACAACAACTTCGTTCAAAATAAAAGTAGCTGAGAAAAAAAAAATCGGGATTTCACCTAGTTTATTGAAATTGTAAGTGCCTGATTAGATCTGGAAGAAATGGAAAGCCATTTTTAGATATATATATGCAATTTTTTTTAAAGGGGAGGTTATTAATATCGCTAATTTTGTTCATCCTGAACAAAATTTGCGAAATTGAATTACCTCCCATTAAATTCACTCAAAACTCGCTCCAAACACTCATTCAATTTCATTCCTAAATCATTCCAAAATCATTCATATTGTCAATTTCACGATGTTGTTAACTGTATAAAGTGTCTTTAAAAAAAACTAAACAAAAACTCGCGCTGAAAATAAACCTTTTCTTTTTCGTTTTCCGAGTAATTGTGACCGAATTCGAAAGGTTTGAGTTGAGTTTCCATTTAAAATTTCAAAATAAAACTCAACAAGAACATTTTCTGTTGCATTTTTAATATTCCCACAGAAGCAATGAAATATTTGGCTAAACGTGCATAGATTCCGAGAGTTACGATGCATTTGGTAACTTTATGAAGGGAATGTGCCTTCTTAATGTTCTTATTCGAACATTTAATGTCTCTTGAAAAAGTAAATTTATGGTTATGGGTGCTTTGAAATTGTAATGTCAAAAGAAATTTGTCATGACATCACAGAATGAAAGAAATTAGCACATTTTTATATGTTTTCAAGAAAATGAATGTAACAACTTCTCTCTTTCACCATTTATTCAGTTATATCGCTAAACGTCATCCCACCAGGACAGCCATCACATCCTTTCCTAGCCTCCAGCTGCTATCTAACATAGGTCTACGATTATCAACCCATTGTCCATGTAGGATAGCAGCTGGAGGCTAGGAAAGGATGTGATGGTTGTTCTGGTGGGAGAAATGTCAGGAACCCATTAATAGGTGCTCCAGCCGCCGCGATATAACTGAAAAAATGTTGAAAATGACGTAAAACTCCATTCAATCTATAATTCCATTATTCGAGGGAAGATTTGACAGGTATTTTTTATTTGAATTTATTAATCAAACCTCTACGTAACCTTGTCATCTATTAAACTGTCCGCTGTCTCAGAGACACGTACAGTAAAACTTGTGTTAAGCGACCACCAAACAGCGGTCGTTTATTGGAATGGTCGCTTAATGCAAAATGTTATAATAAATGTGACAGTTCATTTTGATCGCATTTATAGATTGTCGGTCAAGTCGTACTGAATCCTATGATGTTAAAAACCCATTAGAATCGTCTTATTGAGACGATTCTAATTGGTTCAAACAACATAAGATTCAACAATTACAAATTTTTCGTTAATAATGTCTTCTTTTTCAGAGATTTTGCTTACGTTGAAGGGACTTTTTATGGTGGTCGCTTAATAAAATTGGTCGCTTAATAGACGTGGTCGCTCGTGCAATATCGACTGTATCTTGAGATATAGCGAAAGAAACCCAGTCCTGACGTCGTGACACAGTCCAGAGTCACCCATTCGGAACACCACTCGGCCAATCTCACGATCAACCTCGGATGTGAATAGACGGACTATTTTTAAAAAGTACGGGAAAAACTCGATGACGTCAGTTAAAATGGCCTTAGCCCTCGAAACTGTGTGTGAAAACATTCGACGTCGCCAACGCTACTCGTTTAAGTCACTGACGTGAAACCATCGTATGCTTATATAAATATCTTTAGGTTCTTAAATATCGGCTGGAAAAATCTTAATTTTTGAGAATGATGTGTCATTCTCAAAAATTAAGATTTTTCAGTTGTTATTTACTGTAAAGGATAATATCTTCAGTGCTAGTTTTTCTTACACTTTGTCCGCCTAACATAATGCACGATTTTGTTACATACCCATCCGCCTTACATACATCCGAGGTCTGTTGCATTTTACGGAAATGGCCGAGTGATGTTCCGAATGCAGAGTCCCCTTTCTAATAGCACTTGTTTGTTATAAAGAACTTCTACTTGCACCGTTGCCTTCTGAAGTCATATAATGGCATGGTTAGTTTGGGGAAAGCAAAATATCCAGAATGAAAAGGTAAAAATAGAAACACAACACTGTAGGTTTCACATTTTATTTTATGAATATCCAAATATCCGTGTGATAACATCCCATGTGATATTTTCTATGATATCACATGGATATTATTTTTGGTAGGGGTAATGTCATTAATGACTTATAAATGTTCCTGGCAATCCACGAAATCAGCCCTTTCATGAAGTGGCTGTAAATTTCGACCATCTAAGAAATTGACATTTATCTAAACCAAGACCGTTCTGAATCGCTCTTTCAGCGATCCATTCATTCATTACAAACACTCAATCAAACCATACAAAAACGCCCCCAAATCACTTTAAAGATAAGACCAACAGTTAAATTCAAAATAAATTTAGTAAGAAAAAAAAAACGCGATTTCACTGATATAATTGAAATAATAAGCTTCTGATAGGTTCTTGGAGAAATAGGGAGCTATTTATAGAACTTGTATATTTTTTTTATTAAAGAGAGGTAATAATTATTGCTTTTACAAAATCAGATAAATTAGATTACCTTCTTTGAATTGCACTCAAATCTCGCTCCACACACTTATTCAGTTCCATTCCAAAATCATTCCAAAATCGTTCATTCTGTCAATTTCACGATAGTGTTAACTGTAGCGACAAACACTAATTCCAGCCCGAATCTAAGCTGATTTAAAATGCTTATCTAAAAGGGGATTGACTGAGCATAGACCGCACGATTCTTCCATTATGTTCATCTCAATATCTTGTCGATCTTCAAAGAAATCCGGTGTTACATTATTTACCACGTTGACACTGTTGTTGATCCTAAATCTACACAGAGTAAGATTCGCCCAATTTGTTTTCGTTCCTCGTCTCAAAGTTGTCAGTCATCAAAAGAATGGATTTTTTGCCTCCTCGAATCGTGGACGCGATATTCAAGATGGAAGCAAGAAATTGTTGAAATCAACATTTTCATGGTAACAATAACATTATTTTATAAACGAAAATATATTTGTATGGAATGTAATGAATAGAATCATCAAGTAGTTATGTCTGATATGATTTTTTAATGGAATACGTTATTAAGCTGTTAAAAACTCGTCTTTGAACGCCTATAAACGCAATGTCGTGATTTTTGTTCATTTCGTACATAACCAGCTGATTATCCCCTATATTTATCGGTTGTTTAGAAGAAAACCCGAAGTATTGCTATAGCCCGGGCATTGTCGATGTTGACGTTGTTGTCGTCGTCGTTGATGCTGTCGTGGTGCGAAAACTTTGACATTTGGTAAGATAACCGGTTCAATTGAATTTGGAACACATGTTCGCCATCGAAAGAGCAACCTATCAACGATTGGACTATATCATTATCGGATGTGAATTTCAAAGCGTCTGGTTAGACTGAAAAAAATATTCAAACAGGAAAATATGTTTTGTCAAAAGGATGTAATAAAAAAATATTGCTATTCTCGTCAAATAGGACGAAATGTACATACCCATTTTTTTCAAACTCGTATACCTCAATCATTAGATCTCATTCCACCTTGTCAATTCCAATTGTTATTCATCATTTGTATCCATTTCATGCACTTTTGACATTTTAGGGAACTTTCTGCCCATATCATAAACGCAAGCCTGACTGTTGAAACTGTCTCACATAATTAAGTTATTACAAAAGTAATTTTCTTTTATGTTTTACTTTATCTTTTAATTTCCTGTTGAACTGAATTTTGTCTGCCCCTGGGGTACCTAGTTTTGACATCAGGGCAAGTGACAACCTAACATTTCTTCTAGTTAATCGGTTTTAGTATTTACCATTATAAAAGTACATGAAAAAATAATTACTGCATTCCCTGCACCTATTTCATCTCAATTACATATATGAAATAAAAATATGGAATAAGCAAGAAATATGCCATTTTATTTATATTCATTGTATTGAAATTCTTTGGTGTTAATCTTGATGATTTGTTGTACGGTACATATTTAACCGCTATGTCATTTATGATGTTGTGCGTCTCCCAACATTTATTTGCCAACAAAATCAGCTAGGACTTTGTAAAAAATATAATAAAAACATCCTAAATTATACACTTTATATTACGATAAAAAATAAAGTAAAAAATATCAAAGATGTGGTACCAAGTCTTCATGCGATCTTTGCTTTATAATTTCTTTTGTGTAGATTTTACAAAGTTATTCATGACAGTAAACTCGATTCTTTGGATGCATGCAAAATAAATGGATTGTTTGTTGTTTACGACATATTTTGGCTTTCTATGATATTGCCACCATTTCCATTTATAAAGATATTTGCATATTTGTAACATGACCAAAATCAAGGTTAAATCACGTAGTGACTTTTGCACGATCCTAAATCTAAGTTAAATTCAATGTTACCTGTTAAGAACTTGTTACATCTTAGCGTTTTGCCAGCGCTTTAGAAAACACTAGAAAACGTCGGAAATCGTTGCTCATTGCTCTCACGCAAGGATAACATTTTGTAATAGCCACTCTTAGGAAAGTCTGCCTAAATGACAATAAATTTACAATTGGTCTTTTCCTCAAATTCTTAAAAAAACCCACAAAAACAATATTATTTATAAAGCAATAAAATATGTATTTTCTGAACAGATTAAGATCCGTTGTACCTATCGATAGAATCATTTTATCTTATAACTATAGATATATCCATGTGATAACATCCCGTATGATATTTTTTTATAATATCACATTGTTATTTTTAGAACAATGATATAATTTGGTTATTTTTAGAAACTTTCGTTTCAGTTAGAAAAATCGACGAAAACAAGACAAAAAGAGGTTATAAGTTAAATATAATACATACTTAGTGTATTGTATAAAACAAATATGTAACTTAGTTGTGAGAATTGATAAGTGTCTTGGCAGTGCCTCTACAATGATCAATTCTCCCAACCTCGTTAGATATTCTTTTCCATACAAAACACTCAGTGCGTATTATATTTCCCAAAAATATTCTGTTATATAATTTCTGCATTCTATGAGCAAAAATTTGATATTCTTTTTATAATATGACCTGATTTTTTGCGAAAAATCGCCAAAATTCTTAAAAATCAACATTTGAATTTTCCGCGAAACTTATAAAACCGTTTAAAACTGACGTAACAATAAATAGGTAATGACGTCATTTTTGCGGTTACAAAATAGCGTTGCCATTCGCTCTGAGCTCATTTACATAACTTTATTCCTTTAGTGTAATAACACCCGTGTAATATCAAAATATTCAACTGGGTTATTTCACTACAGCGACGTAGGTCAAATTATAAGACTGGTTATGCACAGTGAAATTCAAAGTGTAAAATAACATATGTCGGGTCTTCTAAATTGGTCTATGTATGAGTTAATTTTACGAATTTGTGTGGTGTGGAAAATTTTCCAACAGTTCATCACACCCGACTACTCTTAAAATGGAATTATATACACAGTAGCCATGTTAAATAAATTATACATGGAACACTCAAAAGATTAAACGATATTCATGCAAAAGATAACATGTCCCACTACCGATATGACGATCGATGTCAGTAAAATGATTAATGTCTCTTTAAAGTTACCTATAACTTCAATGACAAAACATTGCAATATTAAAATTTTATCCTTACTTGGAAAACCTGGTTTAGCATAGTGGACTGACCTTTAACGATTTTAAACCCTTACAACCTGGCCTCTTTCAGGATGTTTAGAGGAACTGTTCGTCCGATCCTGCAAAGCAAAAAGAAAAAGAAAAAAAGAAAACAATATTTTATTCGACAATGTCTTGGCGACTAGTTACCAATGGGACTGTTATACTAAACATCTTACGATATTTTTTTTCGTAAGTCAAAAATTAAAGTTGCTTCTACAGTAGTAACTTGATATGGAATTCCGACATTGTACAGACGCTTCAAATGAGATATTGCAAAGCAGAATCTAGCAATGGATGAAAACACCAGGTACGATTTTTCATTTTTACTTACCTACGAGGGTGGATCAAAGAATACGTGGACTTTTACTATAACTTTGGAATTCCTTAGCGGAAAAGAATGAAATCTTGTACACGTATGAAACCATTTAATGTTGTCATAATACTAAATTTACATCTGCTATGTGTAGGACGTAAAAAATCTAACATTTGATGGTCCTGGGTAGGCGCTACCGGCTCAACCCATTTTGTAACGTTACTTCATAGTGTTACTACCCGTAATTGTCCCCTTGATTTGGAAAAAAAAACACTTTAAAACTTCGCCTATTTACGTGTTGACGTTATGTGTAAGGATATTTAGAATTTAAGCATAATCCATTCGGTATTTTCGAATTCAACGTCAATATTTTAAGGGCACGCGTCAATTTTTGAACTTCGAAATGACGGCACCGGCGCAGCCAAAGACAACCGGGCAATAATAAAGTTTTACTGGACCTATGGAAAACCTAATCGAGAGGTTAAATTGATAAAATATGCTAAAAGGTCTTCAAATGTAAGCAGATACCTCTTTTTTGACTGGTTTAAAATGTGTATTTAAGAATGGAGAGCGTTTCCGAAAGATAACACTCGGAGAATAGAAAACGTCTCCTCGACGTTTGATCTGTAAATATCACAGAACAACATCAGTTCAGTATCGTTTAAACACATTGCACATTTAAGTTCATCATTTTGGATCAGAAGGATATGAAAATAGTACTTATATAATGGATAGGCGATGCAAAAATTGTGTTTAATTGTTGAGTTGAGTTTTTTTGAAAAGTGCTGTCTTTCGACGGATTTTGTCAAAACCGAAGCGTCACATTGACGTCGCTACCGTGCGCCGGTACCAGATGACTATATGTTCTAGAATGGTTGCTACAGATGGCCAACTAACTGGATTTCATCCAAATTTACACGACAAAAAGAGGAATGCCGCAATTTAATAACAGTGTAATTTTCTCTTCAAAGTTTGTGAAATTAAAATTTCTGCAGCGCTAATCTACGAAACTTTTGATTCACCCTCGTATACTTTTTTCGCAAGTAGTTAAGTAAAACGGGTCCCTGGTTAAAGATCAAATTGTCGCTAGGAACTAATTTTGACTCGTTAAAGTATTTGCCATGTACACCTCATACACTCCGACTTTTAAAAGTAGACTTTATACCAATATGAATTCCTTTGGACGCTTCCTTTTGACTCTTTTGGTGGTAAATTCCTTTTAGATATGACGGCAGTTCTTTGAATTTTACCGTTCATATCGAGGTTTCTTTTGGATACAAATCTCTTCCCTTGATAGTATTTTACATTCTTGCCGTTTATAATGATTTTTCTTAAATCATTTTTATAGATGTCCCTGAAGTTGGCAGAATGGCAGTATAGCAGAATAGCAGAATGAAGTTAGCAGAATGGCAGAATAGCAGAATGGCAGAATGTAGTTGGCAGAATGGCAATATAGCAGAATAGCAGAATGAAAAATCGAAAGTCGAAATCGGGTGCATGAAATAACTTGATTTGTTGTTTAAACGTGTTTTCAACGATTTTCCCGCCAAAAATTCCTTATATCATGCACCGGTTAACATAACAAACAGCCAAGTCCAAATTCAAACTAATGAAAAAAACAATCATTTTTTGAAACCAATCGGTCTAAAATCGATTTAAAGATGATATTAGAACGCAATAAAGATAATTGAGAGTGAAAAAAGTCATATCTCAACAGTTTTCGCGACTTTGAAATCTCATTCTGCCATTCTGCTATTCTGCTAGCAGAATGAAGTTGGCAGAATGGCAGAATAGCAGAATGAAAAATCGAATGTCAGAATTCGATCAACTTGTGCATGAAATATCTTGATTTGATGTTTAAACGTGTTTTCAACGATTTTTTCCGCAAAAAATTCCTTATATTATGCTCCGGTTAACATAACAAGCAACCAAGTCAAAATTCAAACTAATGAAAAAACAATCATTTTTTGAAACCTATCAGTCTAAAATCGATTTAAAAAGGATATTAGAACGCAATAAAAGTAATTGAGAGTGAAAAAAGTCATATCTCAACAGTTTTCGCGACTTTGAAATCTCATTCTGCCATTCTGCTATTCTGCTATTCTGCTAGCAGAATGAAGTTGGCAGAATGGCAGAATAGCAGAATGAAAAATCGAATGTCAGAATTCGATCAATTTGAGCATGAAATAACTTGATTTGTTGTTGAAACGTGTATTCAACGATTTTCCAGCTAAACTCATTATATCATGGTTGGGCTGCGGCGAAAAACGTCGGAGCTACAGCGATTCGCGATGGAGTCGCGCCTCGACGCGATCGAGCCGTGATTTTAGCGGCGGAGCAAATACAGCTCGGCTTTTCAAGCGTAGATTTGCTCCCAATACACGGAATCTGCCCCGCATCGCGGTCGATCGCTAGGCAGGTGAACGGCTCTCGAGCGGCGCTTATGGACGGCTCAGTAGCCGTCGCTAGGCAGGCTGTGGGCCGCTCGCGCCGTGGCGAAATGTTCACGCGAGTGAGACACTCGATGCAGGGCTCGAACCAATGGACCGATTCCTATGTTGTAGGTACCGTCGTGTAGCTCCATTCAAGCGCTACAATCGTGGCGAGTTTAGTTGGGCTCTGGCGGATTGCGTCGGAGTTACAGCGATTCGCGATGGAGTCGCGCCTCGACGCGATCGAGCCGTGATTTTAGCGGCGAAACAAAAACAGCGATTTTTAACGGCTCAGAAGGCGTCGCTAGGCAGGCAGTGCGCAGCTCGCGCCGAGGCGAAACGTTCATGGGAGTGAGACATTCGATGCAGGGCTGTAACCAATCGACCGATTCCTATGTTGTAGGTACCGTCGTGTAGGCTCTATTCAAGCCCTTCAATCGTGGCGAGATTGGTTGGGCTGCGGCGAAAAACGTCGGAGCTACAGCGATTCGCACTGGAGTCGCGCCTCGACGCGATCGAGCTGTGATTTTAGCGGCCGAGCGAAAACAGCTCGGCTCTTGAAGCAAGACATAAAATCTGCCCCGCACCGCGGTCGATCGCAGGGCAGGTTAACGGCTCTCGAGCGGCGATTTTGGACGGCTCAGTAGCCGTCGCTAGGCAGGAAGTGGGCCGCCTGCGCCGAGGCGAAATGATCACGGGAGTGAGACACTCGATTCGGGGCTCGAACCAATGGACCGAATCCTATGTTGTAGTACCTTCGTGTAGCCCTATTCAAGCGCTACAATCGTGGCGAGTTTTGTTGGGCTGCGGCGAAAAACGTCGGAGCTACAGCGATTCGCGGTGGAGTCGCGCCTCGGCTCGATCGAGCTGCGAATTTAGCGGCGGAGCGAGTGCAGCTCTGCTCTCGAAGCGGAGTTTTGCTCCGAGAGTCGGGAATTCGCCCCGCATAGCGGTCGATCAATAGGCAGTTTAACGGCTCTCGAGCGGCGATTTTTGACGGCTCAGTAGCCGTCACCAGGCTGGCAGTGGGCCGCTCGCGCCGAGGTGAAATGTTCACGGGAGTGAAACACTCGATTCAGGGCTCGAACCAATGGACCAATTCCTATGTTGTAGGTACCGTCGTGTAGCCATATTCAAGCGCTTCAATCTTGGTGAGTTTGGTTGGGCTTTGGCGGATTGCGTCGGAGCTACAAGGATTCGCGCTGGAGTCGCGCCTCGGCGCGATCGAGCCGCGCTTTTGGCGGCGGAGTGTTTACAGCTCGACTCTTGAAGCGTAGATTTGCTCCCAAGACACGGAATCTGCCCCGCATCGCGGTCGATTGCTAGGCAGGTAAACGGCTCTCGAGCGGTGATTTTGGACGGCTCAATATCCGTCGCAAGGCAGGCAGTGGGCTGCTCGCGCGGAGGCGAAATGTTCAAGGGAGTAAGACACTCGATGCAGGGATCAAACCAATGGACCGATTGCTATGTTGTATATACTATTTTGTAGCCCTATTCAAGCGCTACAATCGTTGCGAGTTTTGTTGGGTTGCGGCTAATAGCGTTGGAGCTACAGCGAGTCGCGCTGGAGTCGCGCCTCGACGCGATCGAGCCATGAATTTAGCGGCGGAGCGAATACAGCTCGGCTCTTGAAGCGTAGATTTGCTCCTAAGACACAGAATCTGCCCCGCATCGCGGTCGATCGCCAGGCAGGTGAACGGCTCTCGAGCGGCGCTTTTGGACGGCTCAGTAGCCGTCGCTAGGCAGGCTGCGGGCCGCTCGCGCCGAGGAGAAATGTTCATCGGAATTGGACACTCGATGCAGGGCTCGAACCAATGGACCGATTCCTATGTTGTAGGTACTGTCGTGTAGCCATATTCAGCGCTACAGTCGTGGCGAGTTTGGTTGGGCTGCGGCAAAAAAGACGGAGCTACAGCGATTCGCGGAGGAGTCGCGCCTCGGCGCGATCGGGCCATGATTTTAGCGGCGGAGCGAATACAGCTCGGCTCTTGAAGCTGATTTTTGCTTCGAGAGTTGGGAATTTGCCCCCAATCGCGATGGATCTCTAGGCAGTTTAACGGCTCTCGAGCGGCGATTTAGGGCGGCTCAGTAGCCTTTGCTAGGTAGGCAGATGGCCGCTCGCGCCGGGGCGAAGTGTTCACGGGAATGAGACACTCCATGCAGGGCTCGAACCAATTAACAGATTCCTATGTTGTAGGTACCGTCGTGTAGCCCTATTCAAGCCCTTCAATCGTGGCAAGTTTGGTTGGGCTGCGGCGGATTGCGTCGGAGCTAGCAAGAATCGCGCTGGATTCGCGCCGCGACTCATTTGTGTCGCGATTTTTTGCGGCCATGCGAAAGCAGTTGTGCTCTCGAAGCAGTGATTTGCTCCCAAACTTCGGATTTTGCCCCGCATCTCAAACCGTATAGCAGTGATTTTTGCCGCAGTTATCCGCATTCTCGCTCCCAGAACTCTCATTTTGCCCCGCAATTTTGACTGCCCATCGGCCGTTGCTCGGCTCCCAGTGGGCTGATCGGGACAATCCTGGGGTCTACGGGTCGTCTCGACGAGCTCTTCAATCAGGTAGAGTTTTGCACCTCCATCCCAACTACAGGCGAAAATCAAGTTTTCGGCGCCCAGACCGGAAGTGCAGTGGCTGGGTCGGGATTGCTCGATGTCGATCACCTCTGGGGCTGAGTCTCTTCCATCGAGGCGGGTTTGGCGTTCCCATCTCATCCATGGCCGGAGAAACGCGAATACGGGCCCTGGGGCACGAAAGCAGTGCGGCCGTTACCGGGTAACGCCGCTGGGCCGAGCCAAGGCGCTGATCGAGTCCATCATGGCTCGGTATTGTTGCTCCACCAAAGCTGCGGAGCTGCGGCTACGAGCGGCCGCTCTAGAGCCAATTGCGCTGATGTCGCTAGGGTGCCGGCCGAACTGGGCTTTACAGAGGCGCTTCGGCCGTAGCTCGGCCCCCAATGGACTGATCGGGACAATCCTGGTGTCTACGCGTTTGTCTCGACGAGCTCTACAATCGGGGAGAGTTTCGCATCTCCATCCCATCCACAGGCGAAAATCGCGTTTTCGACGCCAAGACCGGAAGTGCAGTGGCTGAGTCGGGATTGCTCGACGTCGATCGCTGTTGGGGCTCGGTCTGTACCATCTAGGCGAGTTTGGCTTTCCAAGCTCATCTTTGGCCTAAAAAACGCGAATACGGGCCCTGGGGCGCGAGAGCAGTAACCCTAACCCTAACCCAAACCCTAACCCTGACCCTATCCGAACTGGGCTTTTCAGAGGCGCTACGGCCATAGCTCGGCCCCCAGTTGGCCGATCGGGACAATCTTGGTGTCTACTTGTTTGTCTTGACGAGCTCTACAGTCGGAGAGAGTTTCGAACCTCCATCTCAACCACAGGCGAAAATCGCGTTTTCGGCGCCCCATCAGGAAGTGCAGTGGCTTGGTCGGGATTGCTCGACATCGTTCGCTATTGGGGCTCGGTCTACTTCATCGAGGCGAGTTTGGCGTCCCCAGCTCATCCATGGCCGGAGAAACGCGAATACGGGCCCTGGGGCGCGAGAGTATAGCGGCCGCTGCCGGGCATCGCCGCTTGGCGAGCCAAGGCGTTGATCGAGTCGATCATGGTACCCTCTTGTTGCTCCAGCCAAGTACGGGCCGTGGGGCGCTAGAGCAGTAGCCCTAACCCTAACCCTAACCCTAAACCTAACCCTAACCCTGACCCTATCTGAACTGGGCTTTTCAGAGGCGCTACGGCCATTGCTCGGCCACCAGTGGACCGATCGGGACAATCTTGGTGTCTACGTGTTTGTCTCGACGAGCACTACAATCGGAAAGAGTTTCGCATCTCCATCCCAACCACAGGCGAAAATCGCGTTTTCAGCCCCCCGACAGGAAGTGCAGTGGCTGGGTCGGGATTGCTCAACGTCGTTCGCTACTGGAGCTCGGTCTCCTCCATCGAGGCGACTTTGGCTTTCAGAGCTCATCCATGGCCGGAGAAAGGCGGTTACGGGACCTGCGGCGGGCATCGCCGCTTGGCCGAGCCAAGGCGTTGATCGAGTCGATCATGGTACCCTCTTGTTGCTCCAGCCAAGTACTACAATCGTGGCGAGTGTTGTGGAGCTGCGGCTATAAGCGGCCGCTCTAGAGAGATTCGCGCTCATGTCGCTAGGGTGCAAGCCGAGTTTGGCTTTTAAGAGGCGCGACGGCCATAGCTCGGCCCCCAGTTGGCCGATCGGCACAATCTTAGTGTCTAGTTGTTTGTCTTGACGAGCTCTACAATCGGAGAGAGTTTCGAACCTCCATCTCAACCATAGGAGAAAATCGCGTTCTCAGCGGCCCATCCGGAAGTGCAGTGGCTGGGTCGGGATTGCTTGACGTCGATCACCTCTGGGTCTCGGTCTCCTCCATCCAGGCGAGTTTGGCGTTCCCAGCTCATCCATGGCCGGAGAAACGCGAATACGGGCCCTGGGGCGCGAGAGTATAGCGGCCGCTGCCGGGCATCGCCGCTTGGCCGAGCCAAGGCGTTGATCGAGTCGATCATGGTACCCTCTTGTTGCTCCAGCCAAGTACTACAATCGTGGCGAGTGTTGTAGAGCTGCGGCTATTAGCGGCCGCTTTAGAACGATTCGCGCTGATGTCGCTAGGGTGCAAGCCGAGTTTGGCTTTTAAGAGGCGCGACGGCCATAGCTCGGCCCCCAGTTGGCCGATCGGGACAATCTTGGTGACTACGTGTTCGTCTCGACGAGCACTACAATCGGGGAGAGTTTCGCACCTCCATCCCAACTACGGGCGAAAGTCCTGTTTTCGGCGCCCTGACCGGAAATGCAGTGGCTGGGTCGGGATTGCTCGACGTCGATCGCCTCTGGGGCTTGGTCTCTACAATCGAGGCGAGTTTGGTGTCACCAGCTTATCTATGGCCGGAGAAACGCGAATACGGGCCCTGGGACGCGAGAGCAGTGGGGCCGTTGCCGGGTAACGCCGCTGGGCCGAGCCAATGCGCCGATCGAGTCTATCATGGTTCCGTCTTGTTGCTCCACTCAAGCACTACGATAGTGACGAGTTTGGCGGTTCTGCGGCTATTAGCGGCCGCTTTTGAGCGATTCGCGCTGATTGATTTTTTCATTAGTTTGAGTTGGGACTTGGTTGCTTGGCATGTTAACCGGAGCATGATATAAGGAATTTTTTGCGGGAAAATCGTTGAAAACACGTTTAAACACCAAATCAAGTAATTTCATGCAAAAGTTGATCAAATTTTGACATTCGTTTTTTCATTCTGCTATTCTGCCATTCTGCCAACTTCATTCTGCTAGCAGAATAGCAGCAGAATAGCAGAATGGCAGAATGAGATTTCAAAGTCGCGAAAACTGTTGAGATATGACTTTTTTCACTCTCAATTATCTTTATTGCGTTCTAATATCATTTTTAAATCGATTTTAAACTGATTGGTTTCAAAAATTGATTGTTTTTTTTCATTAGTTTGAATTTGGACTTGGTTTTTGGCATGTTAACCGTAGCATGATATAAGGAATTTTTGGCGGGAAAATCGTTGAAAACACGTTTAAACAACAAATCAAGTTATTTCATGCACAAATTGATCGAGTTCTGACATTCGATGTTTCATTCTGCTATTCTGCTGCCATTCTGCCAACTTCATTCTGCTAGCAGAATAGCAGAATAGCAGAATGGCAGAATGAGATTTCAAAGTCGCGAAAACTGTTGAGATATGACTTTTTTCACTCTCAATTACTCTTATTGCGTTCTAATATTATTTTTAAATCGATTTTAAACTGATTGGTTTCAAAAAATGATTGTTTTTTTCATTAGTTTGAATTTTGACTTTGTTTTTGGCATGTTAACCGTAGCATGATATAAGGAATTTTTGGCGGGAAAATCGTTGAAAACACGTTTAAACAACAAATCAAGTTATTTCATGCACAAATTGATCGAGTTCTGACATTCGATGTTTCATTCTGCTATTCTGCTGCCATTCTGCCAACTTCATTCTGCTAGCAGAATAGCAGAATAGCAGAATGGCAGAATGAGATTTCAAAGTCGCGAAAACTGTTAAGATATCATTTTTTCACTCTCAATTACTCTTATTGCGTTCTAATATTATTTTTAAATCGATTTTAGACTGATAGGTTTCAAAAAATGATTGTTTTTTTCATTAGTTTGAATTTTGACTTTGTTTTTGGCATGTTAACCGGAGCATGATATAAGGAATTTTTTGCGGGAAAATCGTTGAAAACATGTTAAAACATCAAATCAAGTTATTTCATGCACAAGTTGATCGAATTATGACATTCGATTTTTCATTCTGCTATTCTGCCATTCTGCCAACTTCATTCTGCTAGCAGAATAGCAGAATAGCAGAATGGCAGAATGAGATTTCAAAGTCGCGAAAACTGTTAAGATATGACTTTTTTCACTCTCAATTATCTTTATTGCGTTCTAATATCATTTTTAAATCGATTTTAGACCGATTGGTTTCAAAAAATGATTGTTTTTTTTTCATTAGTTTGAATTTGGACTTGGTTTTCTTGGCATGTTAACCGGAGCATGATATAAGGAATTTTTGGCGGGAAAATCGTTGAAAACACGTTTAAGCAACAAATCAAGTTATTTCATGCACCCGATTTTGACTTTCGATTTTTCATTCTGCTATTCTGCTATTCTGCCATTCTGCCAACTTCAGTCTGCCATTCTGCTATTCTGCCATTCTGCTAACTTCATTCTGCTATTCTGCTATTCTGCCATTCTGCCAACTTCAGGGACATTTTTTATGGTGTTATGACCAATTATATGCAAAGTCTGCTCAGCGAGTTTGAGACAATTGTCGTACGTGAAAACGAAAAAGGATGAATTTCTACCATAGTGTGTTTTTTAACAATAAGTATCGAGTAAAAATATAGTAGAATTTCTTTATTATCAGATTTTCTAATGAGGTCAATTGCCTTAATTGCCTATTTTAAGACGGAAGTTTCGTACAAAGTAAACGCGGTTGATCAATCAGTCAGGATGCTCTACCATGATGACATAGATTATCGTGGAAAACATGAAGTTAGAAGGTAAACAGGAAATGACGACCTTCGTTACACAAAGTATGACACGTGATATGTGAAATGAAAGTACGAAGTAGTTTGAAAGCAAAAAAAATGCAATAAAGTTACCAAGCAGGATCAAAAGACAAGTCCTTTTACTTATGTAGCCAAATGAAATATAAATATAGCCCATACAAGGCATTTCCAACAATTTGACATGTGCGCAAAGCAAATCCCCTTGCCAGCCTGTGCGTTCGCACAGTCTGACCAGAGTCTTTGCTATGCGTGCTGTAGTAAGACGAGGTCTAAAACAAATCTTCAGGTGCACAGATAATTTACTCATTGCTTTAAATGGTTGTTTATGCTGCAAATACTCAAACAAGAAACAACAATTGTTGGACCTAATCTATCCACTAAGCGCATAGTGATGACTCTGGTTAGACTGTGCGGATGCACAGGCTGGTCAGAGTATTTTTGCGCATATTAGACATTGTTGGAAATCCCACGCACAGGCTCATATATCCTCACTCGGCGATCGCGATATCATAGCTGTACATTGAATTAACATTCGCTGAATAATAAAGCACTTATTTTTACAGATTTTTACATGAACTTCCTTATTTGTAACTTAAAAAGGTAACTATTAAAACCATACTTTGCGAATTTTAAACTTGTTTCACAACACGTACACCATGTCTTTGACTTAGAGATCATTTGATACCAGAAAAAGGGGGGGGGGGGGGGGAACACGAAATTAAAACAAAAATTGAAAGGGTTCGTAGGAAAAATAAAAAAAAATCTGCAGAAAGAAAATATGCAAAATGGCCAACCAATTTCTTTCTAGATCATATAGACCATTATTATTATGATTTTTTCTTATTAGGCAATTACCTTTTGGTTTGTTTAATAAACAAAAAAAGCAACTAGATTGATGGCTGCACACCGTATTTTTGCTTCAATAAAGTTTCAATATGTCTTCTTAGATATTATTTTGATCTTTCAATTTATAATGATGAAAAAAGTCCTCAATGATGTCTAATTCACATTAATTTCCTTTGTAACCAGACGTTAAGACAAATAAAAGGCTTCGTAGACATACTTGAAATGTGCAGAGCTCATTACAAGTACCAATTGGCAAAATTACAGACCCGCTCTGATTGGAATTAATTGAAAATGGTGCATAGCTGCAATTGTACTTTCCCAAAAAGGTCCTTTCACGAAAAACAAAATGCGGTAGACCGGAAGACATCGGTATAATTTCTATTCAATCAAACTTTCCTTTCAAACGCCACCGTCTGTACCAGGATGTATAAAATGTTCTGAATACCTAAAAAAGGTATAGTTACAATCTTTAAGAACAGCAATGACGTTTTAAATAGTTAAGTTTTTACATCATTATATTTCGCTAGCAATCAAAATGGAAAAAAGCACCGTCCGAGAAAACGCGAGTTATACCGATTTCAACACTTTCTATTAGGTGCGGATCACCTGACGCCTTTAAAACTGTTATATAATATCTTATCTTTTTTATCTCTCCATATTTCAGAACGAAGAGTGAGTATTTTAGACATTTTTTTTAACAGAATGAATAGGAGGGCTGATCCAAAAGTTCGTAAAATGGGGTATATAAATCTGCAGAAAAATTAACTATCAAAATGAAAATAATACAGTCTCTAAATGCGTTATCTGTGTAATAAACTTGGAAAATTTTAAATGTCTACATTCAATAGCGGCTGTACAGTATATACATCAAGACAGAGAACCTACACGTTTTATTGTCTCTTTTACGAACTTCTAGATCATCCCTCGTAATGTAGGCTCTTCAGAGACAGTTTGTCTACAGAAGAAAAAATAGATTAAAGTTACCAGACATTGTGTATTGTGACGATTCATGACTGCCATAGATGTTTAACGCAAACAAGGACTATAATTTATTGCATTTGAAGATGCAAACAAGATGCAATTTATGAGGAAACAATGCGTTTTCTCAGACAGTTAAATAGATTTATAGCGATATTGTCATAAACTCAAGGTTTTCCAAATGTACTTTAAAGAAGAATTTCTTCTCTCTATTATGCAGTTAACAACATCGTGAAATTTAGAATGGGATGATTTTGAAATGAATTTGGAATGAAATTGAATGTGTGTGGGATGCGAGTTTTTTGAGTGAAATTATAGGGAGGAAATCTTATACCGGTAATTTTGTTCAGAATGAACAAAATTAGCGATATTTAACTTCCCTTTAATAAAAAAAAAGTATACACGTTCTGTAAAAAAACAACAACAATTTCTTAAAGAGCCAATCAGATGCCAACAATTTTAATTATGTCAGTGAAATCGCGATTTTTTTCTATCTAAATTCATTTTGAATGTAGCCGTTGATTTTATATTTTTTAGTAATTTTGGAGCGTTTTTGAGTGGTTTGAGAGAGTGTTTTGAATGAATGATTAGAGAGCTGAGTGAGCAATTTAGAATGGTTTTGATTGAGTTTTATGTCAATTACACGATGTAACTAACTGCACATGTAATAGACCATATTAAAGCAGCCCGGTTATCTCAGTCGTTAAAGTACTCGCCTTGTAAGCGAAGGGTCCCAGGTTCTAGCCCCCGACTGCCTGCATGTTTTTGTCACATATGCAGGGTTCGACACTTACACCAGTCCTCGGACCCTAGACCTGTGGATTTTAGGGAGGACTGATAAAATTTGCATGTTGCAGGTCCTTCAGACCTGTTAGTAACAACCATATTAATTCAAATATATCCTGTGTTTTAATAAAAATGCCTTTCCAACAATTTTAATTTACCCCATTGAAAACATTGTGGAAAAAGAGAAAATTGCTTGTCAAAAGCAATTTCTAATTTTTTCATACTGTTCACTTTCAATTTACTCCTAAAATGCTAGGTAACAAGCATAGTTTTTCTGTGGGCCCTGTATATTTAGAGCTAAGAGGTCCTGCATGCCGGTAGCAAAAAATCAGTTAGTGTCGAACCGCGCATATGTTACATTTGGCGACGATCACGGCGTCATGATGCGTTAGTTGTCATTCGGAACACCACTCGGCCAATCTCACGATCAACCTCGGATGTACATAGACGAACTCTTGGTAAAAATTACGGGAAAAACCTTCGAAAAACTCGATGACGTCAGTTAGAATGGCCTAAGCCAACGCTACTAGTTTAAGTCACTGACGTGAAACCATCGTATCCTTATATAAATATCTTTAGATTCTTAAATAATGGCTGAAAAAATCTTAATTTTTGAGAATGATTCGTCATTCTAAAAAAATAAGATTTTTCAGCCGTTATTCACTGTAAAAGATATAAATCTACAGTGCTAGCTTTTCTTACACTGTTTTCGCCTAACGAAATGTACGGTTTTGTTACATACCCATCCGCCTTACATACATCCGAGGTCTGTTGTAGTTTACGGAAATGGCCGAGTGATGTTCGGAATGATTAGTTGTATGACAACAAGTGGATAATTAATCGTGACCGCCCTGAATACTACTGGCGTTCTGAAATGCGAGAAGAATGTCTAGTTAGACGGGTGAATATTGCAGGTACAACTACCACACAGCTGTGAGAGCGTGAAAGTCGGTAGGGTACTCTCCTTGTAATCTACAGGTCTCGGGTTCGAGCCCCTGAGTGGCTGTATTTTATGTAATATGTGTGCCACTAACAAAACGAAATTTTCAATTCATCAAACAGTGGAAGGGTACAAGTATCTACTTGTGTAATAAATTTTTCAATTGTATCTGCACTGGACGCAGTATATTTCATGGTGGATCTTGTTAAACACTGATGTAAATGTTTCTCTTATTTTGACCATGCATACATTGAAGCTGTTTGGCAATATTATCCTGCATTATGAAAAATGGGGCCTTCATGTAGAATTTCCTATTAGAAATGAATTCTTCATATTTTAAGGATGGATTACTTTCATGAAATGTCTATCAAAAGTTCTTTATCATGTACATATTGCGGCTGTTTGAACCAGTGATGACTTTCATTTAGACCTGTTAAGGAATTTATCTTATAACTTTACAAATATCCGTGTAATAACATCCTATTAGATATTTTTGATCATATTACATTTTTATGTTCAGGATGAACAAAATAGCGATATTAATTACCTCCCTTTATCAAGTATCAACTATTCAAGTTCTATAAATAGCTTCCCATTTCTTCAAGAACCAATCAGACGCTTACAATACTTATTTTGTATAAGAAATCGCGATTTTCTGCTACTTATTTTAATTTTTAATGTATTTGTTGATTGTGTATTATTTAGTGAAATCTTATGGAGCGTTTTAGCGGTATGAGTGAGCGCCTGGAATGAATGATGGACGGAGCGCTAAGTGAGCGATTTAGATTGGATTAAGATGAATGTCAGATTTACGATGTAACTAACTGTTCAATTTGGAGGGACAGTCAGGCCACAAATCGCTTGTTACTATGATTCTGTCTTTTCACCATGTACAGGAATCTTCAAGGAGGCCTCCGGGTTTGCCTTTATAATCACTTTTCCACTCAAATTTGTTTAAAATAATCTAGGAGAAAGGTTCATAATTACTTTATGGGGCAAATTGAAGTATAAAAACAACCAAGTAAAAACAAAGATTTCCAATTTCGCTCTCAAAAGGCAATTTAATTCAAGAGATAGGACGCAATCTAAATTTCATTTCACACGAAAATAGAAGCATGTAATGTCATTAGTTCAGAAATCAAATTGGAAGGTTTGTGAGTTTCTGTATTTTTTTTTTTTTTTGAGAAAATGATTATCAATGCTCCAGATAAAAGGCTGCGACGAAAATCTTAGTCCACTAATTCTCATCCAAATTAATCTGTTGTTTCTCTTTCAAATTATGTGATTTTGGTTCTCGTTAGGATCGTTTCCTTAAGACGATGTCATTGAGCTTTGGAGGTATAAATACATATAATTGATTGACACCTAGTCCCTTCTCTTGACCTCAGTCAAAAAACATCGCTCAAATATCTTAAATATGTTAATTACAATCTACATGTACAGATTTTTAAAGCAGTAGTTCAGGTTGCCCGCTCATGAAAATATTCTTAACAAATGGCGGAAAATTTTTAAGGTAAATACGTAGTCATTTCCTTTTAATTGAGTGTTTTGATTCGGCGAATGCGTTTATTGACAATTCTCATTTGATATTTTTACATCTCAACCTTATGTTTTAGGTACTCGTTGGCATTGTATCCTCAAGATGCTACCTTTTAATGTTGGTCAGGGATAAAAGAGGTACATGTACATGAAATTGATTTATCCCCGGCCCCACCCCTTAATCTCTGACATGACATACACCTCAGATATCAAAACGCTGTTTTTCTGAAATATATGTGTGTAATTGACATGAACAGCAAGTCGTTGGAGAGCGACCTAAAAGTCGTAAGCTATGACGTTTATGTCGCCTACTGTTGACGTCATGATATGTTCCGCCAGTTGTTTCTTTTTTTTTCAAATATTTGAAAAAATGGCAGCATATTTCATGAGGTCAAGAGTCATTTTACTTTAGCGTTTTGATTTGTCAATTGTCTTGTTATTGAAAACAGTGATCTATTAATAGACAGATGGGATCAAGCAGTAGATAGTGAATCGGATATTCATTTTTTTGGTCCAGGGATCGATAATCAAAAATTACATTTTCCGACATCTTCTACCACTTACGAGATGATTATCATTAAACTAATAAGGGTTAGCAGCCAGGGGCTTTGAAAGAATGTCATAGTATATGCACTTGTGTGAGAAATATTAATCTCATAGATAGTTAGTTTATAAAATCAGATTGTGTGCAAACATGAAATATTGCTGGGTCGTTACTTTTTACATTCATATTTAAATATCTTTAAGATAAACAGAACCCACGATTCTTGGCGGATGCCCCTCAAATTTAATAGTTTATAGGTAGCGAAATCTCTTCGACAAAGAATTTACATGATTCATTTAATTAAAAGTACATTTGTAAAGCGTATTTCATCGTCAATGCGCGAAAAAATCCTCGTCAATGCACCTTGATTTTAGTTGATTTTACGAGGTCATTGTAATACACTGACGTCATGCAAACAGTCAGAACATTGTGAAATTGACATCATGCTTTATCATTCACTCAGTGATCCATTCAATTGTTCATTCATACCAAACACTCACTAAAATCGATCAAAACGCTCCAAAATCAAAAGAAAGCATTTCAATCAATTCAAATAGATCAAATCATTCTACGATTTTTTATCTTTTTTTTTTTGGCTGGTGGTGCTTTAAAAGTGTCTGTTTGGTATTCGAAGACGAACAAAGTTTGTTAATGATAATTGTAAAATAGATATCGTTAATTTTATATTTTGAACAATATTAAAGATATTGGATTACCTCCCTTTGATTTCACGCAGTACTCGCTCCAATTACGCATTCAATTACATTCCAAAACCATTCCAAAATCATTCATCTTGTCAATTTCACAATGCCGTTAACTGTAATTAGCTTTGTTAAAGTATCACAAACAAGAATAAAATATTGTTAACCAAGTAACTATGACAACGAGTTCATTTTCTATCACAAGTCGGTTTCTTAAGTAACATGATAAAAAAAAAAACATTATAAGACATGTTTTATAACAAATTATTTTTAGACGTTCTTCGCGTTATTTATCAATGATATCATTGCACAACTGGGTTTCCCCTACAAATCATCTTAAAAAGGAAAAAAAGAAAGACTTGGGTAATAAATTCGCATTTTAGGAATCCTTAATATCGTCCATTAAAGTATTAAACATCGTAACTATATCTTGGTTGAAAGATTTAAACTCAAACGAATTAACATTTAGCGTGAGAGCGTATACTATCAAGTTTTACATTTTCGAACAAGGGAAGCAAAGGGGAGTAACCGTAAAGTATATTGTGTTGTTGTTTATTTTATAGTTATCTCGCTTTAATATCCAATATCCAATAATATTGAAAAAGAAATGGTTGTATTGAGAATTACAGTTAATAACATCGTGAAATTGACATTCATTGCAATCAAAACCATTCCAAATCACTCACTCAGCGCTCCATTCATTCATTCAAAACACTCACTCAAACCATTCAAAAACGTTCAAAATGACCAAAAATATAAGATCAACAACTTCCTTCAAAATTGATTGAGCATGAACCAAATCGCAGTGTCACAGCCATAATTGAAATTGTAAGCGTCTGATTGATTCTTGAAGAAATAAGAAGCTGTTTATAAGATTTTTATGCATGTTTTATAAAAGGGGGGTAATACATATCGCTAATTTTGTTCATCCTGAACAAAATTAGTGATATTCGATTACCTTCCTTAATTTTCACTCAAAACTAGCTCCTCTCACTCATTCAATACCATTCCCAAATCATTCCAAAAACCTTAAACTTGTCAATTTCATGCTGTTATTTACTGTAATACTTCATCTTGAACAAAATTAGCGATATTCGATTACCTCCCTTTCAACTCAATCAAAACTCGCTCCATACACTCACTCAATTTCATCCCAAAATCATTCCAAAATCATTCAACTTGTGAATTTCACGACGTGATAAACTGTATCCTCAGGCAAATAGGAGACCACGTACCATTCAGGCATTCACCATATTCAAACGTAACCAAACGTCTATGCATTATGAACGCAGGACAGGTTCGCTTGCGAGATTCTGTCTCGCCAGAATTGGTTTTTAGTGATCAGAACCTAGCAGGGAAAAGGTTATCTACTGCAAGTGAGAAATAATTTTGGATTTTTTTAAAAATTCTACGAATACAGTTAGTAACATCGTGAAATTGACATTCACTTCAATCAAACTCATTCTAAATCAATCACTCAGCACTCCATTAATTCATTTCAACCACTCCCTCACACCATTCAAAAACGCTCAAACCCATCAAAAATATAGAATCAACAACGTCATTCAAAATAAATTTGGATAGAGATTTCACTGACATAATTCAAATTGTAAGTGTCTGATTGGTTCTTGATGAAAAAGGGAGCTATCTATAGAACTTGTTTGCATATTGGATTAAAGGGAGGTAATCAATATTGCTAATTTTGTTCATCCTGAACAAAATTTGCAATATTGGATGGCTTCCCATTAAATTCATTCAAAAGTCGCTCCACACACTCATTCAGTTTCATTCCTAAATCATTCCATAATCATTTACCTTGTCAATTTCACGATGTTGTTAACTGCAGCAGTATTAAAGTTTATTACTGCTCAAAATTGCTTTTCCACTGGTCGGCGTAAATTGTGATAAATATCAATCGCCGGCCAGCGTAACTCATCCTTTTCACATAAAAACAGCCATACGTTCAGGATGACAAAACGGTGCAAACAGTTTGCCAATTATACACCGCTTTGCACGCAAGCTCGCGTGCAAAGCGGGGTATAATTGGCAAACTGTTTGCATCGTTTTATCATCCATAACGTAGGGCAGAACTTTTTCAAATCTCTATATAAGATTTTGTAGTGTCATCATACACTATAACCAGACGATAGAAATGTATCGATTAAAATTAAAAGATGTAAAATGAGATTTAAAATGCGACTACATGTACTTCAATAAACTATTTGTCATCGATGGACAGATTCTGCAAAGCGGGGATATAATTGGAAAACTGTTTGCACCGTTTTGTCACGTTGTTTGCGCATGTCATATTCTCCGAAGATTGACCTGTCTTCGGGACCCTATCCCTTATCCAGATTGGGATAAATGTTACTACCTCGTACGCATAACTGCGTATTCTATCGCCAAAAAGTAGTAAATGAAGAATTTCAATTTCAACTTCATGTTTGTGGAAATCAAACTTAATTTTGCCTTTAATTAATTGACAAAAATGTTGGTTTAAATTGCGAAAGTATATTTTTTTTTAAAAAAAATTGTTTGATTGAAAGTAGCTCGACGGAATCGGCCGAGTTGTCACGAATAACACTACCCATAATGCTCAAATCAGATAGGTCAGTGTTTGAAAAATGCCACCTATCGAAAGATAACGCGTTGTGTCACCCTGAACGCAGGGCAGTCCAGTCTCGACAAGGCCGTGTTTTCGCCCACTGACGCGTACAGTAAGTTACATCGTAAAACTGACATTCTATTCAATCAAAACCATTCTAAATCGCTAGCACTCAATTCATTCAATCCAAACACTCACTCAAACCATTCAAAAACGCTCAAACCCATCAAAAATATAGAATCAAAAGTGTCATTTAAAACAAATTTTGAAAGAGAAAAATCGGGTTTTCACTGAAATAACTCAAATTGTAAGTGTCTGATTGGTTCTTGGTGAAATAGGGAGCTATCTATGGAACTTGCTATGTTTGCATATTTTATTAAAGGGAGGTAATCAATATTGCTAATTTTGTTCATCCTGAACAAAATTTGCAATATTGGATTGCTTCCCATTAAATTTGCTCAAAAGTCGCTCCACACACTCATTCAATTTTATTCCTCAATCATTCCATAATCATTCAACTTGTCAAATTTACAGTGTTGTTAACTGTATGATACTTAAGTCATAGAAGAGAGAAAATCATACAGCCAGTTCGGGACTCGAGCTCGGGACCTCGTTTACCTGCCGAGTACTCTACCGCATGAGCTTCATATACCAGGGGTTCGTTTTACTAAACCTCTTACGAAAAAATTTATCGTAAATCAAAATCACAAAATCGTACCTGGTGTTTACAATCATTGTTTGATTCTGCCTTGTAATTTCTCATTTGGATCGTCTTAGAAGACGATTCCAATGAGATAACGCATGACAACATTCCATATTTAGTTATTACTGTAGATGCAACTTCAATATTTGACTTACACAAAAATGAATGTAAGATGTTTGGTAAACAAGATCTAGGTCGTCTACATGGGATCTCGATTAAACGTGTGCGAGCGTAACCCGCGACACGTTAATTCCATACTGTTTTCTAGCCTGTCACACTGATATTGCCGAAACTTTAGAATCTGTCCATTCCACTCTCACAGAGCAGCCGTCATAACCAGTGGTGGTCCGTTGGGCTATGAATCAAAGGGTCCCGGGTTCAATTCCCGACGATGGAACTCGGCCTTCCGACTTTATGTCTTCCACAAATGGGTTAATAATCGTATACCTATGTGGGATAGCAGCTGGAGGCTAGGAAAGGATGTAGTGGTAGTACTGGTGTGAAAAATACCGGGAATCCATTGTTAGTTGCTCCAGCCGAGATATAACTGAAAGATTGTTGAAAGCGGCGTAAAACCTTGTTTCAACAAACAAATCCACTCACAAATCTTCGCAAGTCAAGGGACACAACTCCACAATGTTCCTTTCGTAAAGAACATAGCGGAGTTAGAACCCTTACCTTGCGAAGATACAATGTATAAAAAAATCCACGATTTGACTAGCATTATCGAATCCTAAGAGCATATATTGATTCGTATTGACATAAAAAGCTATTTAAAGAACCTGTAGGCATATTTTATCAAAAGGGGGGGGGGGGGGGTTAATGCCTATCGCTGATTTTGTTCATTTTGAACAAAATTAGTATTATTTGATTACCTCCCTTTAATTGCATTCACTCATCGCACGCATCCCTTTCATTCCATAGCATTCCAATTTCATTCAGCTTGTCAATTTCACGATGTTCTTTACTGTATTTTCCAATGCATAAAAACGACGGACATTGTCATTATCGATTTAAGGCAGGTAGATCGTGTACTAAGGAATATTGATTATTCAACGTATTCTTAGCTCGTCCTTTGGCGATCGAAACCTTTTAACTACAGCTGTATTAATCTATAATGAGTTGTTTTGGTCATAAATAGATGTGGAATATTGAGCTAATTCTTACATTATCGATGGGCGATCAAAGCATCATAACTTCAGTTTGACTAAGCTGTATTGTTGTGTTTCAAATGGTCATCAATGAGTATTCAATATTAATTTCAATTAATTTTAAATCATAGATGGGTGACAAAAAACGCGTAACTACAGCTTGAATAAGCTGTAGTTACGAGATTTATGGTCACCCTTTAAACATATGTAAGATTTGAACGATCGATTGATAGAGGAAAAAACTAAATATAATTCACACATGTTACATTGTATGCTCACTCTTTATTTGCGTAGTTTAAATATGATCAAGTTACATTTCGTTCGTTTACGGTTAAATGAATTCGTTGTGTGTAGTGTCATTTGCGTTTATTACATTAAAATTCAGTACAACGTTTAAAATGTATCTAAATATGTGTTCTAGTTCATATGATTTCAATATTGTGGATTTAATAATTATCATGTGAACATTTCACCAAGCGATGTGTTTTATGTACGTGTAGTTTAAAATATTGGACCCGTACTAGTTCCGCAACATTTCGAACTCACTAACTTTCACAATGTTGACCTAGGTTTTCTAATGAAAACCATTAGGAAACTTCGATTAACTATGTAAAAGTTCATGACTTCCGAAACGTTGCGGAACTACTACGGGCCCACTGCCTTAAATCAATTCTCTATATAATAAATAATGGCTGTCTTAAAGTTAATATCGGTTGGCATGTTTTGCAAGTTTCGCAAGTGGTAGGACGGATTCCCTAATATTTATTAGTTCAAAGCGTTTTTGATTTTCTGTGTGAATTCTTTTCATGTCGCAAGGGTCGTCATGGTAATCCGTTTTGACTTTTCGAGCTTCATAACCCCATTCAGGTATTATGATCAGCGTAAGACGATTTGAGTGTCATTAGAGTTATGCAGTTAGTTACATCGTGAATTTGACATTCATCTCAATCAAAACCATTCTAAATCGCCCAATCAGCTCTCCATTCATTCATTCGTTCACTCCAAACACTCACTCAAACCATTCAAAAAAGCTATAAAATGACTCAACAGATAAGATTTACAACTAAATTCATAATAAATTAAGGTAGAGAAAAATCGCGATTTCACTGACATGACTGAAATTGTATGCTTCTAATGGATTCTTGAAGATATAGGAAGGCATTGATATGACTTGTATGCATGTTTTATTAAAGGGAGGTAAAGAATATCGCTTTATTTGTTCACCCTGAACACAGAGATATTAATTTACTCCCTTTAAGTTCACTCAAAAACCACTTATCGAACTCAATTAGTTTCCATTCCAAAATCATTTACCTCGTCATTTTTTCCATGTTGTTAACTGTAATCTAAATGCATGTGCACTTTCCAAAATAATATTCTTCAAAAACCTGCGTTTTAAACGTTTTAAACAAGGTGGTCTCTATGATTGTTGAGTGTATATGAAGTTGCAGTTAGGAGATTCTTGTCGCCATTTACTCAACTGATTATATTCTCAAACTTCAAATTAATGTTTTGTTGTTGGTGTTTTTCAAATTGATCTATATGCATTGAGTGCAAATATAATCCGCGATTATTACCCTGGCAGGACTAAATCTAAGTAACGGGTCGGTGCACTTAATGTTTAGGTAAAACAGCTTTTATTTATGACAACTTACTTCTATAATAAGTCGACAAAAATAACTTAAGACCTTAAATTGTAGATCGGTTATAAAACATCGCTCGTCCAAGCGGAGTTTACGAGGCTTTGGTAACCAAACGATATAATGTGTTCACTTTCTCTACACCCCTTAATCATTTTGCCGTTTTAGGGTACAGTTATTTCCATTCGTTAGCGATAATTCCGGATTATTATTTTTTTTTTTTTTGTTAATTACCCAAAATATAGAATAGTAAACTAGCCATACTACGTCTCGGCTAAGCCACGCCCTGCAGTTTGAATAATAACGCAGAATAGTAACAATTATTTCTTTTATATACATCTATAGACAAACACTTTCAAGTGAGTGATCAAAGGTTATTTTACATTGAAAATGATAGTAGTTAACCGTCTCTCGAAATCACTCTTTCTTGCGGATCTATACTCCACATAAAATCTGCAGAAAACATTTTAAGTGAGACCGTTCCTCGTCTTCCATTTATACATGTAGTTGACTTTGGTGCGTGACTTTACAAACCAATGTGTTAATTAATATGCCAATAGGACTCTTTGCAACAACAGAGCGATGTCTTACTGAAAACTTTAGTTGTCAATCGGCTATATGCTGTGAAGATTCCAAATTGAAAGAATTCACTTAAATAAAGTGAGCACACTTCGGAAGGCTTTAAAGTTTTCACGGAACGATTTCCTTAAAAAAAATCTTTTTTACCTTGGCCAAAATCACTTTATACGAACCAGAAAAGGCAGTTGGTAAAATTTATATAGAGCTTGGTAGATAGCAAATCGTCCTGGGTCGACTCTCTTCTGAGAATATAGATCTACTACTAAAATGGAAAAATAAAATTATTTTCGACTTATTTCGGAGTGTTTTTGAATGGTTATAGTGTGTTTAAATAATGAAGGAATGAAGCGTTGAGAGAGCGATTTGGACTATTTTGGAGTGTGGTTAATGTCAATTTCACGATGTTTCTAAACGTTAATAGAATGTCAAAACTGCACGTATTACACAAATCAGATACACTTGCATTCCCAGTTCGTTTGTTGACGGTTACCGTCAACTTAAGAGTTCATCTGTATAGTGAATCTGAAACAATGCATGGTCAAAAAATTCACTTTCAATTTTATTTTTTTTTGCGTTTGGACGGGGTTTTATGCTGCTTTCAATATTTTTTCAGTTATATAGTGTTGGTAGGAGTACCTAACAATAGATTCTTGGTATTTCTTCAACTAGTACTACAGTAACTTCTTTTCCAAGCCTCCAAGTGCTATCCCATACCGGTCTAAGGTTATCAACCGATTGATGGAAGTCAAATCGCCAGAAAGAATGAATGCCGCCGTCGAGAAGCGAGTCCGATACCTTTTGAATGATAACGCGACGCACTACCACTGCGCTATAAATGCGGCTTTTTCAATTGTTGATAGAAATTATAAACTTGGACAATTGTATAATAATTATCTTTTTATTTCATTTTTTCAAAAGTGAAATATGAAATAAACTTTGAGATTTTACTTTACAGTTATTAACGCCGTCTAAGTGACAAGATGAATGATTTTGAATGTAATTGAATGAGTGTGTGGAGAAAGTTTTGTATGAAATTAAAGGGAGATAATCCAAAATCGCTAATTTTCTTCCTGATGAACAAAATGAACAATATTTATTACCCTCTTTTATCAAAATTTGCATTCAAGTTCTATGAATAGCTTCTTATTTCTTTAAGAACCAATCGGGGGCTTACAATTTCTAAGATTTAAGTGAATCTTCGATTTTTCTATCTATATTTATTTTGAATGTAGCTATTGATTGTTTATCTTTCAGTATTTTTATCGTTTTTGAATAATTTGAGTGAGAGTTTGGAATGAATGAACTTAACGCTGAGTAAGTGTTTTAGAATGGTATTGGTCGGAAAGACAGTTACAGTTAACAACATCATAAAATTGACAATGTGAGTGGTTTTGGAGTGATTTAGGAATGAAATTGAATGAGTGTGGGGAGCGAGTTTTGAGTGAATTTAATGGGAGGTAAACCTAAATCGCAAATTTTGTTCAGGATGAACAAAACTGGCGATATTGATTACCTCCCTTTAATAAAATCTGCATTTAAGTTCTATACATAGCTTCCTATTTCTTAAAGGACCTATGCGAATGTAACAATTTGAATTATGTCAAGTGAAATCGCGATTTTTCTTTATCAAAATTTATTTTGAATGGCGTTGTTGATTCTATATTTTTCAATGGGTTTGAACGTTTTGAATGGTTTGAGTGATCGTTTGGAATGAATGAATGGAGCGCTGAGTGATGATTTAGAATGGTTTTGATTTATGTGAATGTCAATTTCGCGATGGAGCTAACTGTAACTTGACGATGTTCTTGACTATATATGTTGCTAAAAGCCGTGAACGTTACAATTTTGGCTAAGTGTTTGTTCCTCGTCATTAAATCTGCATAAAATACATACATTATTACTAAAATGCATGCAATTTTAACACAGTAATATTGAAGCGAATAATATTTCGAATTTATATTTTGTTTATCTAAAATGTGATGGCATCATTATTGTATATTGTCTGCAAGTTGACACTTTCAAAAATTATTCAAATATCATAAAGTGTTATAAAACTTCCCTCAATTATTTTTTCATTTCACTTCTCTATAAAACTAATGTGAGAGAAAACATTTCAAATACTTGTATGTAAGCCAAACATTATTTTAAAAATCAATTTTTTGTCATGAATAATGCCTTCACATGGTTTTGAGAGGACCTTGTTTCTACTTCTGGATTTCGGCACGTTTTTCGATTGTTTACGCGTTTTACACACTTATTTTCTAAGGATAACCCGTTGGTGATTCGATTTTACAACATTGCGCTTATACGGACTTATTAAGTCAAACGTTTATTGTTAGCTGCTGCAATGTTTAGTGAAAGAGTGTCGATGATTGCAGTAATTAGTGATATAATGTGTTTACAAACTTTTTTTAATGTTAACGCTGAGTAAAATCATCGTTAGGACGATTAAGTGCAGGAATAAAAAAATCTTCGAAAATGCATGACCTGAAAGGTTGTTATCTAATTCTTTGATTGATATGAAACTTAAATGGTCAAAAATGCTAAAAGTGTGATTCGTTTTCACATTATGAAATTCACGCTCATCTCATTGAAGCGCAATCTATTTGCCCAACCCCTCACCATTCGTAACGCTCCGAAATTGTCTAAAAGCTCTCATAAATAGATGATAACGATCCAAAACTTGAACTTTCAAATTGATCAATATGTATATTTCATGATCATATTATATATGCGTATATTTTTATTTGGTTCCGTAGACACTCAGTTAAATATCGCCGATTTCGAAATTACATGTAGCAAGCCTTAATAATTATCAGTTCCCCCAACCTCGTTTGATTTTTTTCATTGAAAACTCTTAGTACGTATTATATATATGCAACGGCAATGAAATGGGTTATATCCATATACATGAAGAATGCGTGTCTCTGAATATATAGGAAAATGTGACTATTAAATTTGCACATATGTGAAGTATAATGGGAAGTAACTCTGTCGGATATTGGTCTGGGTGAAAACGGGAGACAATTTCCCGAACAATTAAAGAATGGGTTCGCAGGAAACCAGAGAGGATTATCAGCGTTTGGAGACCGATGAAAATAACGTGGTAGGTATGAAACGATAACTGCGAGTACAATGTATATAATGAGTCTGTGCGTGCCATTTCCAACAATTTGAAATGTGCCTTAGGTGCAAGCATTGAGCATCGTAGACAGCCACCTACTAAAAATGTAATTTCACCTGATGGTGTACAGCTAGTTACATCGTGAAATTGACATTCGCCTCAATTACAGCCATTCTAAATCGCTCACTCAGCGCCCCATTCATTCAGTCCAAACACTCACTCAAATCATTCAAAATCGCTCAAACCCATTGAAAAATATAGAATCAACAACGTCTTTCAAAATAAATTTTGATAAAGAAAAATCGCGATTTCACTGACATAATTCAAATTGTTAGCGTTTCATAGGTTCTTGGAGGAATAGGACGCTATGTAAAGAACTTGTATGTATTTTTTATTAAAGGGAGGTAATCTATATCGCCAATTTTGTTCATCCTGAACAAGATTTGCGATAATGGATAACCTCCCATTAAATTCACTCAAAACTCACTCCACGCATTCATTCATTGTCAATTTCACAATGTTGTCAACTGTACAAGTACTTTGAGACCTTATCTATCTACTAAATGAATAGTGAAGACTCTGATCAGACTGTGCGGATGCATAGGCTTGGCAGAGTCTTTGCTATGTACATATATATGAAATTCTAGGAAATCTCACGCACATGCTCTAATACGTACTTAGTGTTTTGTATGAAGAAAAATATCTAAGTTAACCTTGGTTGTGAAAATTGATAATTGACGAGGCTCTGTCGAGACAATTATCAATTTCTACAACCGAGTTAGCTATATTTTCATACAATACACCAATTGTCAGTCCGATTAGCTCAGTTGGTAGAGCACCGGACTTTAAAACCGTTGAAGTTCGACGGCGTGGGTTCAATTACCGAGCTGGCACACCAAGAAACTAATTGTCTTTCGGATAAGACGTTAAACCGAGGACCCTCGAGACGGTGCTTTACATCGAGCACGTTAAAGAACCATGGCGGATCTCAGCAGTACTTACGTCATGTATCATTGAACTATCCCCCGTAACAACTAACCGTCTTTTTGGGGGTCGCACATAGGGGCATGTGCAACGGTAGCGACGATAAATAAACGGAAATACACACACAATACACCAAGTACGTATCATATTTTTCTTATAACCTGTATTTGCATTGTTTTTGTCGTTTTTTGTAACAGAATTGCAAGTTTCTAAAAATAACCACACGGATACTTATATGGTTAATAATATAAAAGCGCCAAAATGTTTGATATTTCTGAAATCATCAATTATTTCATTGCCGCTGGGGCCTATACTTATATTTATTTTCCTTTTACATCTTTGTCTCAAAAATTCGAGAGGTGATAATTGCATTATAACAAAATATAATTCTTTAGTAGGCAATGAATTCAGCAGAACTTTTGGAAAATATATTCAACGTAAATCCTCATAGAATGGATAAAGTAAGAGATAATCATTACTATTATCAATATCATTATTATTATTATAGTTTAATTATTACTATTATTTATATCATTATCAGCAATAGCATTATTTCTAGCGTAAGCTTTTTTTTCAAATGCCACATTTTTTGTAAAAATGTGGCCGATTCACTATCTTTATCATCGATTACCTATATCGCCAAACGTTGATTGGCAATATAATTGATGTGATATGGGCGATACTGAAAATTGACATATTATTGTCAATATCTTATGAAATATGTCGTGTATGCGTGGACACTTTATCCTAGATCCTTTAAGGTCCCTTTTGGATGAACGGGTCACAAATCAACCAAACTGAAAATAATGTCACTTTTCTTTTAAACTTTTTCGAGGGATCAGTGCAACACTGTTGCAAATGCCTATATATCAATAGGCACTTTCAATAGTGTTGCCCTAATCCTTCAATTTGCTTTCAATTGAATTGGACTGCAATTTCAGATAACATGATTTTGTTTACGGACTATAAGATAAGTGTTATTTTAATTCTATTTATGCCAACAGCCTGTTATCTCATCAAAGCACACATGGTATATGTATGTCAATGTGGCAACCTTACTATGCTTCACATTTGTGAACTGTCACTGGAAAAGTGACCATATAGAAACTCCCAAATATATGTTATTTAAAAAAGGGAAATTAGATTTTTATTTTATGCATTCCAAAGGTCTCCTTTCGAAAATAATTATGTAGAAGTGGTATGGTTGTTTCAGATTCAGAAGGATCGAAAGACAGTGTAGGCAGATTAGCCTGCATTCAGGATGACAAAACGGTGCAAACCGTTCGCCAATGATACACCGCTTTGCACGCATATGCACGTGCAAAGCGGGGTATCATTGGCAAACTGTTTGCACATTTTTTTTCATCCTGAACGCAGGGCAAGTCCGGTATTTTTCTTACACAGTTTCCATGCAGTGCCTTTTTGCTTGTTATGTCACATTAACATGCTATTTGTTTCTCAAGACCAAATTAGGAAGTTCGTTACTCAATAGTTAAGAAAAAGGAATCATATATGTAATCAAGTCTGACAGATTTGATATTTTAGGTGCAGTTTTTTTTAAATAGAAAGAAAAAGGAGAAAAAAATCTGCATGCATGTACATGTAAATAATTCACCATTCTTACCGGGTTAAAACATAAATCTGTACAGTGCCTTTTCGAATTGATACAAGTAGGTTCGTGATAAATAAGATTATCAATTTTATGTATAATGATATACTCTTAATTTATTATCAATTATGCATGGTCATTTCCGTCAGTCCGATTGAACGTAACTATATAGAATAGAAAAAAAGTAGTAACATAACGATCGTATAGATAATGAATTAAGAAAATGTCATATTTTTTTTCTAAATTACAATAATAGGGATAAAAAGATTTCAAACTTTCAATTGATTCAATTAAATTTTAATTCCCTATAAATCTAAGAAATAAGTGGCCTACCCAACTGTTGAAAGTGAATTGCCAATGATATGACTATACCCAGCTCTTTGAAATTAAAGTTTGATTAAAAAAGGGTTCGAATAGTTAAGCAACCTAAAAGATAACGTTGCCCATGAGTTTGAATTTTTGTTTAATTTGTGTCTGTGTGCGCATATTATTTGCTATTTGCTAAGGTTGTCAGGGGTTTTTTTTAAAAAAAAGTCTGGTATTTTTATTTATTGTGTCAAATATTATACATGTAGTTCGAATGCGAAATATTTTATTGAGATGGATTCGACTGACAAGAATTCAAACCAAAACGGCACCGTATGTAGTTTTTTATTTAAACGTTTTAAGTGAATGATTGAAAATAGTTTATACTTATTTATTTTACATCGATTGGGATAGAAGTTCTTTCAATTTGGATAAATCCCTTTCGATTCTGCTTACTCTGAAATTTAACGGTACTCGCCTCGAACGTGTGGGCCAAAGAAAGATCTAAGTTCGATAGCCGCTTTCGGGAATCGAACTCGAGACATCTTGGTGTATAGGCTGAGTGACGTTCTTCCTCTACACCACGGACACCACATCACAGTCAAGGGCTTAACTAATATTTCATACAATGCGCAAGTGCGTAATGCGACCTAATCCTCCTTTGGAAGATATCGTTGACGGATGATCAAAACATCGCAACTACAGCTTATTTAAGCTGTAGTCACGATGTTTTGATCATTCACCAACACTCAAGTCATAAGTGAGGGAACCTGGTTAAAGGCATAAATCTTTTGTCACGGTCCTCATATCCTTAATATTTATCCTTTGTCCTATATATAATTTAGTGGCAGCCTTCTGATTGCGTATATATTTTCAAAATCCTAGTTATGTCTCTGACAGTTATTGGAATTGCTCCTTACATAGTCATTGGCAGTGCTATGCCTAAATTACCATTAAATTCCGTTACGATTACGTTTATAAATTCAGATTCATATGCTTAAAGTCAAGTAAACTATTACAATGAATAACATCGTGAAAATGATATTTACCTCCACCAAAACTATTCTTAATCGTATGCTTACAATTCGTTGGTTCATTCATTCCAAACACATTTCAAATCAATCAAAACCTCCCCAACATCTTTCAACACACCTTGAAAACGTTCAAAACGAGCTACCTTTATTCAGATAGAAAAAATCGTTCAACGTCTGATATGTCCACGAAGCCGTACACACACAATCTATTTAGGTAGATAATAAAAGTCGACACGTTCGTCATTTTGTTTCCAAGCCTCGTAGCTACAGCTTGAACATGGTGGAGTTTCGAGGGTTTGATCACCCTTAAAGGTATGGTGCACTCTTTGAGTTGAATTGTTCATTTTACATGAGCTGAGAAATGAGGAAAAAAAGACCCGGATCAACTAAAAAATGCAATCGTACAAAGAAATACTATGTGTGAGATTTATGGATAGATCGGTTTCATCTCAAGAAAATATTAGGAATAATTGTTTGTTTCAGTGAAAGACAAGGGCGAAGCTCCCATTACGCAATTTACGCAATTGCGTAAAAGAAATGAACCTCTGTTGAAAAATATCGTTCAAAAATTATCATAAATTTACCACAGTTCTTAAACCGCCTTTATCCTATATATTCTTTAGTTGTCGATTTCTGAGTGCGTATCAATTCCAAAGTCCTAGATACGCCTATGAAAGATCAATATATCTTTTATTGGGTGAATAAGGAAATCTATATTTCCACGGGTGGCTCCGCCTCTCGAAGAAAATAACAAAAATCGACAAAATGGAGGATTCAACGATCTTACACGAAAATCACGCGACTAATTAATTTCTTAAATACAAAATGACACGGTATGTGAAATTTTTTGTCAAACTTTCTCAGAGGGCATGATTCTGCAAGAGATTACTAATCGATGTCATGTCGTCATTTGCTTGTTTTGATCCGCTTGGAAAAATTCAAATAGGGTAAAATGGGTAAAAAGACTATGCTTTTTTAGTTATTTCACTGGTTTGGCAGTTAGATTTTAGAGTGAAAATCCTATCTCGTTATTTCTCGAAAATATATCGTTAATCATTACCGAAAACCTAAAAAAGCTTATACATGATATAACTAACAATTGCAAATCTTTATGAAGGAAACAAAAAGAGCATTCTATAAATGCAGACAAAGAATGAAAAGCGTTCTCCAATTATTTGTAAATAAAACACTCATTTATTCAACAGCTACAGGTAGACGAACCTTTCTAAGTTTCGCGGAAATTTGACCATCCTCTGCAGAGACTTATCTGAGTTTTTACTCTGAGATACGTAGAAACATGTTAACAATGTCACATACAGGTTCATAATCGATATCAAATTGCGTCCATGTCAAGAGCAGACTTTGGAAAGAGTCGATAACATAAAAGTCGATGACTCACGGGAAAATGCACCATCAATAATAAACTCGTATGTTGCTGTTAGACGCATCCTGAAATTGACACTCAACAAATTCTGAAACATTCGCTCATTCAACAATCCATTCCCTCGTTCAAAAAGCTCACTCAAATCATTCCAAAACGCTCTGAAATTGTCCAAAACTGTCAAAGACTCTAACCAAATCAATAAAACCATTTCACGATTTCATTGGCTTTTAATGATTTTGAAACGTCTTAATTTGTCCCTGAAGACACATCATTTAATTATAGAAAAAGTTGGTGTATTTCTTTACAGTGAATTAATAACATAATGATCATTCATTTCGCCCCAATTCTAGGTTATTCAATTCCATTTATAATCCCTTCCTATAATATTCATCATGCCATTTCACGATGTCTTCAACTGTACGTGACAAATAGAATTTTGGTGTGTTTCAAGATTCAGTCAAACTGATAAACAATGTTTTTGAGGTTGAAACACTCAAAATAATTAAAATATAAATTCTGGATAATCTATTAAGTTTGGGCTATTTTTTGAGGATTTTTGTATTAGCAGATTTTCTCGGTCAGATGAACAGATAAGAGGGAGTAAATCTGGACAAAAATCTGTATTTCTCAATGAAATCATATATTATGGGCGAGACGATTCCTATGAGTACCAACAGCATAGTTTTCATTCAAACATAATTAACAAGATTGAATCGGAAATCCAAACTACCATTTCTTTCTGTAGCTCTGCTCTAGAGGCTACTTTCTTACATGACTCGTCAATTATTGCATACATTTCAACTGAGTTTGTAATATTCTTAGAATGACAGTATTTTTCAGTAATCAATGTGCCAAAATTGTTGCAAAGAATGCAATATGTGTTGTGTTTTTGTGATATTAATAGATGTGCATGTTTTTAAATGAATCGTGAAGCCGGAGAAAACATCAAACTTGAATAATGTAACTATTACATTGTACTAGCTATGTTTAAGCATATAAACTTCCATGCATGTTATATATTGCTGCGATTTTTTATTTTGAGTGAAATGTCATATCTTACGTATTTCCCAGAGCCGTAAACAAACAAGATTTTACAGCATGAATATGGGGACTAACGAAGAAAATTTCTCCGTGGAACTTGGATTATTAAATTGTTCAACAAAATATTGGTACTATTGCTGATGACACTAATGAAAAACTTTAGCTCGAAATTTCAAAGCATAGAAAAAATTATCTTATTTATCGAAAGAGACGAAACCAAGAAGCCCACGGCGAAAAAAAAAACAGAAAACAAGCAAAACAACATAAAAAAAAACAACAAGCGCGGAGACAGGAAAGCTAAAAAGCTGATGTTACAATTTTTTTTGGAGCCTATTCTTACAAAATTTACCGGTCGTTTACCTATATGTGACACTAGTGCTTTACCTGGCTTTTTAGGGTCGTTAAAAGTGGGGATTATTTTATGAGAACCACACGTAATTGGTCTACTTTCTTGGACCAACCTTGTAAATGAGACAGATGATAATTATTATTCTTCTATCTTGGTCTTTAATTTGAGATGTTAAATTATCAGATAAATGTCAAAGACATCGCTTTGGGTATCTCGATGGTTTTCTTTTTCAAGTAAATGTCATAAAGATAACGATCTTGTGGTAAATAACCTTTTTTTCTCAGCCGGTTCTTGCATTTATAAGAGATTCACATCCACGACCACGGGTTTCGTTTTGGAACGAAACTAATTTCTCAATTTGTGAGTACGTGGTCTTGTGGTAAGACGTATGCATTTGGATTTTGTTCGAAGTTCGAATCTTGTCCAAGCTAGTGGACTTCTTTGTTAGCAATGTTCATACTCTCCGCCCAGTACAGTACATGAATGTACACACATTAGGTATATAAGTGTGTTGCGGCTTTACTTGTACTTTATTGTAACAGTCGACATTTAACTTAATTTCAATTTTTTATCAAAGGGAAGTCGGTTTGCATTATTTGGATTGAAAACAGGCTTTACTGTGAATTGTTTAACCGAACTTAAACATTCTCAGTGTTTAATTGGTTCTTACACTTCGCAATAAAACGTTAATTTAGATAAATAAAAATTATATATCGAAAGTGAGTTCATAGATGGTCTAGTGGTAAATGCGGTTGGGTCGTGATTGTTTCATTAATAATTTATTTTCATTTATGTAGTATCTTTCAGAAACAACACCAATTAATAAGTAATAGCTAAAACTATGATATATTTTGAGTAATAAGAAATGTAATCAATGCCGGCGTATCTGTAACAAAATATTGTGACAATATAATGATAAATTGGAAACGAGATATATATAATACGTACTTAGTGTTTTGTATTGAAAAAATATCTAATGAGGTTGGGAGAATTGAGAGCCTCGACAATTATCAATTCCCACAACCGAGTTAGATATTTTTTTAATACAATACTCTAAGTATGTATTATATTTATCTAATAAAACTCTATTTGCCTTGTTTTCGTGCAAGTTTTTAAAAATAACAGCATTATATCTATGTTCTAAAAATAACTATGTGATATCATAAAAAATATCATATGGGATGTTATCATACGGATATTTCTATAGTTATAAGATAAAATCAATTTCTCAAAGCGACTTTATTCGAATAAGTGTCTATCGTGAGGTCAGTAAGCGGAAGATTTATATTTTCAATGAATCACACTTATAATTCGAAGAGCTACAAATCCTTATTGGGGTTCCAGTGCTTTCCGTACTTTGAATTCAACATTTAATTTGTCCTTATTATGGGAAGTCGACATGAAATAAGTTTGCAGCATAATTATAAGTTTAGACTTCAAATGGATGTCGTAGACGAAAATCAGGTATATAATATGTTGTTAACGTGATGAATTTGTTGGAAAAACATGCCAATTGTCTTGAAAATTAATTACATGTAAGATATTTCATGTGCAAAAATTCAAAAATAAAGCTTAATTATTGTAAAAAAAAAAGAAAAAAAAAAAGAAAACAGTTGTGAGATGGAGCGATGTCTTCTTATGTCCACAATGTTTGATGAATTATTTGTCAAATATCACTTAATATTATAGGTTATTGAATTTATATGGGAATATATTGTGTCGGACGAGTTCTTTTGACACAATATATTCCCATATAAATTCAATAACCTTTTTATTGTATACTTTTATATTGTTGGACGATAACACTTCTTATTTATTGAATTTTTACATCCCCTATACTTCAAGAACGAGTTTTTGCTTAAATTTAAACCGCTTTTTAACAACAGTTACGCAATAGACCTTTTCCCGCAAAATCCTTTCCGTTATATTTTTACGTTCGGATGAATACATCCGTTGCTACGAAGTGACAGTGTAAACAAAAAAGACGGCGGACATTTTTATGTCGAATCGCATTTTAGATCTTTAAATTCGCGTTGATTTCGACTTACTTTGAATAAAAATGAAATAAATATATTTATAAAAACTTGTTCATTTGTTATTCTTACCAGTTACATGTTCCAGAACTGACTAAATCAGCGTACTTGATACCGGAGCAGACTAGCGATAGTCATAAAGGACGGCTCGGAGTGAAAGACGAGATAAAGAGAAAGATAGGGAGGAAGAGAGATAGATACTAGAATTATGATATTATGATAGACATTAAGGGATGGGTATGAATTAGTTTTGAAAGAGTTATAAAATAACATAGATAAAGGAATAAAGGAGAAAGAAATACAGTGATTTGGGAGAAATTTGAGACGGAGGGGGGGAGCATCTGAGTCGACGGAGAGGGGAGGGGATGAAGTGATTTATTTCTCGGAAAATGTTTCAAATAGGCGAAAACAAACACTGGTGTATTACCCTTTAGGCATTCAAAGAACTAGAACGTATTTCTTTACTCTGACAAAACTATTTCTGGAATATTGAAAGCGTTGATAATGTGATTTTATGTTGACTTGTGGCGAGGTAGCAACCAGAAAGAAGTCCAGTCGATTTGTGCACCTGAAAATAATCTTAGTGCAATATCAAAGTATGCAATATCAAAAAATATTGCACACTTTCCTCCCGTTCAAATACATAGAGACAATATCAAAGTATATAATAAATATGTATATTTATTTTATTCTTTCGATTTGTTTTATCTTTTTATTGCAGTCACAACTGCGATTGTATTCTGAAATGTTAAGTTGCCCCTATCAAGTACTTAGTATAGTTAACAAGATCGTTGAATTGACAATGAAATGATTTAGGAATGAAATTGATTAAGTTTGAGGGGCGAGTAGACTGGCTTCCTTCCCACTGATCTGAAGTATAAGAAATGGGCAATTTACTTAGAGAAAGTATAGGTAGATTTTGTGCGGTGAGCCGTGAAATCTACTTTTAACGGTTAAATTCCCGTGCTATTCTTTAAAAATTAATAAATCAGGTTTAAACAATACCTATAAATGATACAAATTACCTTTCAAATGAAACGTTTCGCTTGTCTCAAATCGTAAGGTTTACTCATTCATGTACTTTCAAAGTTGAAAGGAAGGTATCACGTTCAGCTCCTATCATATGCTTTTTAAAATATAACCGATATACCCAACGCCTACGTCAGAGCTGAGTTTTGAAAATACACCTATATAATTTCTTATCAGCTTATATTACTCTGACTGGCCGATCAGTGGAGAATATGGGAGGTAATTTGAAATAGTAAAACATGAGTGATGTACCTTATTTAGCACTACCTAACAGCCTGGGAGCCTAGCTATGGGTCGAGTTTTGATTGAATTTAATGGGAGGTAATCAAATATCACAAATTTTGTTCAGGATGAACAAAATTAGCGATGTCGATTAACTCCCTTTAATAAAATATGCATGCAAGCTCTATAGATAGCTTGCTATTCCTTCAAGAACCTATTAGACGATTACAATTTGAATTATGTCAATGAAATGGCGATTTTCCCCTATCCAAACTTATTTTGATTGGCGTTGTTGATTCTATATTTTTTCAATGAATTCGAGCGGTTTTGAATGGTTAAAGTGAGTGTTTGGAATGAATGAAAGGAGCGCTGAATTAATGACATAGAAGGTTTTTGATTGAGGTGAATGTCAATTTCACGATGTAACTAACTGTATGTGCAGCTCCTCGTAAACAGTTATTTGCCTTCATATATCACCTTCTTTGAAGTATCCATAATTACACAGACACCTCAATGAATTTCTAATTTTGCGAATTTTCAGTACTAAATTGGTCCTACGGTAAAAATACATCGTAGATTTGACTCTTATTACGGTCAAAACCATTCTAAATCGTTCACACAGCACCCCATACATTTATTTCAAACACTTACCGAAACCTTTCAAAATCGACCAAAACCCATTAAATCACTTAGAAATCGCTCAAAACTACCCTCATTTAACTCAAAACAATAAAGTAATCCACAATTTTAATTGCTGCTTTTGATTGTGAAGCATCTGGCACTGTAAGTGAAGTACCAACACGAAAAATTATTAGAAGGAGGTGGTTTGTAAAACAAATGGCTATTTTTGTCCACTTGGACGAAACCATCGATAGTGGTTTGCCTCCCTTGAACGTCATTCAAAATTCGCTCGTCCCACGCATTCAATTTCATTCCAAAATCATTCCAATGTCATTCAACTTGTCAATTCCACGAAGTAATTAGAATACCGCCCAAAATAGCGCCGAAACCTAGGAGTAATCACCATCATCATCATCATCATCATCATCATCATCATCATCATCATCATCATCATTTGTCTACTCGTCATAATCGTTGTCCCTGATCTCAGAAAAACATTGTTCACATTTAATAAATACACTCGTTATTTCATTTTTTCGGCAAAAATTGACTTTTTCAAGTTAAATGAAACAAATCTTAACAGTAGTGTTAATATTTGTTTTAGTTTCCTTGGAAAAGGCAATTGTTGTCGAAATATTGAAATAACGAGTGTGTTTATTTAATGTTTATTCTATTCCCTTCGGAATAATTTTGTGATATTGTATTCTGCGTAATCAATTAACTGGCAGGGCGGGGCTTAACCGTGACTTAATTTGGCGAGTTTACTTTTCAATAGTTGGGTTCTTTCAAATTTAAGTCGGTAATCATCGTTAACGCGTGCAAATAACGGTACAATAAAACCTTAAGGATTCACGTACTTTGAGAGAGTGAATACATTTCGTCGTTTGGTTACCAAGGTCTCGTAACTTCAGCTTGATTAAGCTGAAGTTACGAGGATTTGGTTACCAATCTACGATTTAAGGTCTCGAGTTATTAATGTGGACTCTCTTTAGAAGTAGGTTATTTTAGATAAAAGCTGATTTCCCTTAACCTTAAGTGCAACGACCCGTTACTTAGGCTCCGCCCTGCCAGGGCTTTTATCATGGATAATAAACATTGTTTATTTTCAGGAGTTGGTAGGCCACACAACACAGCGTCGTAACTGGCGGGGCATCATCATAGCCCTAGTTGTCATCACTGCCGTATGCGCTCTTATCATAGCTACAATTATTCTTCTCACACCAAGTAAGTAATACATTGTAGCTCTCTTTATTACATGTTTCTTAGCTCGTTTGCCTTCCAGAGAAACTCAAATTTATGCTACTTGTACAGGCTTGTTGTAGTTGTCGACATTGCTTACAAGCCAATTATACAGTCAAAAACATCGTGAAATTGTTGTTAACCTCAACCAAAATCACTCTAAATCGATCACTCAGTGTTCCAATTATTCATTCCAAACACTAACTCAAGTCAATTAAAAAAAATCGTTAAAAACCATTCAAAATCGATAAATGGGATCAACATTTCTTTACAATATATCAAATCAATTCACGACTTTTTTTGTATAGTGTTGATTTTATTGCGTCTAATTTTTGTGAAGACACACAGATTGGAAGGTATGTAGATTTTTTAAAGGGAGGTAATAAATATTGCCAAATTCATCCAAATTGGGCTACATAAGCGCTATTAGATTGCCTCCTTTAAAATTAACTCGAAACTCGTCCCACACGCTCATTTAATATGATTCCAAATCCTTTCCAAAATCGTTTACCTTGTCTATTTCACGATGTATCTGTATACCATACGAGATCGAAGTCCACAGTTTTGTCTATGACGTTGAAAATACCAGGTATCAGACGCCTTGCTGTGGGTGCTCGTGAAATCGTGTGGTGCCCGTTTAGAATTTCATAGTACATGTAATATCATATAAATATTGAGAAACTCTAAGACCTTTGGGGCATTCACATGGTTATAGCATTATAGTCTCCATACTAAGACGATAGTTAACCGCACGGGAAACATGTGACTCTGTAGGTTGAAATTACACCAGTAAAGCCCCGTTCCCACTGTCACGGTTTGGACCCCCGGTTAGTCCCGGATGAGTGGTCCGGGGGAAACCGTGACAAACCGGGAATACAACCGTGGCGGCACCGTGAATATCCTGGACCATCCGGGATGAACCTTGTTGATCCGGCAACCGACCCCGGATGTTTTAAAATGTTTAATACAACCGGCAGTCACCGGGACTCACCGGGAGGATGTCAAGAATCGGCTTAATCCGGAGAAACACCGGCATACTCCGGGGCAAGTCCGGTTCTCTACCCTGGCTCAACCGTGATAGTCCCTGATGATCCGTGGACATTTTCAGCTAAGCCCCGTTCCCACTGTCACGGTTTGGACCCCCGGTTAGTCCCGGATGAGTGGTCCGGGGGAAACCGTGACAAACCGGGAATACAACCGTGATATGAAGGGGCGATACCGGCGGCTACCGGTGCGCTACCGGCGACGACCGGGGTTACACCGGGTCGTACCGGGATCAACCGGGATCACGCCGGCCCCTGCACCGTAAATACACCGTGGCAAACCGGGAACAAATCTGGAGAGTCCGGGGTCGAACGGGAAGATCCTGCTAGTAAACCGGGGGTACACCGGGGCAATGTCGGGAATATGGGAATATGAATCATTTTTTAGAGAAAAGATCCCGGATCATCCCGGAATACCGGCTCTTTCCCCACCGGGAGGTACCGTGGGTGTCCGGGACCAACACCGTGACAGTGGGAACGGGGCTTAAACCAACGCAATTATGACTTTCTTACGTATCTACTTGTTATAGCCTGGTTAATTTGACCCGACTTTGACCTCTGTGGAAAAATTGCTTGAATAACAATTACTCACATATTTTATCAATTAACAAAATGTATAATACATTCAATATCGCTTGTTATTCATTCTTGTGAAAGCACGTGCAAAGCCGAGTAGGAATAATCAGATTTTTATTCATCTAAATAGCAGGGGTCAGATTCAAGTCAATAAAATCGCACTATACATCTTCATAAAGTACCTATTGAGTCTTGCGATGATCGTATGGACGTCGTATTCTGACGTACATGTTTTTGGATTACGACACTTAACGGGCGCCGTATGTGTTTCGTAAGTAAAATTCACAATATGATCCATCATTGTATCAAATGTGATAAAATAATCCTTATGAAACACGAACTTGGGATATCTCTTGCGACAGTTTCATTCACTTATGATGATACAATAATTTTACACTCTTGACCTTTATTCTTTTAATGAGATTAAAAATTCTTGAACTATTGTTAAGTACTATTCAGGCAATGACATAAGCTGTATATTTACTCGTGAAAAGAATTAAGGTCGAACATCAACAATACAGTTATGTTCTTTGTGCTAGTTTGAGACCAATTCATTGTATCAAGAATCATTTTTCGGGATAACAGGAGTGAAACAAATATGGAAATTTTATTTATTTTCGTTTGGACTGTATTTATATTTTCGGCAACTGCGCATGCCACAGCGGGCAAGTTTATTTTTAGCTCTTTGATCAGTCAGGCGAAAAAAAGACCAACCAGTAAATTCCGTTAGGCTCGCCAGCGATCCACTAATTTTTTCAATTGACTAATCAGGTGATTTTATTCAGACCAGGACCCGAGGTTATCAAACCTTTCTCAGACTCAACTGAGAATTTTCTCAAATTTCAAATTTAAATAGATGCACGAAAATTAAAGATAATATTAATAAGTTGTAATTTATAACAACTTTTTAATATTATCTCTTTATGTGAATACCTTAAAATGAGTATCAAAACAGAATTACGGCTTTAATCTCAAATTGAAATTTGAGAAAATTTTGAATTGAGAATGAGAAAAGTTTTATAACCTCGGACCCAACTTGAAAACTGTTTGCACCGGTTCGTGATCCTGGACACAGGGTTGTTCGGCTTACCTCGCCAGCGATCAATTGATTTGTTCCATTGACCAAAAAAATTTAATTTAAGACTCAATGTGCAGCGGCGTTCAGCAATTTATTCTAGACGAGCGTCGCCTATCAAAGACAACATTTTCTCAAAGTATTTTTTATTGACGCGTTGTTTAAAGCCTATGTCGTTTGATATCTAACCTTACGGGGGTTAGTTAGGTTTCCCAGTGATCCTTTAATTTGTTTCCTGGTATTTTCAGATAATTCTTCTAGCCCCTCTAAGAGCCCGTTCACCTTTGAAGATTTTATAACCAGTAAATATTCACCTAGAAGTTTTTCTCCCACTTGGGTAGTCGGTAAGTATAGTCTTTTTTATATTGGGTTAATGCGCGTTTTTGAGGGCGTTAACATTTGAAGAGACCCGAAAATGGTTTAACAGCAGACTGCGAAACACGAGGGCGTGAAAGCATTTTGAGGGCCTCTGCATGAAAAACATGAATTGACGCTATCATTGTATAAAAAGATATACTATAGTATTTTTATACAAACAGAGATTGCAAGAGGTTTATTATGGACGCTTTAAAACTAGCTCTAAACCAACTAATGTGCTGGTAAAATTGCGTTATGCTTTGAACGGTCAGTTTTGTTTATACCGACGTCGTTTGGTAAATTCATGACGTCACAAAATTTAACTCGGGAATAGGTTAACGTCTTAAATGGTCAATGGTACATGTAGAAACTAATACTGTGTTTAGGCCCAGATCGAGGGGCTTTAATAAATATATTCACACCATTCGGAACATCGCTCGGACTTTTCCGTAAACTGGAAAGTACCTCGGACGTAAGTGTAGTAATTTTTGGTCATATTTCCGTAATTCGGCTCCTTGTGGTAAATCGGTTTATACGCTTGAAGAATAGTATATTCCTCTAAAGTTTTCATAGCGTCTGTGAAGATTATTTTAGCATGTTATAATTTGAAATCAAAACGCAGTAAGCCACTGCGTTTTGTTTTCAAATCATAACATGTCCAATTTTAACAATACTTTGACTTTATTTTTCGCAACGTCATCGTCAGTTATGTTTGTGACGTCATATAAACCCACGTGCGAAATGACGCGCTTTCATGGCTGCGCCCGTATTATTCCCGAGGTCTATTCCGTAGAATCGCCGAGGGTTCCCGATTGATATTCACACGCCGTTTTTTCCCGATAACGCCCGGTTTTTGTTCGTTAAAATATGTATATAACGACCGGAAAACGTACATTTTATGCAATAATTATTTTTATCACCTTCTTTACTTTTTTAGTCATATTTCAGAGACTCGAGCACCTAATAAATAATTTCTTGCACTTTTCGAACCATTGATACCATTGCATTTTCGAGCAAAGCGGGGTATGATTTGCAAATAGTTCGCACTGTCTTGCCATCCTTAACGCAGGGCTGTCCTCTGTCCATGACAGCGATGCCAATTTCAAGCAAGGATAACATGGCATTGACATTCTGTGTGTCTTATCCACATCGTGTACTTATTTGAATTATTGATAATTACTATTAAAGGGAGTGGACCCGTAATAGTTCCCTAACGTTGTCGAATTAATTAACTTTAACAATGTTAACCGATGTTTCCTAAGGATTTTCAAAAAGGAAACCTCGGTCAACATTGTGAAAGTTCGTGAGTTTCGAAATGTTGCGGAACTGTTACGGGTTCACTCGCTTAATTTTGTTAAGCAATAGGTGCCCTATTTCAGCTGTTATAATTGTCCCACATGCATGTCTTCAATGTCACATGATTCGTACACTGTTTCTTAGGAGTTCTTTTTCTTTATATCCAGAAACCAAATAGCGTTTCGCATATTACATTTACTTGTGCATCCCTACTAAAGTCCAACCGCGGTATTTGAAAAGGCGGGAATATGTGGTATAGTCAGGAGTAAGGGGTAGAGTGAGCTGAAATATAACAAGCGCGAGATAACGGTACTTAATTAAAAATGAAATAACCTATATACTGATAGAGTAAAGAATCTCAACAAGAAAAACACTCATATCGATGTTTGATTTTTGTAGTATCAATTTTAGTTTTTTCTTGATGAAGTCGGTTTCAAAAGCATGTTACTTTTACGCTGTGACACATGGCGTTTACAGATGAATTTCAAAGGATAGTGAAAATTCCAGTAGTTTTGCGTTTCTATGATCTTCCATTATAGTTAAAGACCTTGACAGCAAAAAAATCGTCGGCCCCATTTTATCTATATTAAGGTTCGTGTAAATTGTTTTAAGGCCCAATTTTAAAACACTTCATTTGCCAAGAAAAAGCAGTATCTCCAGGTATATTATAGATCAAAATGAAGCTACATGATTATAAGCAGTTAAACAACACAAGACTGTCATAGCTATAGCGGTATAGCCAAAACTTTGTGGAAAATGGTCATTTTGTACAGAACAGGCAACTGCAAGACTGTTGAATTAAATTGGCCCATATTTGAACAAAGTACAGACAAAAGTACTACCCAGGTACTACTACAAACGTTGGTATAAAACTCGATCCAAAAACGTAATTATGCAAGCAATTTATTTTGACTTATTTTATAAACACATATGTCATATATGTCATTCTAATTTTGTAAACGTGTAGACCTTTGTAAGGTATGGTTTGTTATCAAAACATAAATGGACATTATTAGTTTATATATCTGTAAGGTTGTTTAGCAATGTATCAATTTCTATTTCACTGAATGATAAATATAGTGTAATTCATTAAAGATCATTGAATTCAAAAACTATAATTTGAAATAAATAGAAGAAAATATTTCACAATATTATGGTGTGCTCTTGCACCATACCTAACATCTATCTTGAAAACAGACCAAACCGGTTTGGCAAATATGTTGACAAAATAAATGGAAATTGATTGTTTCAAAAGAGCCTTTTGAGACCGAGTTTTATATCTAAGGCTGTAGTAGTACCTGGGTAGTACTTTAGACTGTACTTCGTTAAAATATGAGCCAGTTTTATCCAACCGTCCTGCAGTTGCTTGTTCTGTACAAAATGACCCTTTTCCACAATGTTTTAGCTTTATCGCTATAGCTATGACAGTCTTATGTTGCTCAACTGCTTGTGCTCACGAATAGCTTCATTTTGACATATAATACACCTGGACATACTGCTTCTTCTCGGCTAATGAAGTGCCCTTAAAATTGGGTCTCAAACACTTTACATGAACCTTAACTCGTCGATAGTCTGTTTAAGAACATTCGAATATCATGGTTTATAGGTAGATTTTGCGCGGTGAGCCAGGAAGTCAACTTTTTACTGTTAGATTCTCGTGCCATTTGTTCGAAATAGATAAAACAGGTTAAAAAACGCATTAAGAAAGTTTAAAATTTACCTTTTAAACAAACGCTATTTGTTCACTCAATCATGTACTTTCATAATTTCAGTGAAGGAATCAGATTAAATTCCTATCATTTGCTTTTGAATTATATCCGATTTACCTAGGGTAATGGCCCGAGCGCCTACGTCAGAGCTCAGTTTTGAAAATGCACCTATACCTATAATGTTTTCTTTTGTAAAGCCCATGTGATGACTCCTTTGTCCTGTCTCAACACAGTACAGTAAAACTTGTTTAAAGCAACCATGCAAGGTACCACTGAATAGTGGTCGCTTAATGCACAAATAAAGAAACACCACTAATTGCAAATATGCTGACTTTTGTCATTAATTACTATGTTTTGTGGAACTCAATGAAATCGTGTCAATGAGACTGTTCTAACGAGTTCCAATAAAGAAAAGAATTTAAAAAAAAAAGTGAAGTTTAAAACGACGAGGTCAACCTTCTGTCAAGAAAATTGTTATTGGTAAATGAATTTCGACATTGATCAGTCGAATAAACAAAGTTGTCGATTAATAGAAATGGCCGCTCCAGCAAGATTGACTGTACATCCCATTTTACATAGAAACAAATAATGAAGCCATACATGTATATTTTCAAACATTATCTAAACAACAAGCAAGAGGGCTTAGATTTTTGTCATTGTATCATGATCTATTAGCAATACGTTTAATCTAATTGTACGCGATAGTGGTCATAGATGATTTTTCGGCTCAATTATATTCGAATAAAGAACAAATGAAGTAACCTTCTAATTTCTTCTTTTTAACCAGAAAAGGGGTATATTAAATTGGACTTTTTTATCGGTCTGTCCTTCGGTCGGTCATATTGTCTGTGGACTATTTTCGTCCGAAGAATAACTCGAAAAAAATGCAAGCTAGAATTATGATACTTCATAGGTGTATAGATCTTAACCAAGAAAAATAAATTGCATTAGAACCATAACTCGACACCTCATATCTTTTTTAGTAAGTGTCCTTTGTTTTATTTCTGACCTTCTAAAATATGTATCATGTAAGTACATGTAATAACATCGTGTAGTTGACAAGGTGAAAACTTTTGGAATGATTTCAGAATGAAATTGAATGAGCAGGACTAAGCAATTTTTAATGAAATTAAAGGGAGGTAATGCAATATCGATATTTTCGTCCGATTGGGCGAAGTAAATGATTTTCTATTACCTTCTTTTTGTGAGATATACATTTTTTCTGCGTCTGTCCTAAGGGTCCAATCAGACGCTTCAATGAAAGAGAGGTAATGCAATATCGATATTTTCGCCCGAGGGGGCGAAATAAACGATGTCTATTACCTCCTTATAGTACAGTTAAAAATATCGTGAAATTGACACTCATTCCGATCAAAATCATCCTTAATCATTCACTCAGCGCTCCATTCATTCATTCCAAACACTCACTCATATCGATCATAAACGCTCCAAAATCATTAGAAAACATTTAAAAATTGTTCAAGACGTTCAACAATGAATTCAAATCGATCTATTTATTCTACGATTTTATTATCTGGCGTGGTCTTTCAAGTGTCTGATTGGTCTGATGAAGACGTGCAAACAGAAAAATACGTATGTTTTATTAAAGGGGGGGAATTGATATCGGTAATTTTGTTCATCTTGAACAAAATTAGCAATATTGGATTGCCTCCCTTTAATTTCACCCAAAACTCGCTCCACACACTCATTCAATTTCATTTCGAAATCATTCCAAAAGCATTCACCTTGTCAATTCAACGATGTTCTTAACTGTTAGATATGTATTTTTTCTGTGTTTGGGTCCTAAGGGTCTAATCAGACGCTTTAAAATCCACACCAGACAATAAAATCATGCAATTATTAATCAAACTGAATGAAAAGGTTTTCGTTATGAATGATTTCGAAGCCTTTTTGAACAAATTTGGGGCGTTTTCGATTGATTCGGGTAAGTGTTTTGAATGTCACTCATAAGGCACTGAATGGGCGATTTCGGAAGGTTTTGATCGGAATAATTGTCACTCTTACGTTGTTGTTAACTGTATGATTTACTGGCCAATCTTCAATTTCAGGTTTCTCAATCTCTTTTTCAGGAGTCCAGATAAGAGGGGGTAAAGCCAGTCTAAAATCTTTATTTCCGCGTGAAACCCTATGTTGTGGGTACTCATTTGAATCGTCTCGGCGAGACGTTTCAAATGAGTCCCAGTAACATATGGTTTAAGTTAGAAATTAAGAAATATTTAAATTTGAAAACCAAAAGACCCCCTCTATCTGTAGCTCTGAACTTTTTACTTTAAAATCCTTCGTTGCAGGAGAAGATGCGTTTTACTACAGAAACTCGGATGGTGCTGTCATTAAATACATTTGCTCATCAAATACATCTATTGTTATCATGGACAATTCCACTTTTGTAAGTATGAGAATGGATTCGTGGTCTAAAGTTATTTATCGAATTGTCTACACATGAATGTATGAAATCGAGATTTTGTCGATTTGGTCTATTAAATAGGATACACAAGTGCATGTATTAATATAACATTCTTTTTCGATCAGTTTCGATCAGTTGTAAAAGATGTTTATACAGTTAGTAATATCGTGAGATTGACTCTTATTTCGACTAAAACCATTCTAAATCGCTCACTCAGCGCCCCTTTCTTTCATTCCAAACAACCACAAAAACATTCTAAAACGCTAGCGATCATTAAAAAGTAATACAAATGTATATATATAAAAAAACCAAACTATATTCATGGAAATCGCTTGAAACAAGATCCGCGATTTGTATGACTGAACTGTATTCTATAAGCGGTCGATCGGTTTGTGAAGACATTCAAATATATTTATTACACTTGTATGCACACTTTATAAAAGAGAGTTAATAAATATCGACAATTTCGTCCAACTTGGGCGAACTTTTAGAAAATATATAACAACCCTTGAATTTCAATCAAAACGCGCTCCACACGCTCATTCAATTTCATTCCTAATTGATTCCAAAATTATTCATCGTGTCAATTTATGATGTTGTCAACTGTAGCCGTTTAATATAAAAATTCATACGTATTCTGCTTACTCATAAATGTTTAAATTTGAAATTTTTGAGAGGTTCCTTGGAGTTCCTTTGTCAATGTTATTTAATTGCCACTTAAAAGAGATATTTTGAAATGAATGAGAGGGACGAAATTGAGTGAACATATACGTAGATCTAGATCAATACAATTTTCCTGTGATTAATATCATCAAATAAGATTGTTCTAAAATGTACAATTGTGCCGAAAACATTGAATTTATTAACGATAATTCATTTAAGAGAAAAATATATGTATGTTTGTTTTGATTCCACGGATTTTCTAAGAATCTTTTATTCCACGGATGTCCAATGAAACAAAAATCCTTATCGCACTGTATGAATGGATCAAGCGGTTCATGCAAGATAAGGACTTGAGTTTCACGCCTCCATGAAATCAAAAATACTCCCTCATAAAAAATTAATGGTATGAAGCAAAAGCTTAAGATCTATCCATGATAAGATCTTATAGCCATTTAAATGCAAGAACGTTAATGGACAAAACAATAATTAGATTTTTATAACAAACTTTTATGTTTTGAGATATGGCCGGCATGCACATCCTCGGAGTAATGGCGTAAAGCATTACGCTACTCTCCATCCATTACCCCTGGGACAATGCGCTAGCGAAATGTCGTTTCTATGAATATTTATGATAAATGTTTATACATTGATTAGCCAATCAGAATGGTGTAGACGAAACGCTGCTCTTACAGAAAGAGTCTTTCCGATGCTGTAAATAATATTGTAATTCCAGATAATAAACCTACCTATACGAAATTCGCAATTTTCATAGGAATATGTAACAAATTTACAAAATAAAGCGAAGACTGGTTAGGGATACCAGATACACTGAATGTTTCAGAATGAATTGATATTGTACCAGTAAAAGCTTGAAAAAAAAACGTGCCTTGCATAAATGTGTCCGGTGACCAAGGCTATGATGGTGTTGCCATGCTTGTAACAAAAAAAGGGTTCAATTGGGCAATTTGAATTTCGAAAATGTTTAGAAATAGAAGTGACGTGTAATGCAGACTAAAATGAGACCATTTTTATCTCACAAAATACTTGATAACACCAGTCAAGTACCTCATGATTTATTCATGAGAATGGAAAAAATAGTAAGTAACCCCAATTTCGATAAATGTAGTTTGCGGAATGGGGAGACAATAGGTAACTGAGGTTGGCCATGCAAATTTTCTTAAGATTCAATGCAAATCAATATACAATAACTTTTATCTTCCAGAAAGAGTATGATACATCTAGTTATATCATATCACCAGATGGTAATTACGCTTTAGTGCCTTATGAAACAACAGACGTAAGTATTTTCTAAAGCAAGCCTTACAGATATCTTAATAATCTCAAAAGAGTATAAAACATCCAGTTATACCATATTACCAGATGGTGATTATGCATTAGTGCCTTATGGAAAAACAGACGTTGGTATTTTCTACAAATAAGCTTGAAAGATAATCTAAATAATCTCAAAAGAGTGTGGAACATCTAGTTAAACCACACCACCAGATGGTTATTACATCTTAGTGCCTTACGAAATAACAGACCGCTAACCTCATTGATGCTTATATGCCTACCAAATACTTTATTTACATCCATTTGTAAGTTAGCAATAGATGATATTTAGGCCTTTTAATTGCAAGATTTTGCCTCTACGATCTTGATTCCAGATTAAAACAGGGGTTGAAATCATAACTTCATGATTTGCAATTACGTATTTGACCTGCAATAGCCTTATCGGTCATCCACAATGAAATATCGTCCATTTTGCAACAAGTTCAATTTGTTTCTAATCTGAAACAGCTGAAAGCTAGTTAAAAACATGTAACGGTAGTGTTGGTGCAAGATATACTAGGAATCAATGGTGAGATGCTCCCGCTGTCACGTTTTTTTATAAATAATGTTAAAATCGGGGTTTAACGCAATTCAAACATACACGCATTTTTGTTTTCAGGTATACAGACACTCAAAGAGGTCTAAATATCGTATATTTAACACCAAGACTGGGTAAGACTGGCTGTTGTTTGACAATTGACGAATAAGCTTTAACTTATCTTTTTTATACCATGCATCAAAAGATCGGGTACACGTTGTTTTTGTCATGCCTGTCTGTCTTATTGATAATTTGTCAAAAGAAACTCAAATGTTGGCTAATTTTCTTATCTGTAACTATGGTCATTTGAATGTTGTTTGTGACAAGGCTTTTTTACTGGTACCACTATCGAGGTCAATAGACAAGGTCAACTTCATTTTCAGGGCCAAATATGTTTAAAATTTAAATATTAGCATGTGTTTACTATTAATTTTCATTTTATATCAACCTGCCGTTTCCAAAATATGTAAAAGTGACAAATGGATTGACAGCAGGATGCTGCTCCATATAAATTAAGCCAAAGTCCTTCTGTAACTATAAATTAATTTCAGATAAAGCGCTCTAGCTTTTGTTTTGTCAAATTTTGCCAAAAACCGCGACGAAATGAAAGATATTTTGTAAAGGGAGTTTTATTCAATTGACATCCCATTACAATTTGCTTAAAGAAATAAGTGAATTAAATTCTAAAAGGAACAAAAGGACATGTACGAATTGTTGTACTAGAAGAGCATAAAATAAGTTATAGAAAAAGTCACGCGAAAAGGGACCATCTGGGTAGTGCGTAAAGTTTCGATCCTAGTCAGACAACGCGGACTGCGCAGACTGACTATGGTCAAAGCCTGTCGCACTTTACTTATTTGCTGAATCTTCATTAATCAAACTACCTTCCCGGGGAAGAAATTTTTGAAATGCGTCCTCTGTTTGGCTTGTACTAGAATCGCTTATATGTTTAATGTTTACAGATGGTATATTCTCGCGTGATGGGTCACATATTTACAATCGTCGAAAATTAAAAACCTTAATAACAAGGATTTAAACCACTTTGTAATTTCAGACAGTCTTCAGCCTTGACGGGGGTCAAAGGAACAATATTCCAAATTGTAAAGTTCTCGCCAGACGGCCAAGGCCTGGTAGGTATTAAAGCTAACGAGAGAGTCGTTTTTTTGATAAAAAAAAGCATCGATACGTCAGCTCGTTTCAAGTAAGGTCGAATCTGTTAACATCGCGCTTCTACAGGACTCAACCAATCGGCGACTGACGCATCAAATCAATTGCATGATTGCATGATGAAATAATAGAAGTTAGAACGCATTTGATTTTCATTTTGTAACTTATCGATCGAATATGAATATTCTTCTGTTGACATCTTTACATTTTTTGATTGCCAATAAATTCATTTTAGAAGCTTTTCACCAACGAGTTAAATACGTTATTAATTTCTGCTAGCTTTTCTTGTTGTTACAGGATGATTCGAGGAAATTTCGATGCCGGACTTAAAATCATTTCTCCACTAGAGATATGGAAAGTGTTGGCTTATAACACAGAGAAAAGCGTTATGATTGATAAGTTGTTAATCTGTCTTTCGTTTCATACCTCGATAAAACAATAAAAATAGAACCTATTTAACGCCTTTTCGGTTGCAGGTTTATGTACAAGAAAATGACATTTACTACAAACCAAGCATTTTTGGAGACGAATACACCAGGGTGACAACCAGCGGGGTACCAGGCCTCATCTTTAATGGAGTACCCGATTGGGTATACGAAGGTACGGCTAGTTACATCATGAAATTGGCATTCGTCTCAATCAAAACCATTCTAAGTCGCTTACTCATCGCTCCACTCATTCATTCAAAACACTCACTCAAAGCATTCAAAAACGCTCAAACATATTGAAAAATATAGAATAAGCAACGTCATTCAAAATAAATTTGGGTAGAGAAAAATCGCGATTTCACTGACATAATTCAAATTGTAAGTGTCTATTAGGTTCTTGGAGAAATAGGAAGCGTTCTATATAATTTGTATGCATATTTAATTACAGCGAGGTAATCAAAATCGCTTATTTTGTTCATCCTGAATAAAATTTGCGATATTTGATAACCTTCCATTAAATTCACTAAAAATCGCTCTACAATCTCATTCAATTCATTCCAAAATCATTCCAAACTCACCCAAACAAACACAAATTCACCTTCTCAATTTCAAGCTGTTCTTATCTATAGTGTATATTCAGTTCATTATATTTACTATAACTAATCATTTTTGGAGATGCGTACACCGAAGTGATCAAATTTTTTTTTCTTGTTTTATGCTTTATTTTGCTTGGGTTTCCTGGGATTAATGTTTAATTTTTGTGGTGACTCAGAAAGGACGTCGTGGTAATATTTGCGATTGAATAAACGGGAATCAAAGATAATGTGCCCCTTTCTTTTTGACTTAAATCCGTAGAAAGGACCCATTTGAAGAAAATCAAACTATTTTGAAATATTGAAAATGAATATTGAATTTGATTAAAGGGAGGCAAAACAATACCTCTAATTACGTTCACGATGAAGACGGTAAGCAATATTCATACCTCCCCTAAAAAATGTACATAAAAGCTTTTTTTGAAAAAGTTTCTATAACTTAGTGATCAGCATTTTAAAAAATCAATCAAGTAAGTAAAATAACTTTTTTCATCTTAGCCATTTGAATATACTTGTTGAGCTTTTTTAGTGATATCAGATCGATTTTGAATGTTTTGGTTGAGTGGTTGGGATGAATGAATGGGGTGCTGAGTAAAAGATTTGGAATGAATTTAATCAGAATGAGCGTAATTTTTACAATGTGACTAACTGTATGCACACCGATTTTTTCAGAGGAAATACTGTTCGGAGATAGCGCTATCTGGTGGTCCCCCGGTGGCAGCCATTTTCTTTACGTCAAATTTAACGATTCCAAAGTTAGAGAGTATGACCTCACATATTACGGTAGTCTAGAGAACCAGTACGTTGAAAATAGGAAAATATGCTATCCAAAGGTAAGAAAATATATATTAGCTTTCCCCTGTAGAATTGGCTGATCTAAATTGAGAAAGCTTATAGACACAAAAGAAAAGTAGATGTAAATGGAAAAGAAACTAATAATCATATGTGTTAGTATTTAATAGAAATAAGATAAATTGTTTGTCATTAAGGTGCAGACCACATTACTATGATCCAAAATAGAAGAATATATTTATTTCGGAAAAAAAAGTCTTGATGAATTTTAGATATTTCACATTTAACAACATTTCAGTACAAGTATAAGTCTTGTTTGGAAATTTAATTTCATGCATATTTTCAGTCTTACAATGATCCTTGTTTTAGATATCAGCAAAAGTTACCATAATGTTTATTGAAATCAAATTCATTACTGCTACTATTTGATTTTAATTATGTAATTCATATATTTCAGGCTGGGACGCCGAACCCGGAAATAACAGTACAAATATACAATGTAGAATCGAATAGTTCGGTTGTGATCAACCCACCATCATCTTTACAAAATAGGTATGTCAATTAGATGGATGCCTTGGACAAATAATAGATATACGCTGCCCCAGTACTGTAAGTAGCGAATCAGTCTACTAGTTATGTACTAGTTATGAGGTCCATGGATCAATTTCTGGTCTTTGTAAATATCTGCTGTTAAAATTTTATCTCTGCTACAAAATGTTTTATATTACATGTAATCACTGTTTATCGTACACTTTTCATCAAATTTAGTTAAAAAATACGTCATTCATAATGGCGGTGGTTTGTTTGGCTCTAATCCGACGCAAATACTACTTTATTACACACTAAACCTTATTATAAAAACATGTTACTGATTCACTAACTCTTTCATCTTTTCTAGTAGATTATCGAAATTTCGTGTTATCTGATCAAAATATAGTTTCATCAAACCCTCGAAATTATCGACATAGTTAAGTCACAGCTATGTGAATTTAAACCAAGATTTCATTAATTCGTGGTATTTGACGTAATCTACACGGGCATTTCTTTATTGCTGATGTCTTGGCGTTTACGTGTCTTTCACGTGCACCTTGGCTGTTACTAGGTATTCAATTCAAACATTTTTCTTATTTTCTTTCACATCAGCATTTAACATAATAGTCTGATTAGCGTTAATGCATTAATCAATACTAGTTTTACTAGCCAAAAGCAATGTATAAAGCAATGGCTGAGTTCCCGTCTCTACGTCCGTCTGTCCGTGAAATTCTCGTTTTGGCGCAATGTCAACAATTGTTTTCTGATTATTTGGAATTTGCAAATGAGGTCTGTAAGGGTATAAGGTGGATGTCATTGTGAACACGGAATGAATGTATAAGAAAACACTAGAAAATAACCTTAAGGATTGAAAGGTTGTTTAAAAAAGGTTCGCTCTGTTAATTCTGCTGTCCTTTCTTCTTTTGCCAATAAGTTTTTAAAAAAAGTAATTAAGGATATCATGAAATCTAATAGAGCGTCCCAGGCCTCTATAAGCCTCTTGTTCACTTTCAGTGATCCCTACTTTATTCGGGTAGTATGGAAGGACGACAATACCGTGTTTATTTCATGGATGAACCGAGCTCAAAATATCTCTGTGTTTACACTGTGTGATACAACCGGAACCTGTTATGAGGTAGGTGTCCATACTTTTTAGCTTAATCAAAGTGATATTTCTTTTCTTTAGTAACAATACTTGATCATTGAATGTTCTTTTTACATAACTAAATAGCAATAATCGTGTAAGTACAAAATAGAAATAAATGACACGAAATTATCTTAAGGTTCCAATTGTGTTCCGAAAGTTTTTGTTGTTGTTGTTGTTGTTGTTGATGAGGATAAAAAACACCAAATCTATATTCACAGACAAGCAGACTACTCCTAAGTTAGCTTCATATCTTTTCAGTTATAGACTGGATAAAGATCATTTATTTTCAAAGAAAGTAAATGGCATATCCTTAACTTTTCTATTAGGAATTCCGAGCAGAAAAAATATTTTAAAGAGGGTATTATTCCATTTGTCTTGATTTTTTTTCAGAATTTTCGTTATGCATCTACAACAGGATGGAATGAAATAGTAAGTAATATGTTTGCTTTCTCCGTGAATATGCATTCTTTGTCAAAATCCAAAACAAAATATCTGGTTTAATCATCTTTTATATTACACCGATTGGGAAAGAAGTCCATTTTGATTAAGATTAGTGTCCCTCAATAATGCTTTCTGTCAAATAAACAAGTGTTCACGCCAATTGTGTGGGCAAATGAAAAAACGACGATCAGTACAGTAAGAAACATCGTGAAATTGGCACGGTGAACGATTTTGGAATGAATTTGGAATTACAATGAATTAGTGTGTAGAACGAGTTTTGAAGAAGGGAGGTAATCCTAAACCGCCAATTTCGCCAAACTTGGATGAAATTGGCAATATTTATTACTCCGCTTTAAAAGTTTTATTTACTTTCCCAGTTTGCATGTCTTCACGAAACAACAGGCGCTAGAAAATCCACACCATACAAAAATCGTGGAAAATGATAAATTTCAATTAAATGTTGATCGTTTTGATCGATTTCGAATTGTTATTAACGATTTTGTTTTTGAGTGATTTGAGCGAGTGTGTAAAGCGCTGAGTTAGCGGTTTTAGAATGGTTTCGATCGATTTGTAAATTTCATGTATTGAGTTTATTAACTATAGTATCTCCAGGTAATCGGACTCCACAACTCTTAGTCAAGAGACCAACGTTCTACTTTTCTAGATCGAATTTATGATGCATTTCAACAAAAACAATCCATAGAACATTATAATTGTAGTGTTGAACTAATAAAATTTCATTTAAAACTTTCGACTAATCCACACATTTGAACGGTTTTATGAAAGAATTTCTAAATGAACAGATGAATTAGACTCTAGCTTTAATCAAAGTTAAAAAGTAAGTTTACATTTCAATTTTGAAATTTCTTTTTGTATAGATTGATCCTTTCAGTTGTGGGTCGAGTTGGGTATCACAGTACTTACATTACTTTGATTAAAGTTTTGTGTCGATGTATTCTGAGTTACCTGCAAGGCGTGCCGTGACGTAATTTCTCGAATTAACTTTTCATATACAGGACTCAGTCAAAAGTTTGCTATCAATTATCTTATACAAATGTATATAACGTTATTAAAAAGGGAATAACAAACTAATCAAGAGTGACCAAGATTTATCGTCGGGTTGCCAATCCTCGTATCTTCAGCGTTTTCAAGCCAAAATAGCTATTTAACCTCAACTTTATGTACAACCGTCTGTGACTTAGACACCCCCCTGCAATAACCAAAATCATAGATAATACGAGATTTATGTTCGTCATTTTTCAAGTAATTCCTGAATTTTCAGACAACAGCTCCTGTTTCACAATCCTTCCACAACGTGAAGGCGAAATTCAAGTGAAATTAAAGGGAGGTAATTCAATATTGCGAATTTTGTTCAAGATGAACAAAATTAGCGATATTTATTATCTCCCTTTGATTAAACATACGTCCCTTTCTCTTTGCGCGTCTTCGTGGACCAATCAGGCACTTAGAATTACAAGCCAATAAAATCGTAGAATAATTTGATCGATTTGAATTAAATGTTGTTCGTCTAGGAGGAAATCGAAATGTTTTTCTTATGATTTCGGGGCGTTTTTGATCGATTTGAGTGGGTGTTTGGAACGAATAAATGGAGCGCCGAGTGAATGATTTCGAATGATTTTAATCGGAATGAGTGACAATTTTACAACATTTTTAACTGTTTGTTCGTTGCTTACAGGTAGTTCCCGAGTTTTCTGACAACAGCTCCTATTTCACAATCCTTCCACAACGTGAAGGCGACGCTGGAGCATTTAAACACATAGCTAGGATAGATAGTACTGCAACAGTTGACGTAAGTATAAAGATAATATGTATGTGACCCGTCAAGCGAAAAGAGACCATCTGGGTAGTACGTAAAGTGTCTTAAACTTGCCAGATTGCGCGGATTGCGCAGACTGACTAGGATCGAAACTTTTTGAAATTTGCTTATTTTCTGAATCTAGAATGATCAATCTACATTCCCGTGAAGGAAACTTTGAAATTTGATATCTGGTTGACCAATGCTGGACCCAATCTCTTTTTCAAATATGTTTTTACAGAGACCCTTGATTGTCCCTCTTTGCGTGTCGTGTCACATACATGTTTTTATATGGCCGACGTCAATACCTTGCCATCCTAAAAAATGACCTCATAATGTGTGTGACGATGATATTTACATGGCGTTTCATGTTATATGTTTGGCGGATACCGTTAAACTACAAATCTGAATTATCTGAATTATATGAATTATAAACCAATACAGCACTATAAAAGCGAGAACAAATAAATGAATAATACTAATGCCTTTTAATGTCCACAAATCTAATTTTATTATGTAACGAAACCTTTCCTTTGTGCAGGATGACAAAACTGAACACTACTTTCATCTGAATGTTATTTTTTTCTAAAGTTTCATCAAATCATCTATTATCAGCGCCATAAGAAATGTTGCAAGCTTCAACCCATTGTCATTGATATTTAAATTTAAAGCCACTAAATTATCAATCTCTTAATAGACATTTATGTTTCATTTAATTAAAAATTGCATTTCCTTTAAAATTTCACTTTCTTTACAGCAATCTAGAAATTTTGATGGAACACGGAAATTTATTACTACAGGCCAATACGATGTGATATCAATTGTCAAATTAGATTCATCTAGAAACATTATGTAAGTCAATATTGGTGCAGTTAAAAACATTTTGAAATTGACACTCACTGCGATCAAAACTATTCAACGTCTCTCAATCAGTGATCGATTCATTCATTCAAAACACTCACTCAAATCGATCAAAAACGCCCCGAATTAACAGAAAACATTTCGAAATCGTTCAAATTGATCAAGATTTAAAATCAAATAAATACAATTGTAATGCCTTGTGTCGATTTAAGAGGGTCTGACTTGTCAAAGAAGGCACACAGACAGAAAAGGACGTATTTCCTATTAAAGGGAGGTATTTAATATCGCTAATTTTGTTTATCTTGAACAAAAAAGCTATATTGGGTTACCTTCCTTCAATTTAACTTGCTTCACTCACACATTCAATTTCATTCCGAAATCATTTCAAAATCATTCATCTGGTCAATTCCACGATGTTTTTTTTTAATCGTTTTAGTGAAAAAGCACTAATTACGATCATAGCCCTACGAATCAGTATCAACATGCACATGTAGCAGAAATTATCACGTGTAAATGAAGATTTTAAACCTTTAAGAGTTTATATTAATTTCACACTTGATTAAAACCTATTTAATTTACATCGATTAGGGTACAACTTCTTACAACTTAGATGCATCCCTCTCGATTCTTATTCCGGGACATGCCACAGTATTCGCGACGGATGTGTGTGCAAAACTAAAAACAAGTTTGATAATTTGGTTTTGTGTCAGAAAGGTATTTTCAAATCACGATTTACATAAATGATTAGCATGTTTGTTATATATTACAGATATTTCATTGCATACAAAGCTGGTGACCCAACAGTTCGCCATTTATACAGGTATGGATATAATGATAAATAATGATAATTATACTCTTAAAAAAAACCGCTCTTTGACACTGAATAAACATGCGGAATTTCTGAATTCATATAAACACTTCGATAAATTTTGATCGATTTGTGAATAGTTATTGTAATTTAAGAATATCACATGTATTGCGATGAATAACTCGATAGCGTCTCCGGAAATAGACGTCAACGTCAAATTACGCAAATTCCGACATTCGCATGCAGCACGTGCTGTTTCAGATTCACTGGACAGTCCTGATAGCTCTCCATTATGTTGTGGATGAAATTTCATTACTCGATTGTTTTTGATATAGAACGTCTAGGCACATGACTGTAATGAAAACATGTCAAGCGAACAAAGGAACAACGTTATAAAATTATTGGTCGCTGCAAGGTAGGCTCTATTAGAAAAACTGTGACAAATGACTGTTGTTTCCGGACATAACTCTGGCACCGCTATAACGTGGCTCATAGCGTTATGTATAGAGTCATATCATTCTGACCCTGGATAATAAATTCGTCCAGGACGTCGAATATCGTAACGATATTTGGGATATTTCAACCTCACTACATCTTTTAAGATGATTGAGATCTCCAGTCAAAGTAGCATCTCCGGACAGAAAGTTTGGAACCAGATACGAAAGGTCGTGTTTGCTACCATAGGACACGTGTTACGTAACGTCCTCAATCAACGTCTCTGTTACAAGTCTTTGGTCAAAAAAGTAATTTTGTTTTAATACAGTGTAAAGATACATTGATTTCACCTTCTTTGATTGAATTTACAGACATATAGATACATTCATAATGGTGGAAGTTGAAAGTCTGCATATATATATATAAATATTATATACTCTTCAAAAAAGTTCTTCGACAATTGATATATGTATATAATATTCATATCTTTCTAAAGCCTGTTTCCATGACAGGTTACATAGTTTCTTGACACACGTTTTCTACACCAATAAAACATCAAATTATCTAGATAAACTCTGATGTACGTGTATTTTAAAATTGATAAATTGCGGATTCTGATTTCTATCCTTTAGAACAGAATAATATAAAAAAAAATCATGCATTCATATTAATGCAAACACATTCTTATATATTTTCACCCTAAACGTAAATTTCTTAGCATTTGTTACTCAGCGAAAGATATGAATTTTATTTTTAATTTCCAATTCAGCACAACAATCAATGAATCATCTCCAGATTTCATGTCTCCGACATGTTTGAGTTGTCCTGTCGGAGATGAATGTACGTGGGTATCTGCAGGGTTCAGCCATACAGGTCTTTATTATATGCTAAAATGCGGAGGACCTGGGGTGCCTACTTACACGCTCAAGTCTGTTACTAGCAGTAAAGGTAACGTGTATTCTTAGTGTATTCTTAGTGATTGAGCCTGTGCGTGACATTTCCAACAATTTGACATGTGCGTGATTTCCAAACATTATTCAGCCTAGACAGTCACATACTGCAATTAGAAGATGATCTGTCTGCCTTAAGATACTTTGAGACCTATAAACGCAAAGTAAAGATTCTGGACAGACTGTGCGAATGCGTATTTTAAAATTGTTGGAATTCACACTCACAGGCTTAATCAATACTTTAAAACCATTATCAGTTAGCGCCATTATAAATGAATACAGATCTAAATTCAATTTGTTTTCAGAAGATTGTTTATAAATTTGAAAACCATTTCGCTTCACATTGAGAAGAAAATTTCTGGGGTATGAATAAATAGTTGTCTTTTGATTTTTTTATTTTCCATAATAGTTTCTTTTTATTTTCAAATTATCATTATCATTATGCATCACTAGGGAAAATCCATTGCATTCTGTATAAAATGCAATAGGTCTTTAAGGACATACCCAACACCCCCACCGACCTTCGATATGCAAGCCCAGCGTTGAAGGAACTCGAAAAGCCTTCGTTACCCTTCTATAACATAACATTTCTATTTAATCTATTCATAATTAAGATATATTCGAAGGATTTTTTTGATAAAAGCGTCTGAACTGCCTTTTACAGCAAGTCAACGAAGACTATAAAGGCAACCCTCTCAGCTAAGCCCGATCGCACCGATTCCGTAAAAAAAATACAGAATTACTAATTAGAAATTATCAATGGATCATATGTGCCGATAAGATATCAAAATTTGATCTCAATAGTTTGCAGTGATACTGTTTTCCATCTTGGTTGTAATCTTTATAAGTTATATTGATTATGTACCATGTAAATGTAAAGGCCGGTGGCCAATAATCATCAAAAATATAAAAGCATATATAAATATATATATATCGCCTATTTGTTTCCCATTTTAAAAACTTTATGCCGACAAATTTCGATAGCGAGATATCAGTACATGATCTAAAAATAAGTAGTGTAATGATCTTTACGTGCAAAATCGACTTGAATATTTATTACATATATATTTAGCCGAGTATTTAAAATGAAATTGTTCCTTAGATCTGGAGGATTGCAATTATAAGGACCGAGTGTATTTTCACTGCGTTTATTTGACGATTGCCTTAGCACATGGCTTAAATATAACCCCCGTAGACGCCGTATGGGCGTTATTTTCCATGTTTATTATTTCTGTTGATTTATATTCGCTATCGTAGCATGTGCCTTTATGAGCGACGCCCAAAGACGCTCAGTTGGTATTCAGCTTTCTTTACTTTGATGCATTATATGTTGCTCCTAACCTTTCATCTATACCTAGCAAAAAATACTTCAATCACGTAAACTTCAAGGAGAGTTACTCATTACATCACCGATACATTTTCTTTCGTTTCTGTTATTTTTGAGATCGACCGCTTTGTCCTTTGACCACCCATAAAACCCCCATTGCTGACCCTTCTATACATCGAAAGATATTGCTTTCAAGTTTCATGTAATAGTAACATCCTCATTCTAGCGACACTACAGCCCTCAGTAAGTCATGAAAAGTTTCTTTTTTTTAATTATATTTTATGTTCATTAATTTCATTCCAGAAATCGTATTTGAGGATAACAAGGACATAGCTGATGAGTTATCAAAATTATCTTTACCTAGATCAAAAATATTGCAGATACCAGTTTCCAATGAAAAACGTAAGTTCAAATTCATTTTCTATGCCTGTTTTGCCAGTCGGTGGTCGAGCTTTGATTACGTTGACCTAGGGTGACAAACTTTTAGTTCGGTCTTGGCCATGCTAAATGTATGATAACATTTACAGTTAATAACATCGTGAAATTGACATGTTGAATGATTTTGGAATTATTTCGGAATGAAATTGAATGAGTGAGAGAAGCGAGTTTTGACTGAAATTAAAGTGAGGAAATCTAATAATGTTAATTTTGTTCAAGATGAACAAAATTACGATATTCATCATTTCCCTTGAATAAAATCTTCATACAAGGTCTATGAAAAGTTTCTTACTTCTTCAAGAACCAATCAGGCGCTTACAATTTCAATTATGAAAGTAAAATCGCGATTTATTTCTAGCTAAATTCATTTCCAAAACCCATCAGAAATAAGATTATAACATCTACGTTGAAAAAATTGCTAAGATAAATTCCAAGATTTCACTAACTTAATTGAATCTATGAGCGTTTGATTGGTTCGTGAAGACAGGATTACCGCCCTTTTATTTCATTCAAAACTCACTCATTGTGCGCATTCAACTTCATTCCAAAATCATTCCAGAATCATTCGCCTTGTTAGATTCATTGTAAGGATAATTTTCCATTTCTGACTGAATCTTGCTCTCGTAATATCAATCTTAAAATAACCTTATCATACATTACTCCTACGCAAATTCTATTATCCTCAAGAGAATAAACATAAATTATCCTTCGTTCTATAGATATTGTCGTATTTCTTTCATTTGTAAATGATATTTTGTTTCGCTTTTTCTCGATATCAAATCGTTATACATTCGTTAATCTAGATAGCTTTTTAAAGAAACATTGAATTATTGATAATTATTGTCATGATAATGATAAGTGTTTCAAAGTACATATATATTGGGTTCCTTTTTCAGAAATGTGGGCCAAACTCTTACTTCCATATGATCTCAAAGAGGATGAAAAGATTCAATACAGTCTGTTAGTTAGTGTGTAAGTAGCAAGCTAATACATGATAATTATCTGATTTAATGTAAAATTATGCCCTGTCATGCAAAAAATGACCATCAGAAATATTTTAGCAAAAAAAAAAAAAAAAGAAACATACATAGATAGCACGTCACTTAATTAGTACAACATTTTGCTTTTACCAAATCACCAAATTATAAGATTAGAAAAATATTTTTTGTCTTCATTGAGGTTTGAAAATGCCTGCCTTACCAGGCTTATTTATGAAACTACCACGCAAAAAATCATAGAATGTGTTTTTTCGATTTTTGAGTTTATGGGTCACTTTCTCTTTATCCAGATACGGTGGTCCAGGATCACAAAAAGTCACCTCCGCTTTTCAGTTGAGTTGGGAGAATTACTTAGCCAGTACCCACAAAATTGTAATTGGTTATTTAGATGGGCGTGGCTCACTTGGGCGGGGCGACGACTGGTTACATTCTATTTATAGACGTCTGGGAACGGTCGAGGTAGACGACTCCATTACAGCAGGAAGGTAATGTGCTTCAGGGGGAAAATGAGCATATGCTTTGAAAGATTTGAAAAAAAATGTCTGTACGCAATCGAATATGGCAGACTTTTTAAAAACAATTCAATACGTAACCCGAAATGGTGCTTGTTTATTTATACCTAAACCTACACCCAGACTTGTCTGTCTGGGTGTCGGTTTAGGTATAAACCAAAAACTAAACATTGCGTATGTGTATTTCCGTTTCTTTAATGCTTTTCGGTGGTTTATCGAGAAATAACGGTAGATTATCACTTGATAAACTCACCGCAAAAGCAGTAAAATTATCAAAATCTTATACCCTGCTTTTGTGCATTGCATCCTATCTGACGTCATCTATGCGGGGCGAAATAAGTGACGTCACAATGAACGTTGCATAGCAATCACGCGCAAAATGACGCGCTTTACGAAAATATGTCCTAGAAATTTCACATTTTGTCTCATTTTTGCATTAAAGAAATAGAATAATCGTTTGTTTTTCGTGTAAGATCGATAAATATTTCATTTCGTGAAAAACAAAAGCTATATTTTCACTCGTGGCTCTGCCACTCGTGAAAAAAATATAGCTTTTGTTGTTCACTCAATGAAATATAAATCGATCTAACACTGAAACAAACGATTATCCTCTATTTATTTATCGTCGCTACTGTAGCACATGCCCATATGAGCGACGCCCCCAGAAGACGGTTAGTTGTTACGGCAGATAGTGCAAGGAAACATGACGAAACTACTGCTGAGATCCGCCATGGTTTTTTAACGCGCTCGGTGTAAAGCACCGTCTCACGGGACCTCGGTTTTACGTCTCATCCGAAAAACAATTAGTTTTGTTAGTGTACCAGCCCGGGAATCGAACCCACGCGGTTTAACTTCAATGATTTTGAAGTCCGGTTCTCTACCTACTGAGCTAATCGGGCTGGTGCTAAACATTGCTCAAATCTTCAAGCATATTCAAGATACAAGCCTCATAATTGGCATGACAATAGATCCCAATGATACAAATCTGCTGATGCCAAGGTCAAGGTGATATGACGTGTTCAAGGTCATTTACCAAGGTCAAATAACTCAAAAACTGAACAAAAAAACTTTCGTTGTCAATACCTTCAAGTCTATTCAAGATTCGTATTTGGCATGATGATAGATATAAATGATGTGCAGCTGCTTATGCTAAGTCGAGGTCATGTGACAATTTCAAGGACATCTGTCAAGGTCAATCTTCTCAAAATTAAACAAACAACTTAGAATTGTCAATATATTTAAGCCCTTTTAAGGTACAAGCCTAATATTTGGCATGATGCTAGATCTCAATAATGTGCATCTGTAGATACCTACGTCAAGGTCATGTGACAAGGTCTAGTTCATCTATCAAGGTCAATCTTCGTAAACACTTCACGTCAAAACTTAACATATTCAGTGCATTTAAGCCTATTTCAGATACCTCATAATTTCCATGAAGGAAGATCTCAGTAATGTGCACCATAAGTTATCAAAGTAAAGGTCATGTAACAAGGTCAAGGTCATCTGCCACGGTCAACATTTGAAAAGAAATGCCGTTAAGGGATCTTTGTGTTTCACAAACACATTTTGTTAATATCTTCCAATTGTACTTCCTTTTTACAGATACTTCAAAAACCTCCCGTATATAAATGACAATACAGCCATTTGGGGTTGGGTAAGTTGTTTCTTTGATGTATATCATTTTCCTGTTTTCTCTAAAGGTTTTTGATGGATTATCGAGAAATAACGGTAGATTATCACTTGATAAACTCACCGCTTAACCAGTGAAATTATGAAAACCTTACACAACGCTTTTCGTTCATTTTACCCTATCCGAAGTCATTTAAGCGGAGCCTGAAAAGTGTTGTCACAAAAACGTTGTTTAGCATTCATGTGAAAAATGAGGCGCTTTAAGAAAAAAATTCCTAGCATTTTCACATTTTGTCTCATTTTTGCAAGGAAGAAGTAGAATATTCGTTTGTCTTTCGAGGAAAAACGAAAGCTTAATTTTCCATCACAAAGCAATGAAACGAGTCAACATATGGGTGGGTTCTACATTATACGAAAGAAATCATTTTACTTCGCTTTGTCATTTAGTATATTGATTTCTAGAGCATTAAATTGATATTTAATTAGATATCAGCAGATTAATTTATCCTTATAAATGAAAAAAAGCAATGCTGGTTAATTTCGGTCTTTCCGTACAGACTTCTTTTCCGATTCCGAAAAGAGGATTCTGTGGATACATGTCAGCATCTTTTTTTCTTCTTCAATGAATATCGGCTCTATTTGTCTTCTTTTAATTCATTTTTTTCTTTTTTTTTAATAAAATCTTTGCTAGTCCTACGGCGGTTACCTTACATCAATGGCTATAGGTCAAGGTTCGGGTGTGTTTAAATGTGGTATGGCGGTGGCTCCTGTAACAGATTATAGATATTACGGTAAGAAAAAAATTCTTTTGTTAATTGCTTAAAAAAAAAAAAAACGATTTTCGTAGGAGGACTTTTTGGTACAGTTAACAACATCGTGAAATTGACAAGGTGAATGAATTTGGAATGTTTTTTTAATGAAATTGAATGATTATGTGGAGCGAGTTTTGGTTAAATTTAATGGGAGGTAATCTAATATCGCAAATTTTGTTCTGGAGGAACAAAAGTAGCGATAATGATTACCCCCCTTTAATAGAATATGCATACGTGTTCTATAGATATATTCCCATATTTTCAAGAACCTATTAGACTCTTACAATTTGAATTATGTCAGTGAAATTGCGATTTTTCTCTATCCAAATTTATTTTGAATGACGTTGTTGATTCTATATTTTTCAGTAGGTTTGAGCGTTTTCGAATGGTTTGAGTGAGTGTTTTGAATGAATGATTGGAGCGCTGAGTGAGCGATTAAGAACGGTTTTGATTGAGGTGAATTTCAATTTCACGATGTATTTCACTGTATTAGTAGACAAAGTGCTCAGATATTGATATTGATACGAAACTTGTGCATCGCTTCAAAGCGAAGTCGATTACATGGATCTCAGGTGGTCTTTTCCTTATAAAGAAGATCAACGTTTAAATCTAGATTTGTTTGTGATGGTTTCAAGGGCAAAATTATATAAGTTTTCTGTTCATCTTTCTTACAATTAAATAGCGAAAGCTTGAAAAATCTTAACAGTCAGTGTAATTGGACTTGCAGCAATTGAAGATTTGCAATCATACGAAAATGAATTTATTGGATGAAATTTTCTTAGAAACAATCTTATCTTAAACTGCTCTTTAAAGCTTCTTTTTCACAGACGGAAAATGAGCTTTTTGAAAATTTTCGTCAAATTAATTGGTAGTAACGACTTCATTACGGTGAAGGCTTTAAAACAATAAGATTCAATCTGGTTATGCATGGAAAGAAAGACTGATATTCGTGAATTTAGCGAAAATCATTCTGAAAATAAAGCAACTACTAACGCCTCAAAGATTATTCTTCAATTTCGAGCAAACTAGTTTACGCATGTGAATTCCACATTTTTGCCTTATTTCAATCAAAGAGAAAGGTTAGAGTATTTGACAGCAGGAAACTCCAAATCATTACAAGCAAAAATGAAAGATTATTCACGGAAAGTAATGATTTTTTTAAATTTATAGACTCGAAATAAATAGACAGGATGCCTACTGATATTGCCAATTCGAAAAAATAAGTCACAAAATTATGGAAATATGTTGTTTTAGTGCCAATACCCTTGGCTCATTCTTAATCATCTAAAGATACATATATTTCCAAATCTAAGAAAAAGATTTGTATTCTTTCTATGAAAAATTGTCAAAGAGCAGCTTTAATAGATATGTCATTAAGCCTGTTTTTGTTTCAAAGAAAATAAACTAGAAGATTCTTTTACTCACATAAATAACAATCCGTGCTTTCAAAAGTATGGTGACACTCATAACCAGATAAATACATCTGCTGCGTACGTTTAAATGACGTGGTGATGACGTAATCTAAAAAGTGATTCTACGAAAGAGTGGCTTTTTGTTCTAGAAATCAAGAGGTCCTGGAAACATGTGTGCGAGAAATTCATATTTCAAAAACGAATTCAATACCTATCAATATGGGTCACTCTTCATTTCAAAGTGACGAAAAGTTAGGTGTTCGCGTTTTATGATATCTATTGATTTGTTTTCAGACTCAATTTATACAGAAAGGTATATGGGGCAGCCGACGCCAGAGGACAACAAATTAGCATATGATGTAAGCATACATATTCGTAAAGTCTAAAAGTTATAAAAGACCGGTGGTGACTTCTTTTATTCACACTTCACGCTTCACACTTCAAACATATTTTCTTTGAAATGTGAACTCTGAAGCGTGAACTGGAGTTGACATTATTTAAATTCAAACTTCTCACTTCACATTTCAAACATAATATCTTTGAAGTGTGAACTGTGAAGTGTGAAGTGTGAAGTGTGAACTATGAAATGTGAAGTGTGAAGTTTGAAGTGGGAACTGTGAAGTGTGAACTGTGAAGTGTGAACTTTGAAGTGTGAAGTATGAAGTGTGAACTTTGAAGTTTGAAGTATGAAGTGTGAACTTTGAACTGTGAAGTGTGAAATGTGAACTGTGAAGTGTGAACTTTAAAGTGTGAAGTGTGAAGTATGAACTGTGAAGTGTGAAGTATGAAATGTGAAGTTTGAACTGTGAAATGTGAACTTTGAAGTGTGAAGTAAGAAGTGTGAATTTTGAAGTTGTGAAGTGTGAACTTTGAAGTGTGAAGTGTGAACTTTGAAGTGTGATTTTTTTCAAAGTTGGCATATATGTAAACTTCCTAGTTTACAATTCACATTTCACACTTCACACTTCACACTTCAAAGTTCACACTTCAAGCTTCACACTTCATACTTCAAACTTCAAAGTTCATACTTCACACTTCAAAGTTCACACTTCACAGTTCATACTTCAAAGTTCATACTTCAAACTTCACACTTCATACTTCAAACTTGAAAGTTCATACTTCACACTTCAAAGTTCACACTTCAAACTTCACACTTCACATTTCAGAGTTCACACTTCACATTTCAATATCATATGTTTGAAGTTTGAAGCGTGAAGTGTGAATAAAAGAAGTCACCACCGGTATTTCGTAAAAAGTACCTACTTTGTTGCATTCATTTTCTATCGAATCATACATCGGTTTTAAACTGTAAATGTTCACCAAATAAGAAATAACGCCGGTTTGGGCACATTCAAACTTTAATTTCACTCAATATACGAACTGAAAGCTTGTGCTTGTTTAATGCATTCATAATTTATTAGCTCGACTATTCGAAGAATAGGGGGGCTATTCCAGTCACCCGGGCGTCAGCGTCGGCGTCGGCGTCGGCGTAATGCTTTGGTTAAGTTATTACGTGCAAGTGTTTAAAATCTCTGTTTCTATAAAAGCTTTTGCTTTGAAACTTTGCACATGCTTCTGTGACCATAATATCAGCATCTTGTCAAAGATTCATTACTCGGATATTGAATTTAGTGGAATTTTAACCCTTTTCGGACTTAGAAATCTTGGTTAAGTTTTTACGTGCAAATGTTGTTTATCTGTAATATTTCTATTTCTAATAAAGCTATTGCTTTGAAACTTTGTACATGCTTCTGTGACCATAATCTCAGCCTCTTGACAAAGATTCAATACTCTGATTTAGAATTTAGTGGAATTTTAACCCTTTTCGGACTTAGAAATCTCGGTTAAGTTTTTACGTGCAATAGTGGCATATCAGTTATAGCTCTATTTCAACCTAGGCTTTTGCTTGGAAACTCTACACATGCTTCTGTTACCATGATATTAGCCTATTGACAAAGATTTATTACTCTGATATTGAATTTAGAGGAATTTTAACCTTTTTCAGACTCTGAAATTCTTGGTTAAGTTTTTACATGCAAATGTTGTACGTCAGTTATATCTCTAATTCTATGAAAGCTATTGCTTTCAAACTTTGCACATGCTTCAATAATCATAACAACAGCCTCTTGATAAAGATTCAATTCTGTGGTAAAGAATTTTGTGGATTTTTAACCCTTTTTGGACTTTGAAATTCTTGGTTAAGATTTTACGTGCAAATGTTGTATTTCTGTAATATCTCTATTTCTACTATAGCTGTTGCTTTGAAACTTAACACATGCTTCTTTGACCATAATATTAGCCCACAGAAAAAGATTCATTACTCTGATATTTAATTTAGTGGAATTTTAACCCCTTTCGGCCTTAAAAATGTTGGTTATGTTTTTATGTGCAACTGTTTTATGTTAGTTGTATCTCTGTTCCTACTCAAGCTATTGCTTTGAAACTCTGCACATGCTTCTGTGACCATAATATCAGCCTCTAGACAAAGATTCTTTTCTCTTGACTTTCATTTTATTGAATTTCCAATGTCGATATTGATTTGCTGTTGCTATCCAGCACTAGGAATAGTCGAGCTTCGCTGTCCTCCGACAGCTCTTGTGTCTTAACCCTTTCAGCACAAAATCCAGATTTTTATGCATATGTAGATAAAATCTCCAGAAAATATTCAACAAGCAATTTCTTCAATATCCATATTTTTTCTCCCCAAGCATAATTGTTAAATAGATGATCTTGAATTCAATAATGTCGTCAAAAACTTCTTTAAAATTGGACCCGTCTAAAGACTTTATATCCGTAAACTAATGAGTTAGAAATTTCTCAAAAGCTTAAATTAGTATTAGTGCTTCACTATTTAAATTTTTTCAGTTTGGCAATGTGTCCTTATATGCAGAACAATTCAAGAAAGCCAGATATATGGTGGTCCATGGAACGGGAGACGGTAAGGAGGTCATTTTTTGAACAGCATTTTACACTCATGGAAAATAATGAATCGCTTAAAATTTCTTTTATTTATCGCAAGTACATATGACATATTGTAAGTAGGATAATATCGAATTTGAGTTAATAATGCATGCTACACGAATGTTTTTTTCTCTTCATTAAACAACAATTAAGACCCTAGGCGCAACCTCGTGGTCTGCTCTTTATAATTTTCTGTTTAAAAATGTGGAATTTTATGACCATATCAGCAAAAGGATATCTTTATTTTATTCATTATACATTTTTTCCGAATTTACTTTTCCTCTTCATTAACAATAGAAAAGTACTCGGTGCAACCTTGTGTTTTACTGTTAAAATGTCTCGTTCAATAGAGTTGGAATTTTATGACCTCTCATCCATTCAATATCCTCTATGCAGGAATCTGTTTTTCTTTTATTTTTATTTTGTTTTCTCTCTTTCGATTCAGATAATGTTCATTTCCAAAACACAGCTCAACTTGTTAAAGCATTAACAGAAGCAGATGTTTATTTTAGATCCCAGGTCAGTACAAAACGATTCATTTAAGTTTTGTCTACATAACCCATGTAACAATGTTCCCATGCTTAAAGGTTGAACATACTTGTATAGCCTATAACATGTTCGGCCTTTTTTGCACTACCTCCTTGATTGATCAATGATGTACATATAAATACAGTTACATGTAGTTACATTGTGAAATTGACATTCATCTCAATCGAAACCATTCCAAATGGCTCACTGAAAGAGCTCAATTCATTCATTCAAAAGACTCACTTAAACCATTCAATTACGCTCCAAAATCACTAAAAAGATAAGTTCAACAACTTCATTCAAAAATACTAAAGCTAGAAAAGATTTTAACTGACGTAATTGAAATTATAAGTGTCTGATTGGTTCTTGAAGAAATAAGAATCTCTTTTCATAGAACGTGCATGTTATGCATATTTTATTTAAGGGGGTAATAAATATCGCTAATTTTGTGCATCCTGAATAAAATTTGCGATATTGGATTACCCCCTTTACTTTCAGTCAAAACTCACTCATCGTGCCCATTCAATTTTATTCTAAGATCATTACACTGTCAATTTCACGGTGTTGTTACCTGTAGGTTTAATTTGTGAAATGACGGACCGCTGGCCGTTCCATCGACATCAAGGGCAACACATCCCTCGGACATTAAAACGTCATTTGAGCCTGTGCCTGAGATTTCCAACAATTCCAAATATGCGCTATGCAAAGACTCTGACCAGCCTATGCATCCGCACAGTCTGACCAGAGTCTTCATTATGTATTTAGTAGCTAGATAATGTCTGAAAGCATCTTTAGACCATCAAGTTATTTTGTATTTTCACTTTATGGCTATCAACGCTACTCAATGATTGCATCTTACGCACATTTCGAATTTTTGGAAATGTCATGCACAGGCTCATTTATCTTCAAAAGATTCGATAAAAGACATTTAAATTCGAGCGTGGCATAAACATCTTAACTACAGCTTATTTAAGCTTTAGTTACGGCTTTCAAGTCGCTCATTTACAAATGAATATTTCGAAAAAAATACTGGAGTTCAAAAAACCATCTCATTCTCATTGAATGTTTTGAGTGGTTTATCGTTTTTGTAAATCGCTGCCGAAGGTGGTCGTATATTGGAATCTTCTTCTTCGTCTGCCGTCCGTCCCACCCGATGGCACATCGTCCGTACGCCCAAATCTTGTGAACACAACTCCTCCTTCATTTATAGCACGATTTGACAAAATGTTCACAGCCACCTGACCTAGCGCATTTTCTAATAGAGTTCCGGTCCAATGATTTTTCTGGAAGATATGGATGCTTGACTTAGAAAATTTCTAGGAAATTTTAGTTTTCCGATTTTTTTTTCTACGCCCTTTGAGATATTGAGGTAATTTTTGGTGTGTGATTTCGCATCAATGAGTTACGGAACAAGTTCGAGTTTGGTTCCGGTCCAATGATTTTTTCAGGCGAATGCGAATGCTGCACTTAGAAATTTACTAGGACATTTCAGTTTTCCGGGATACCCTTTGAGATATTGAGCTAATGTTTGGTTTGTGATTCCGCATAACCAGATATACAGAAATTTGCTGATTTTGGATGTCAGTGATAGCAGCAAAAATTTACATGTGTGTAACAATAAGCGCCCATTTCTCACTATAGTTTCAAGATACATCAACTAATGTACCAATACAGGTTATTAAAATGCTAACTTTTACAACTCTACTGCTACCTATTGTAGAAAGCAATTTCTGTGGCGGCGTATATTGTGACAACGACACTCTTAGTGGTTTAGTTTTAATTCATTTAATTATTTATGTTTTCTTTTTTTCTTTTTTTTAGTTCTTCGATTGACAGCTGTGATCATTATACAAAAATTATCGATTTTGACTGCAGTTTATAGCTGTCTTTTCATTCAGATAGAAAATGAACTTTAACATTGTATTTTTCATTTAAGAGATGAAGAGAGTATTTGCTAGTTTCATTGGGGAATAAAACCATATTTCAGCCAATCAGATAGCACGAATATTGAAGATTGAATTATTCGTATTTGTTTTCACAGTTTTACACAGATCGACAACATTCCATCAGGGCGGGTAACTCTCGACGACATTTATGGAACTCGCTGGAAGACTTTTTACTACAATGTTATGGTAAGCATGTTTTCTAGTGCTAAGCGACTCATACAGAGTCACCATCATTGGAGATAATGCTGAAATTAGTCCTTAGGGTAGCAGTGGATACATGACGTCATTTTTCCGCCCAGTGATTTTTTTCTTGTTCACACATGTTGTAGATTAACATCAAATAGTCATTATATCAAATTTTGAAGGTACCTTTCCGTGCTTGTTTTCACGCTAGAAATATCTGCCTTGAGTGGTACTGGCCATTTTTCAGTAAAACGTTTATATTCGATTTAGGGTTTAGTATAAACTCAGTGGCTGTTTCCAAGGAAATTTTCCTTTGATCATCTTAAAATACTCCATATCCAAGTATGGTCGGAGAAAAACGGTTCAAATTCGTAGTAAATCGGGTAAAATACGCTATGTCGAGGCACTACGATTATCTTGGAAATCGGCGTCTGTGGAGAGGGAGGGTGTAAGACTTTAAGGCACGCATCATTTGTCCTCACATATGGGCGATTGAGAAGTAGCAAAAATAGAATACACTTGAGGAATGAAAATTGCTAAGTATACATTTTTTAAGAATTTTTACAACATAGCCTTTATTATTATTCTGATTTATTTAATCTTATTATTTTTTAAAACCAATACCAATAGAATTACTGATAAATGGGTCTCGTAAGAATTCTGGATGGCATTTGGGACAAAAACTCTAATGAAATCTTGATGATGTTGCTTCTTCTGCTTCAGGAAATCCAACCAACATAGATAATCTAAATAAAGAATCAATGAATAGACACGCCCACCCTGTCAACGACATAGAAACCACCACAAAGAAAGAACAGGAAAGTGACAGATGATTTAGACCACGCCTCTTTTGTAAAAAAACATGTCACGTGAATAGTAGCCATCTTGGATATGTGTCAAGTGAAGAAAACTGCTATTTTGTGTAAAGTGCACAGGATGATCGGGTCGAAAAATTTGTAATTTCATAAATCTTCAGAATCTAAAATGGTTATTTTACCCTACAATATCAAGGTACGGTTAACAACATCGTGAAATTGACAAGGTGAATGATTTTGGAATGGTTTAGGAATTAAATTAAATGAGTGTGTGGAGCGAGATTTGAGTGATTTTAATGGGAGGTAATCTAATGTCGCAAATTTTGTTCAGAATGAACAAAATTAGCGATATTGATTACTTTCCTTTATTAAAATATGTTCTATAAGTTCTATAGATAGCTTCCTATTTCTTCAAAAACCTATTAGACGCTAATATTTTAAATTATGTCAGTGAAATCACGATTTTGCTCTATCCAAATTTATTTTGAATGACGTTGATGATTCTATATTTTTCAATGTGTTTGAGCTTTTTTTAATGGTTTGAGTGAGTGTTTGGAAGGAATGAATGGAGCACTGAGCGAACTATTTAGAATGGTTTTGATTGAGGCGATGGTCAATTTCACGATATAACTCACTGTACCAATGTTTAAAGGTCGTTGATGTACGTCTTTTGTGTTATTCTAAAACACTGTTACAACAGCTATAGCTCAAGACTAACTGTAGTTACATCAACAGTACAATGTTAATATATGTACGTGTGTGTACGACCTTTAAGGACTGGGGCGTCGATAGATCTATTCTCGAATTACTTGACCTCTGGTAGGTGTAATCTTTATAACAAATATTTGTTTTAAGGAGTTTCCAGATGACCCCTGTTGGCGTAAAGTACATGTGTCATATTTTGTGTTCTTTCAGGGTCCAATATAAGCCTGTTTAATTTAAGAAATCCGGTTGTTATTTCAGACAATGTAAAAAAGTAGACACTTTATGTAAATGCAAAGACGCTGCAAACTAGGCAATAGAGGAAACATTACAAGGAAAGATAATGATTTTATATGAGATGAGATTCATTTATGTATTCTCAAAGGGTCCAGTTCCTAGCTCATTTGTTTTGGCTTTTTTATACAGCTGGCGAATTGCTTTAGCCATATCGTAGTCGTTTGCGTCGTCGCCGTGAAAAGTACATTTGACATTAAATCAATGTTATTTTGATTCGTCTTTGTTATTTTGTGTTATTAATTGGCAGAATTAAGTGGCAGAACGTGGCTAAGCAGTGGCGTAATTTGGCCAGTTTACTTTTCAATACTTTCCATATTTTGGTGTTTTTTTTCAAAAGTAAATCCGCAGGTCCGTTAACACGTGCAAAGAAAATGAAAAAAAGGATTTACTTGCTCAGAGAGAGTGAACACATTTCATCGTATGGTTACATGTACCAAAGCCTTGTGAATTTGGCTTGGACAAGCTGAAGTTGCGAGGGTCTGGTAAGCAACCTATGAATTAAGGTCTCAAGTTATTTAGGTCGACTATTTTAAAAGTAAGGAGTTGTAAATAAAAACTGATTTATTCTACGTTATTATTCACCTGTCAGGACGTGGATTAGCCGTGACGTAATTTGGTAATTTTACTTATAAATATTTTTTGTTCTACCAAAAATTTGTCGACAATTAACGTTACAACGTGAAAATTATTGTATCCTGAAACCAATTGGATAAACGTGCTGAGGGAAAGTAAACACATTTAAGCGTTGGGTTACAGCTTGTCCAAGCTGAAGTTACGAGGGTATTGCTACCCACATACGATTTAACGCGTCATTTCGACTATCTATATGAGTGAGTACATGTAAATACCAAAAAAACTTGGTTTAGCTCAAACTTAAATGCAACGACCCGTTTCTTAGGCTCCACCCTGCCAGGGCAAATACCATGGGTTATATTATACATAATATCACTTGATTGGTAAAACCGGAATTTGCTAGTGTGACCCGTGGTTTGTATACACATGCGTTTTAAACACGGGCATGAACACGAATTCTAGTAACATTGTACGAAACCCAAGATAAACGTTCTGTTTTACAAGGATACACCCAGCAACGATGGCATATGATTTTTTTTCGTTTTAATTAAAAAACCGGTGAAGAAATCGATTGTTATTTTGTGCTGAAACATGCGAATTTTGTATATAAAACCTCGAATGAGAGGATATTGAATGAGTGTTCATTGAATACCCAATTTATTAAACGATTCATCTATTTACAGATAAAAACGAGGCCTTTGCTGAGTCTTATCTGTTTTAGATGACGGGTTCAATGAATTCGATATTTAATGAGCACAGCTGTAATATATATTAATGGTATGACCTGAAATATTTTGTGACAAAACGAAGAAATTCCAGATGTTATTTGATTCCAGTTATTCCGCAAAACATGTAACGCTGTTTGCAAAATGACGTCATCAAATGCATTAAATGAAGTCATTTCAAAACGACAAAATAGCGTTGCTATTCGTTATTAGCTCATTTTCATAGTTATTCCAGTTGTGTAATAACACCGGTGTAATATCAAAAATATACAACGTGGCTATTTCACTCCCAGGACGTAATTCATATTATGAAATAAGTTAATTGATTCTCTAAGTGTGTATTTTTGTATATACATGTATATAGAAACAAATTGTTAATACTTATACATACAGGGTAAGAATGAAAGAATATACTTGTGCTTGCAAAATTGATGATAGGATACGATGCTAGCGTTTTGTTATCCCTAACTAAATTTTCAAGGTAAAAAAATGAATATGCTTTTAACTCATACCATTCTAGCTACCGCTTGGTAAAAAGGGACCATCTAGAAAGTGATAGATAGTAAAATCTTGAAATTGACATTCATCTCAACCAAACTCATCCTAAATCGCTCATTCATAGCTCCTCTCATTCATTCAAAACACTCACTCTACCAAGTAAAAAAGTTCCACAATGACTAAGAAAGATAAAATCAAACCTACCTTCAAAATAAATATGAATAGAAAAAATAACGATTTCACGGACATATCTGAAATTGTAAGCGTCTAATTGGTTAATGAAATATTTGGGAGCTATTTAGGGATATATCTTATTAAAGGGAGGTAATAAATATCGCTAATTTTGTTCATCTTGAACAAAATTAGCGGTATTGGATTACTTTCCATTAATTACACTCTAAACTCACTCATCCCACTCATTCAATTTCATTCCAAAAATCATTCACCTTGTTAAGTTTACGACGTTCTCAAAAGTTTAAGTATCGACCTTAGTCTGACCGCGCGAATTGTTCAAAACTTGTCACTTTCAATATATTTTCAGTAAAGTAAACGGCCACTCTACATTCTTGTAAAATGTTTATCTAATTATGACCTCTTGTTGACCCCTGCTGGATTTTGCGCGACGGGTCATATATCAGTCGGAACATCGCTCGGACTTTTCCTTAAACTGGAAACAACCTCGGAAGTAAGTGTAATAATCTTTTGTCATTTTTGGTGGACGTTTACGTTCACCAGTGTTAATACCACGTAAGAACAATCCTATCAGTTGTTAATAGGTTTTCAAAACAGCACTGCTCACTTAGATTCAATTTACTCTTTTCCAAGAATTGTATCCGTCTGACAACTATGCATTTTAAAAATGGGGTGAAACAAGGAATCTTCATAACTTGTTGAAACCTCAAAGACATCTTTTAAGTGCGAAATCAAATGCAATTATGAGATCAGGTGAACGTTTTGCTCGCGTAGAACTACTTTTCAGGCAGAGTGAGTAATTTGCCCCTTTTTTTCCAATGGTCTATGGGAGGTCACTTGGATAATGGAATTACTGGAATGGTAACCTTCCCTGAAACTACTTATGTATATAAAACAATGGCCAATTAATTGAAATTACGGAATACACATGGATAGCGACACAGCCCAAGCAGGTAAAGTAAAACATTCAGATAAAGTAAAACATTTAGGTCGTGTGATAAAGGTTTATGCAAATGGGTTTTACTTTACTTTACAACACAACACAGCCAATTTCGAGGAGACTATTTTTGCATTTTTTTTCCTGTGTATATAAACACTTACCTTTTCTTTCTTTATTTGAGAATGAAAATCGCGGAAAAATTAATTAATTTATAGAATTTTTTAGCTCAACTGAGCACATTGTGCTCAAGGTGATCTTTTGAGATCATTGGATGTCCGTCGTTAGTCGTCCGTCGTCAGACGTCAATAATTTAAGTGTTTACACTCTAGATGCCACAAATATGGGCCAATCATCATGACACTTTGTCAGAATGTTCTGCAGGTCACAAGGATTAACCCTATTGAAAATGGGAAGGATCCGTGCCATATCACAGTAAAAGGGGCCTAAAAGGCAAATTTCTTGTTTACACTCTAGAGGCCACATATATGGTCCTTTTATCATGAAACTTTGTCAGAATGTTTACAAAGGTTACAAGGATGAAGCCTATTAAAAATTGGAAGCATCCATGTCATATCACGGGAAAAGGGGCCTTCAAGACAATTATCTTGTTTACACTATAGAGGCCACAAATATGATCCAATCATCATGAAACTTGGTCAGAATGTTTGTCAGGATACAAGATGAATCTAATTGAAAATGGGAAGGGTCCATGCCATATCACGGGAAAAGAGGCCTTGATGACAATGTTTTTGTTTAAACTATAGAGGCCACAAATACTAGCCAATCTTCATGAAACTTGGTCAGAATGTTTGTCAGGTTACAAGAATGAACCCTATTGAAAATGGGTAGGATCCGTGCCATATCACAGGAAAAGGAGCCTTAATGACAATGTTTCTTGTTTATACTATAGAGGCCACAAATATGGTCCAATTATCATGAAACTTGGTCAGAATATTTGTCAGGTCACAAGGATGAAAGCTTTTGAAACTTGGTCAGCATGTGTTTCTTGACAGAATGATGAAGCCTATTGAAAATGGGAAGTATCCACGCCATATCATGGGAAAAGGACCTTAATCACAATTTTCTTGTTTAAACTCTAACAAATCATAAAATTGCAATCATGACTTTTTTGCATGGTCCTCTTGTTAAGCAGATAAAACATTATCATAATTTTAATTATGAGATTACAGAGAATCGATTTGCATTACAAAATAAGAATAATAACCTAGATCATCTAATTGTCATTTCTTTCTTTTTATACCCAATGGATCAGACAAACACTCTTTAAACTACTCCCGGCATAATGCCGAAAGTTATCAAAACCTTGTAATTACAGGACTTTGGTTGACGATCGGCGATATATGTTGAGAAATGTATATCTGAAAAAAGATGCGAACTTGGGTCAGGTCATTTTCCTTTTCATCGTAATTTTACATGTAAAATCTCATCAAATTGAAGAATCACTCTAGTATGCCAACAGAAACGTCCACCATCAGTACTTTCAGTGCTTTGATTAGGTTATTCGGCTCCTAGTGGTACTGCGGTTAATACGCTTGAAGAAAAACACATTTCGTTAATGCTTTCCGATCTTTATGTTAAGATATTTTGTGCATATTATTATTTGATGACAAAACGCAGCAAAACACTGCGTTTTGTTATCAAATTATAATATGCCATCTTTTCTCTTTCATTGATTTTATTGTATGCAACTTCATCCGTTTCGGCATGGTTGATGATAGAGACTTCATTTTTACAAACGTGCAAATAACGCGCTTTCTCGTCTGCGCCCGTATTATTCCCGATGTCCATTTCAATCTCTACTTAGTAAGATTGCAATCGTGAACCTCGGCGATTCTACGGAATAGACCCCGGGAATAATACGGGCGCAGCCATAAAAGCGCGGCATTTCGCGACGTAGGTTTATATGACGTCACAAACACAAACGATCCCGCTAAGGATGACGTTGCACTTAAACAAAATCAACGAAAGAATAAAAAGGGTAAAGTATAATTTGATAACAAAACGCAGTGGCTTACTGCGTTTTGTCATCAAATTATAATATACCCAAGAGATTTTAAAAGACGATTGGAAAGAATTATCAAAATGTTAATTTCTTCAAGCGTATTAACCAAAGTACCACCAGGAGCCGAATCACCGAAAAAATGACCAAAAATTACTACACTTGCGTCCGAGGTACTTTTCAGTTTACGGAAAAGTCCGAGCGATGTTCCGAATGGTAAGATTGCACAAGCTGACCCAATCGGGAACCCTCGGTAATTCTACGGAATAGACCTCGGGAATAATAACGGCGCGGCCATGAAAGCGCGTCACTTCGCACGTGGGTTTAAATGACTTCACAAACATCTACGACCCCGCTAAGGATGACGTTGCATAAAATAAAATTCAACGTAAGAATAAAAGTGTGCATATAATAATTTGAAAACAAAGCACAGACTTTTACTGCGTATGTTTTCAAATAATAACATGACCAAAAATTCTCCACAGATGATCGGAAAGAATATAAAAAATGTGATTTTCTTAAAGCGGATTAAATAACCGAAGTACCTCAAGAAGCCGAATTACCTGAAAAATGACCCCAAAATTACTCCACTTACGTCCGAGGAGCTTTCCAGTTTACGGAAAGGTCCGAGCGATGTTCCGATTGAAGCTGCCTAGGATAAAACTTATTCTTTATTTCATACACCTGAACTTGGAATGATCATCCCGCCATCATGTTCGAGCAAATTCAAAATTCTACGTCTTATTCACCTCTAGTACAATCAATATATTTTAGAATACTTTTCTATCGAGATAACTTTTCTCCTGACGGTTTACATTCGTAAGGTCTAGACGAAAAAGAAAACTGCACATTTTTAAGATAGTTTACTATATATAAATTTATTACAAAATACATCTTCTCAAAAATCTATAAATAACAATCTATACCATGCAAAGTTAACAATGAACAACTATAGAAATAGACATGAAATATCCAAACATGTGAAATATCATGAAATATCAAAACAAATGAAATATCATGAAATATCAAAGCAAATGAAATATCATGAAATATCAAAACAAATGAAATATCATGGAATATAAGAGCAAATGAAATATCATGAAATATCAAAACAAATGAAATATCATGGAATATAAGAGCAAATGAAATATCATGAAATATCAAAGCAAATGAAATATCATAACAGAAATTGAAAATCATATAATCTTAAATGGAAGATCATGAAAAAAGTACCATTCATAGACATTCCGTCTTTGGGGTACCAGAATGTCAATACTAATGTTGGAGTAAAGGTTCGGTTACGAAATTCTTCACTACGTTCAGGATAACAAAACGGTTCAAACTGTTTTCAATTATACCCCGCTTTGCACGTGCAATTGCACGCAAAGCGGGGTATAATTGGCGAACTGTTTGCACCGTTTTGTCGCCCTGAACGCATGGCTGGTAACCCACAGACGATCTCCTTTTCAGTAAAGCTTCGGTTACGAAAATTTCCCTGCATTCAGGATCATAAAACAGTTCAAACAGTTTGCCAATTTTACCCCGGGTGAACACAGGTGCACAGGTGCACACATGTGTACATGCAAAGCGGGGTAAAATTGGAAAACTGTTTGCACCGTTTTGTGATTCTGAACGCAGGGCTGGTAATCCACAGACGATATCCTTTTCAGGAAAATGATGTATACGTAACCCGTCAAGCAAAAAAGGGACATAGGCTGCTAATGACTAGGGTAGAAAGTTGTAGCAATTGTCTGATTTTCTAAAGCTCAAAAGATCATTCTACCTTCCTGTAAAAGATATGGTTGAATTAGGACTCCAGCTGACCCCTGCTTGAACAAATATCATTTCTAAATATTCATTGACGGCGTTCCCGAATTGCCCCTACTTTGCTTAACGGGTCACAATTGTAATTGCATTTTGTCATTTTTCAAATGATTGATATATATATATATATATAAATAAAATTTGTATATAAATAAAGGCTTTTTGCTTTTTTCCAATAAATAAATGAGATTTGTCGAGACTGCGGATGACAACGCTCGGTTTTATCCGTCTAGATTGAAGAAATCGCATAGGCTGTATCATTCCCTCCACGAATACGATTTTTGACACGTAACAATAAGGTTTATATATTGTACTTGGATAAAACCTTTCTAAAATGTTCAATCTGTTAATATATTCACTTCAAGCGAAAGAAAAATGTTGACATTCAGTTCGATGTTTTCTGCCATAAATTTAACCCTTTGCTGTTAAATCCCTGCTTTTTACGTGCCTGTGATTTTATGATTGAGAAAACATTGTGGAGATAGAAGAAATTGCTTCTGGCAAGCAATTTCTTCTTTTTCCACTATATTTTCTACCGTGCTGAATGGTTATTTTTCAAATTAAATCCACTTTAAATTTTCGTCTGCAAAACCTCTGAATTCGGACAGGTCCAAAATTTTGTAAAACAGGAAAGGGTTAAATCATCTTCGAAGATGGACGGCTTTAATGTTTTAAATACAGACTGTTTACACATTTATTATTACATATGAGCATGTGCGTGACATTTCCAACAATTTTACATGTACTCGACATAGGCGTATCTAGGACGTTGAAATCTATACTCACCCAGAAGGCAACAATCAATGAGTATGTAGGATAAAGGCGATATAAGAACATTGACCAAAGGTGAATATTCACCCCCCCGTCCGCTCCCTTTTTCATGATTGCCTGAATAATCTTAACATCGTAACTACAGCTTGAATAAGCTGTAGTTTCGATGATATGATAATTCACCAACGATATTTTCCAACATGGAATTATTTCTTTTACGCACTTGCGTAAATTGCGTAATGGGAGTTACGCCTTTGCTCGAGGTGAAACCACTCACCAGTCTAGACAATCACATCATGCAAGAAGAATTTTTATTGACATCCTAAGGATATAATGAGGCCTTATCTATATACAGAGCACATAGTGGAGACTTTGGTCAGACTGTGTGGATGCACAGGCTGGTCAGAAGCTTTGCTTTATCAACATGTGAAATTGCTGGAAATGTCTCGAACAGGCTCGTTTATGTCCCTCACCAACGCTAAGCTTAATTGTATTTGTTTACTTCAATATGATTTGAAGACCAAAGAGCTGGGGCATGACATTTACAGCAGTTTCACACCTGCATGATATACGAACGTTGGGTAGGGTTGACAACGACACAATGCAATGATAATATATATGCTGACTGCATGAAGATGGATTAAGACCCTATACATCAATATAGCCCAATGTGAAGATGTGGTCAGACTGTGCGACTGCACAGGCTGGCCAGAATCTTTGCTTTGTGCACATTTGAAATTGTTGGAAATGTCACACACAGACTCAAATGACATTATGTAATGGCTTCTGGTTATAGCATGCTTTCGCCCATTTCATTCTTTTAAACATTTCTGAGCGGAGACCACTAATCGATTCCGAATGACGCTATGACTACGCTGTTTAGTAGTCACGTGTAAAATTACGCGCTTCAAGAAAACTTGACCCAAAAATTTAACATTTTGTCTAATTTTAGCAATGAGATAAAATGATAATAGGTCTAGTTTGTTTTTTCGTGTAAGATCGATACTAGCAAATCTTTCATTTCATGAACGAAAATAACTTTAGAATTTCAATTCCCTCAATGAATTTGATTTGTTTGAATGGGGTTTATGCCGCTTTCAACAATCTTTCAGTTATATTGCGGCGGCTTGAGCACCGAACAATGGATTCCTATATTTCTTACACCAGTTCCACCAGTACATCATTTCCTAGCTTCCAGCTTCCAGCCGCTATTCCACATAGGTCTACGGTTATTAATCACCTAGCCTTTCAGTGCCACATCATTTAACTGATCTTCGTTTGCCTGATCATACCAAGAAGGACGTCAAATTGAGCTGTGGAATATCTGAACATGATGTGATGGTATTTCTGAAATAAAATTATGATTTTGTGTTTTCAATTGTATGACATAACAAGAGCACCACAAACGGATCACTGGTCCTCTGATGCGTGTTTGAATTACGAACGAAACGATCTACGTGCAACACTAAATTTTCCATCCCCATAAAAAATATATTTTTCCAAGTACAACCTTGATAATCGCCCATCACTTAACTTCTTACGAAAAATAAAACGTTAGTCAAAATCATTACTTTGGAATGCCTTTGGAATGAAATTGAATGAGAGTTTGGAGATAGTCTTGAGTGAAATTAAAGAGGGGGATAATCCAATATCGCTTATTTTGTTCAAAATGTACTAAATTAGCGATATTTATCCCCCCTTTAATAGAATAAATGTGCTTTTCTGTTTGTGACGTCTTCGTGGACTATTCAGAGATTTTTTAACTCAAGCCAGCCAGTTTAGTCGTAGAATAATTTGTCAAATTTTAATTGTATGTTTATCCTCTTGAACGATTTCGATCAATTTGAGTGAGTGGTTGGAATAAATGAATGGAACGCTGCGTGAACGATGAAGAATGATTTTGATCAGAATGAGCGTCAATTTCACGATGCTGTTAAGGACGATTGCTAGAATTAATTTTCTGAGATAGATTTTTTTTTTATTTTTTCATATTTTGTAGAGTAAAGTATGCCGATTGCAAAAATGGAAAGAAAAAAGGGGGTCACCGAATCAGATTTTTCGTAAAACGCCATAGAATGTCATAGGTATCGAGTAAATTTTTGTCCGATTTTTTCGCCGATTTTCATTTCTTGGTAATTGCATAAAACCATAACGCAATCAAATCTAATCAAACAACTCACATCAATTTTATTTCAATTTCATAGATAGAAAGTTATTTGCACTGAATCTAATACACAATTGTCGATTGAAAGGAAAAATAATGATTTTTAACGTACTTTTTCCCAATTTTAAACAACTGGTATATCGAAAATGAACGAGAATTTTTTCAAAATTTATTACTTTTGATCAAATTTCTCAAAAAATCTGAGATAGAAAATTTTATTTTTTCTATATTTTGTAGATAATTATATGTTCGTGTGATATTGATATAAAAAAGGTATGGTCACCGTGCTAATTTTTGAGAAAAAATGCAAAATTCTAGGTCACCCAGTTTTGACGCAAAGGAAAAAATCACTAAAGATTCTTTTTCTCTTGCCAATTTTATGTACAAAATCAATGATATTCAATCCTTCTTAAATTAATCGATTATGGAGTAGAATTCCTCAACAATTAGGGAATCACTTTGCTTTGCGCCAATGAATCCCAAGGTCAAATCATAAGAAAAGGTCAAGGTCATATATCAAGGCCAACGTTACATAAATCACGCAAAAATCTAGTGTTTCACAAATCTTCAAGCCTGCTGAAAATAGACTACTCACATATGGAATAATAATTGATCTTGTCAATAAGCATCATCAAATGCCCTGATCGAAGTCATGATGAGATCAAGGTCATCTATTTCGCTCACACCCCATCCCATAATTAAATTTCAAATACACCCAGGTCTTTTAAAAATTTATTCAAACATTGGAAATTAAAAATCTGACAAGATCATTTGACAACGACAGGATCGTTTATCAAGGTCAACCTTTCAAAAATTGGCCCCGTCAAAATGAAATGTGACGGTTACATGTAGCTACCGGATATACGACTGATAACGTTGTTTTGCGTCTGATTATGCGCGGGAACGTTAACGTCACAAATACCTACAAAAAACGTCGCTGACGTCATATCCTTTATTCTATATAATAAAATGGCTGCGATAATTTGTATAATTATGTTTCTTAGTGATAGGATTAGTTAAAAGTCTTCATGAAAGCATTTTCCGCGAAATATAGAAATTTAATGGGTTTTTGTAGTGTTTTAGTTACGTCCGAGGTAAGTGCAAATTTGGAGCGCGTACTCCTTTTTGAAGAGTTCGATGCGCAAAGACGTTGCGCAAGAACGAACTCCCGAAATCGTCCTTGACTGTATTCATCATAACAAGTTTTGATTTGATGTTTGAATTGGGTTAACGCCTCTTTTAACAATTTTTCAGTTTTATCTCGGCGGCTGGAGCACGTCACAATGGATTTTTGTTATTTCTTTTACCAGTACAACCATCACATCCTTTCCTTGCCTCCAGCTGCTATCTCACATAGTTCTACGATTATCAACCCATTGGTGAGAGACAAATAGTCGGAAAGAATGAGTACCGCCGTCGGGAATCGAACCCGGGACCTCTAGATTGACAGCCCGACGCGCTACCAACTGCGCTATGACGGCGTCTTATTGCATTGAAATAAAAGACTGTTCGTACGTATATTATCGTGTAAGATCGATTCTAGTAAATCTTTCATTTCATGAACGGAAATAACTTTAATATTTCAATTCCCTTAATGAATTTGATTTGTTTGAATGGGGTTTAACGCCATTTAAGTAATCTTCGGGGATCGAACCCGGGACCTCTAGATTGACAGTCAGACACCCTACCATTTGTGCTGTGACGGTTGCACAATATGTCTGAACATTATAGGAGAACCTTGTGTAATTACAGAGAATGTTTTAACTTGGAATGATGAAAAGACCTCCTTTTTTGAAACTTGCTGTATGCCAGCTGCATTACGAAGACCAGGGGCCCGTTTTACTAAACTTCTTACGAAAAAAAATAATCGTAAGTCAAAATCACAAATCGTATCTGACGTTTTCATTCATCGTTAGATTCTGCCTTGCAATATCTCATTGAAATCGTCTTTCGAAGACGATTCCAAATGAGATGGTGCATAGCGGAAAACCCATTATACTTAATCCTGGAAGGGCAACTTTAATTTTTGATTTACGGAAAAAATGATCGTAAGATGTTTAGTAAAACAGGCACCAGCCACATTACATGTATTGAATTGAAATTATAGAAAAATGTTAAGTTCACAAGTTTCGTTTCGACAGAATGATTGACAGATAGATTGATTGTTTGGAGTTTAACGCCGCTTTCAACATTTTTTCAGTTTTATCGCGGCGGCTGAAGCACCTAACAATGGATTCCTGGTAATTCTCTCACCAGTACAACCATCATATCCTTCCCTAGCCTCCGGCTGCTATGTCACATAGGTCTACGATAATCAACCCATTTATGAGAGACAAATTGTCGGAAAAAATGAGTGCCGCCGTCGGGGATCGAACCGATTGACAGATAGACATAAGTTCAGAGAGGTATGCAAACAATGGTAAAATAGTTCAATGCAGAGAACAAGCGGATCTACAGACCACAGACCAAGCCAATGCTCTTGCTCTTGGGAGGACGTAAAGACAATGTTCATCCCGCAGAAGTGTGTGGTCTTGCCTAAGTCTATTCCATCCGTTTTCCCTTTTTAAACCAGAAAGGTCTAAATACTTTTTTTTTGTTTTTTACAAAATAGACTCGCACAATTAAGGCTTTTCAATGATTTTGTTTTAAAGAATTTTTTTCTGAGTTTACTACAGTAAGAATCGGGAAATTGACAAGCTGAATTACTTTGGAACGCCTTTGTAATGAAATTGAAAGAGAGTGTCGAACTAATTTTTAGTGAAATTAAAGGGGGGATATTCCAATACCGCTTATTTTATTCAAGATGGACTAAATTAGCGATATTTATTACCCCCCCCCCCCCCCTTTAATAGAATAAATGTGCTTTTCTGTTTGTTACGTCTTCGTGAACTTATTAGAGACTTTTGAACTCAAACCAGCCAATTAAGTCGTAGAATAATTGACAGATTTTAATTGAATGTTGATCGTCTTGAACCATTTCGAAATGTTTTCTTAATATTTCTGAGCTTTTTGATCGATTTTACTGTGAGGTTGGAATAAATGAATGGAGCGCTGAGTAAATGTTTAAGAATGATTTTGATCAGAATTAGCGTCCATTTCACGATACTGGTAACTGTATTCAGCATGACAAGGTTTGGTTTGTTTGTTTGAATTGGATTTAACGCCGCTTTCACAAATTTTCAGTTAGATCGAGACGGATGGAGCACTTTCAATGAATATCTGGTATTTCTCGCACCAGCACTACTATAACATCCTTTTTGTAGCCTTCACCTGCTATCTCGCATAGGTCTACGATTATCAACCCATTGGGGAAAGACAAATAGTCGGAAAGAGTAAGTGCTGTCGTCGGGTAGCGAACCAGGGACCTCTATTTTGACAGTCTGCCGCGCTACCTTTTGTGCTATGACGGCGGATCGACAGAGTTGAAGAAATAACTTCTTTATACATACCCTGTTAGGAAGGCATTCGGATAATTAACGTCAGTTATATCTAGATTATTGCAGAGTAGTTTAGCCAAGGTATATTCTTGTATTGCGTCAAGCTGTGCTGAAAATACATAAAACAAACTGTAGTTAGAAAGATTTGAGCCCGTGCCTGACATTTCCAACAATTTCACATGTCCGCAATGTTGATACTCCAGGCTATTCAACATCTTTCCATCAAGCACGCATGAAATCGTTGGAAATGTCACGCACAGGCTCATTTGTTTGTTTGAATGGAGTTTAATGACGCTTTTTATTATCCTTATTTATTCATGCGGCTATCCCGTATGGGTTTACGATTGTCCTCTCATAGGATCGAGACATAAGTCGAAAAGGATATACGCTGCCGATTGGGATCGGACTCATAACATCTGTGAATGACGATTATTGGACTGATGCGCTACCATACTACCATATGGTGGTAATTACTATTACATGTAAGAAAGATGGCCGATTATTTTAGTTACATGTATATTCATTTATTTTTTTAAAGAAATCAGATAGTTTACTACTGGGCATGGTGAAACTAAGCTACAAAACAGCCTTTATCATGAAAAACTCAATTCTTTCTAACGCTTTTCGGTGGTTTATGGAGAAATAACGGTGGATTATCATTTTTTATAAACTCACTGCCTAACTGGTGATATTATCAAGTAAATTTCAATAAAGTAATTTGGTTTGCTCCATCAATACTTTTTGAAAAGACAACTTTCTTTTACGGTCTATATAGCAAAAACGCGTTACAAACAAAGTCCTTCTCTTGTACATGTAACCGGGTTGAAACTTTAGCCAATTCTGCATCAAGTGATGAAATTCATATGTTTACAATTATCTCTTTTTTTGTATTTTATCATTCAAGTCACATAGAAAACGTGGAATATGCCAGATAGCTATATATTATTAGTGGTACAGTCAGCATTTTAAGATACACCCTTTCCAATCTTTTGACCAATTTCCCCACCCACTTATTAATAAGAAAACAGACTTTATTTCCAATATTGTTTTCATAGGAACGGTGAATGTCATAAATTTCTAATATACTTCAGGAAAAACATGATGTATCCAATTTTAAGATAATGTTTGTTTTCCCATTATCCTTGCTTCACATTAGGCATACAGTTAAGAACGTCATGAAATTGACAATATAAATGAATTGGGAATGATTTTGGAATGAAAGTAAATGGGTGTGTCGAGCAAGTTTTGAGTAAAAGTCGAGGAAGTGTATTCGATGTCGCTAATTTTGATCAGGATGAACAAAATAAGCGATATTTATTACTTCCCTTTAATAAAATATGCATACAGGTTATATGAATAGCTTTCTGTATCTTCACAAACTCATCATACGTTTACAAAATTCAATTGTGTCAGTGAAATCACGGATTTTATAAACCGACTTTCATTTTGAATGTAGTTAGTTATCTTATCATTTTAAATGAATTTGGGGTGTTTTTGAATGATTGAAGTGAGCGATTGGAATGAATGATTTAATTAATTATCCCTTATTAATCTTTCAGTCAGATCACGGCGAAGTTATTCATTCATGCATTTACCAGCCCTGTGTTCAGGATGTAAAAGCGTTTCGCGAGCGCTTTGAGATGATAACCCCCTTTGCACGTGCACATACGTGCAAAGCGGGGTATCATTTCGAAAGCGCTTCGCTAACGTTTTCATCCTGAACGCAGGGCTGGTAATACCAGTGCTAGTCTAGGACACTGAAATTAATTGCCAAATGACATGCCCACGTGACCATTGGTGCGACCGGGATTCGTACCAACCTTTGTCGAGAGAATTCTGAAAGTGGACACGTACTTGAATTAAATGCAGCTGCTGAGCCCTGATACCAGTATCTATCGCCAACCTTCAGCCGCTTGAACTGTTGACCCAGGATACATCCTAGGGTGGGGCCGACCTCGCCCCCGGGCATAGGGTTCTCCGTCATGGCACCCGTATAGAGGTCTATATCACGAACATCCCTGTAAAGATAAATGAAGGAAAAAGAAGTTTGTTAAGGTCGATTTGTTTTTCGTTTAAATTAAAAGAACTAAAGCTGTATATTTTGTATAGTATTTATTGGGCGTTCAAAAAAGGGTTGTTTATCTCATTTTTTTTGTTTGTTTATTAGACTATTCATGTTGTAAAGTAATTTACAATTGCAGTGGCTTTTTTTAAAAAATCAGGGCCTGAAGTTATAAAACATTTTTTCATTCTCAATTCAGAGTTTTCTCAAATTTCAACTTGAAATTGAATCCATAATTCAATTATAATACTAATATAAGTTTATGAACATAAAAGGTAATATTTATAAGATGTTATTTATAACAACTTATTAATATTACCTTCTATGTTCATACATTTATTTAAATTCAAAATTTGAGAAAATTCTCAAATTAGCCTGAGAAAAGTTTTAAAACCTCGGGCCCTGAAAGCTTGTAAGAGTGCGTCATTAAGGTAGGACTGTAATATACACTAGGAATCATGCGAGATTTTTCAAAATTCTACGAGGTAATTTTGTTTTTTCTTTTGTTGTGTACAGTTAATTACATAATGAAATTGAAAATTACTCGGATCAAAACCACTCAAATTCATTCGCTCAGCGCTCAAATCATTAATTCCAATCACTCACTCCAACCATTCAAAAACGCTCCAAATTCACTAAAAATGATAAAAAAACTAACTACTAACTACCAAAAAAGTCGATATATAAAATCAACGAATTCACTGACACAATTGAATTTTGTATGCGTATGATGAGTTTGTGAAGATGCAGAAAGTTTTTCCTAGAACCGGTATGCATATTTTATTTAATGGATGAAATGAATATCACTAATTTTGTTCATCTTGAACAAAATTAGAGGTATTGGATTGCCTCCCTTGAATTTCACTCAAAACTCGCTCCACACACTCATTCAATTCCATTCCAAAATCATTCCGAATTCGTTTATCTTGTCAATTTCACGATGTTCATAACTGTATCATCCTTCCTTAAATCACGTCATTAGAAAGACCTAACACTTACATATAGACTGTTCTAAGCCGCAGCCTGACCCTGTTACTATGATGTATAAGTTGGTTAAAATTGGTAACGGTAGACAACCCACAATATTTCCTGTATTCTGTATAAGACTTGAGACCGTGGTCTCGCCCACGTTGGATGTTAACTGCGGCCAGGTCAAAACTGTTCTGGTATCGGTCAAGGAATAGAAAACTCCTGGCTGATAGTTCAATATTTCTGGAATTATACAAGTGAATATACATTTATATGAATTGTTGATTGTTCTTCGAGGTACGGATAATGTAACAAAGAATAATAATCAGTTTGAAAGACTTTAGGAACTTTAGAACATCTACTGACTAAGTGAAATCGAATTAAATATTCTTTTACTAACATATAGAATTTATTAAGCTACATATGACGACTTTAGGGCACTTTACGTTACTACGAACATTATTGTTGTATCTATCCGTTGTTTAAGTTGGTTTTTTCTATTATATAAAACACAGGACTATAGACTTAAACCGATATCATGCTTTAGGTATAAAAGATTTAAAGGATCGGTGATCTAAAACTTCCAATTTCTCCTTCCAATATTTTACAGGTAGTAACACATTATGAAATTGACATTCAACTCGATAAAAACAATTTTATTTTACACTCACTCAGCGTTCCATTCATTTTTTTCCAAACACTCACTTAAACCAAAGAATGCTACAAAATCACTGAAAATGATATGATCAACAATGGTGTTCAAAATAAATATAGCTTGATAAATATTGCGATTTCACTGACATAACTGAACTTATGTGCGTTAGATTGGTGCTTGAAGACATAGAAAGCTATTTATAGAACTTGTATGCATAGTCTATTAAAAGGAGGTAATCAATATAGCTAATTATGTTCAGGATGCGATAGCGGATTATCTCCCTTTGATGGCAGTCAGAGGTGCGTTCGTCAGGGCGAGATTCTTAAGATTCTTATTAAGATTTTTGAGATAAAGCGTTCGGTAGAGCGAGATTTTTAAGCCGCTCAATAAGAATCTTAAGATATCTCAATGAGGAAACGAAGATGCTTTTGCATTGGCTTAAAACGAGTAGTCATGACGACGTCGAATATTTTCACTCAAAATATCGAAAATCGTTCATTACGACGTCTTAAAAATCTTATTTAGATGGAATTTTCATCTTGCTCTAACGAACGCACCTCAGAACTCACTCATTGCAATCATTCAATTTCATTCAAAAAACATTCCAAAATCATTCACCTTGTCAATGTCACGATGATGTTAATTGTACCCATGTACATGTACATAAATAATACCATCATAACAAAATTACGATTTATCTATTTTCTATATTTCTGTACTTGTGACCCGTCACGTGAAAAATGACCATCTGGGAACTCCGTAAAGAAAACGTATGAAAAGGAAATTTATTCCGGTAGAGGTCAACCAGTGCTCGCATGTCGAAAATCCTTATACAGGAATGTAGAATAATCATTCTTGAATCAGAAAATGGTCCAAATGTGAAAAGTTTCGACCCTAGTCAGTCTGCGCAGTTCGCGCAGTCTGACTAGGATCGATACTTTACTTACTACCAAGGTGGTCCCTCTTCGCGTGACGGGTCACATTTCAAAACATAATGATCCGCACTCATTTGATTTCTAAAAAGAAAAGAAAATAGTTTTACCCGTCTGTCTGTGGTGCTGTCTCATTTAAAATATGACGAAAGAAGCTGTTCAGCCTAAAATCATACGCGGCAAGATATTGGTCCGTCTCGTTTACCACCGTTTCATTGACGTAAAGATCCGAGTTGAGTATAAACATGTAACGTGGAATCCATGTGTGGCCAAGTCTGAAAGCAAACAAGATGTGTTTTAGAAATACCAATACCCCGGAACAGCAAAGATTTTTTAAGAATTTGACCTTGATAGATGACCTAGGCTTATCATATGACATTTACTTTCCAGCAGATGTTTATCATTTAGATCCATCATCATGTCAATTATGCACATTTTATCTTGAATAGGCTTGAATTAATTTGCAACGTTGAATTTTTTCTCAAGTTGTGTAGACAGACATACCGAAAGAAAGACGGACAGACAGACAGACGGTCAACTGTAAAACAATATGCCCCTATTATTATCGTTCCTGGAAGACATGAAAATATAAATCCATGCATTAACAATCAACACTTGAGTATCTAATGGCTAACCGTCAATACTTTTTTAACCTATATAAATCCGATTTTTCATTTTTGTGCATTTGTAGATCCGCAAGAATGAATGAGGTTCGTGAAACCGTTATCTCCTATCATTTTCATTATAGAATTGATCTTTGATCACTCACTTGAAATTGCTTGTCTATACACATATCTATCTATTTGTTTATTTGTTTTATTTATCTACTTATTTATTTGTTTATTCAAACAAGAGCAATCAGTAATAATGTCGCTTGGAAATGATCAAAGTTCTTTACCTGTAAGCTATTCCAAATTCATTTGCCACCGTTGGATTTAAAGTTTCATTATAAGTGTAATTATAATCACTAGTCAGGTTAAATCGTTCTATAATTGTCGGTGGGAGAAACGCCGGTAGGAACTCGTCGTAGACTATTTTCTGTAAAATGGCGATCATTATACGCCGTGTCTCTTCGAATAGTGTGTCGTTATTCGAGTAGGATGGTCGAAGCTCCTCCGCTATTCGATTGTGTTCCCGTACAAATAGTGTTCGATAAGCAACTAGCGTAGGTGCAACGTTTAAAGTGCTTGTCCCTGAAATGAAAACAATGCTCGGTTTTCTTCTAAAGCATCGTAATTACAACTTGATTAAGGCTTTAGGTAGGAGGATTTCGAAGAAAACTGACATAGACTTTATTCTGATAAATGGCGATCATGAAAAGTCGTGTCTTTTCGGGCAGCGTATAGTTATTCGAAAAGGATGGTCGAAGCTCCATGGCTATTCGATTGGTTCTAGTACAAAAAGGTGTCGATATGCCTTCAGTATTGGTGCAGAATTCCTTAAAATTCGATGTTTTCACAATACGATCTTAATGTGTATTCCAATCCTATTCAAAACTATACCAGAGACTTTGACATATTTATTTCCGCAATAATCATATTTGTGTTACATAGATATTTGCGTTCATGAAAAGAATACCGTATACATTGAATATAACGAAACTCGTACCTGGTTTCCGATTATATCCGATGTTCATATTGAAAGAAATACGAGGGTGGATAAAAAATTATGTGGACTTAAACTATAACTTTGAAATACCCGACGGAATTGAATAAAAAAATTTACACGTCTCAAACCATTTAATGTTGACATAATACTAGATTTACAAGAAATAATTATGACTGTGAAGAAAAAACCCTAATATTCCTGTGTAGGCGCTACCGACGCAACCAATTTTGTAAAGTTTGTAAAGTTACTTCCTTTTGTTACTACCCGTAATTGTCCCTTGAATTTGTACCAAACATTCCAAATTTCGATTGTTTTTGTGTTGACGTAATATGTAAGGATGTTTAAAATTTAAGCGTAATCCATTCGGTATTTCCCATTCAAAGTCAATAAGCTAAGGGCGTGCGTCAATTTCTGAACTTCGAAATGACGGTTAAATGCGGGGTAAGTTGCATTCAATATGCAAATAAGAGAGACCTGCCCTGAGTTAATTGGCTTATGGTCGCCTAAATAGAATAAGTCGACCCATGTAGAGTTGAGGACTTTTTTTCTGAATGAATCGTCTATCTATGTGCCCGATTCGTTACAATTGGTGGCAAGTGTGGGGGAATCGTAGCAAACCAAGCGCATAGACAGACATGATCCATTCAGAGAAAATGATCAGCAACCCTAAATGGGACGACTCTGTCAAGCTAGGCTACCATAAGCCAATTAACTTAGGACAGATCTCTCTTATTTGCATATCGAATGCAACTTAACCCCCCCCCCCATTTAACCGTAATAGTAGTGCTTGTGTGATAGATACAAGAATTCCAATGTTATGTGCTCAAGCCTGAGCGATATGACCAAAAGATTGATAAGAGCGGCGTAAAACCAATTCTTAACCCTTTGCTGTTTAATCCCTGATTTATACGTGCCTGTGATTTTATGATTGAGAAAACATTGTGAAAAAAGAAGAAATTGCTTCTGACAAGCAATTTCTTCTTTTTCCACACTATTTTCTACCCTACTGAATGGTTATTTTTTAAATTAAACCCACTTTAAATTTTCGTCTGCAAAACCTTTGAATTTGGACAGGTCTAAAATTTTGTAAAACAGGAAAGGGTTAAATAACGAACAAACCTTCAACAGAACAGAAGACGCTGTCTGAAGCATTTTGTGGACACGCTTTAGAAAAACGAGGTCCGCTGTCAGTCGGTACTAGCAACAAACCTGCAATTATAGTAAATGTACGTTGGTAGAGGCGAACGAAGCCTTGTATGTACAGCTTAAATCAGCTGTGGTTTCGAGGTTCAGTCTGCTAACACTGACTAAAGAGCTTTCCAACACGGCACGTTGAAAGCTTAAGATTGTTTTTGGAATGTTTGCAAAATGCAAAGTTTCGATTTTGGTCAGGCGCCGAGAGATACGAAGTCACAATAGGGTCAAAACTTTGCGCTTTATGTAGAGTTTCCGAATCCAGAGTTACACAATGCAAGATAACACTCACAATTTTCGATAGACTTATTCCAATTAATATCAGTTCGACTCGATATCGTATAAAGAATTATCCTGCTTATTTTTGTGATTTTTTCCTGAAAAACTGTGTCTTTTTACTTTTTATATATTTGTAAAATTCCTGTAAATGCCATAACATGTAATTTTTAACGTAATAAAATATTTATGTTGCCATGAACTATATTGTTTTCAAAAGTCGTTAAAATCAATTAAAATCCCCTCTTTTGCCAGAAAAAGCTTTTATGCGACTGGAAGAATGTATGCTTCAGCAAAGACACATATGAAACCGTATATCTGCACAAAGTGGTCAGGATCTTCTCTTTTCGACTCAAAATTTCTATCGACGACCAGATTATTTTCTCAATGCATTAATAAAGAATGTTGATTCTTAGGCTGCTAGATATGCACGCTTCATGTTCGTTCGATTTCGAACCGTAATAGATCCGCAACATTTCGACACTCATAAGCTTTCACAATTATGGCCGACGTTTCCTAATGAAAATCATTTGGAAACCTCGGTTAACACTGTTTAAAGTTCATTTCCTCGGAAACGTAGCAAAACAATTAAGTAACTTCGTAAGGCATTTTTGATCGACCGATTTCGTCCTACCCCGGACGACATCGTGAAACTTCGGGATCACCGAACATTACCTTTTAGGTGCTAAGACGTTTTAATTCCGTTTCTTATTTCCTCTGGCCGTTTCCCGTGGTTTCGCAAAGTTACGAATTTTAAATTTCTTATTTCCTCTGGTCGAAACCCCTAATTTGGCAAAGGTTGCGAAATTACCAAAGAAATCCATATGTCAGGCCGTTCTCAAAATTGTGCATTACAGTACCATTATTACCTTAAATAAAATACTTTTGAACGAGTGCCTAGTTTGTAAAAATGATTAAAACTAATCGCAAAGGACAGACTCTGCAGAGCATGTCCATGGTTTCTCCTATGCGCTCTGCAGGTGTATACAGGATCAAAGTTTCTCTATAAAGTTGATAAATATTCTTGGTTTTTCTGCGCGACCCTAGATTAGCCTGCGTTCAGGATGACAAAACGGTGCAAATCAGTTTCAAATTTAACCCCGCTTTGCACGCAAGTGCACGTGTAAAGCGGGGTTTAATTCGGAAACAGTTTGTCACGTTTTGCTATCCTTAACTCAGGCTGTTTTCATACACATTCGAGATTGTCGGTATAGATTCATTTCCTTTTAAACAATGTTCGACAACCGAGTTGTTCAAATAAAGATCTGTCAAGACTTACCTCCCGTATCCCTGAAAGAGAGAGATTTGGCCTCCGTCGATCCATAGATGTTTGACCCATCAACAAATGACGTCAGAGAATTTATCTGTTCTCTCCGCAATATCAGCGAGTCTGCAAAAAGAAATTAAAACCACACCTGGAATTCGAGCGTTAACAGCGTATCGATTGCAGGTGATCAAGCTTTCCCACCTGCAGCTTTAGATTTCAAGCTAGATTTGACATTTTGATAGCTCAACAACTTAATATAAAAGGGGTGTTCCGAAATTTTTAGACTGTCTAAATGAAACCGAAAATACAGCACCAAATTATTCAAGTTTTTGCATGTGATTAAAACAATATTTAACATGAAGGTACAGATATTTTCGTCCAGATCAAAGTGACGGATCACTTGCTACGGACATCTACACACTTAATGGTACCTCAGTACAGGATTCGACTCTTAGGGGAGTCCGGGAGTCCGAGACTGAATGTTTACAAAATGTGGCTCCTCCCATTTGCAAATAAGATTATTTTGAAAAACAAATGCACAGAGCAGTGTTATTTCTTACACTTGCCAAAACTGAACAAAAGTTGTTGAAGAAAACATTTGATTGCATCTTGTATTGTTTGGAGAAGAAAAAACAACATCTTCTATGGGAGAACATTGTGGAAAAGAAGAAATTGCTTATAACAAGCAATTTCTTCTCTTTCCCAATGTTTTACTATTATGAAAATTCGGACTTCATACGAGTTGAAAAGGGACCGCAAAAATATTGTAGAAAACATTGAAAAAAATGAGAAATTGCTTCAGAACAGTAATTTCTCTTTTTGCCTCATTGGTATTTTTATTACCTTTAGCACAAAAAAAAATCCGGTTTGTGGGAAAATTATCACATAAACAGATACACAGAAACTAAGTCTTAAGTCTTTTTAGAAATAAGGTATATATCTTATTAAATGAAACTATTATTATTGTTTTTTTTTTCATTTTGAACTTTACAAATAATATCGTATCGTTACATTATTAAGTTTGGAGAGGTTTCGAATTATGTAGTTTGTCAATGATGTTATGAATTGAATAATGTTAAAACCTACCTTTTGGACAGAACCTGGCTTTCGATCTTTGAAAACTCATGCAATATCCCGACCAAAAGAAAGGATTTGGGTCCCTCCTCCACGTTATACGGATCGGCATGCAGTAGTTGGGGCTGCGAAGAAAGTTGTGACCCGTCACGCAAAAAGGGCCATCTGGGATCTCCATACAATAGATATTTTCAAAAGAGATTGGATCTAGTACAGGCCAACAAGAGGTCGCATTTCGAAAATTATTTGACGGGAGTGTAGATTGATTATTCTAGATTCAGAGAAAATGTTAATTTCAAAATGTTACGACCCCATGTAAGTCTGCGCAGCCCTCCCAGTCACACCAGGGTCGACATTTTACGCACTACCCAGATTGTCCCTTTTCGCGCGACGGGTCACATTATTTAAACATGACTGGGGAGGTCATTTAATTGTAATTGTATGTTAAAACATAGATACTTAAAAACGTTTTGCACTGACCCTAGAGCTGCATTATTGCGTTATAAAGACTCTGAAATGCCCATCTATACACTGCATTTTTCAGGATTAAGAAGATCTACATTTTGAAACAGGAGCACCGCCTACGGATGCCTACACTCGGCTGTTGTGTGCTGAATAGTGGATAAAAATATTTGTCTAAAAAGTGGCATAATTCGTACAAAATGCACCTTGAGTTAGCCTCTTGGTAGTAAAGGTTGCTCTTTTGATAGTGAACATATGATCCAAGTTTTAATTTGTTTGAATGGGATTTTACTATGCTTTTAACAATCTTAAACTAAGTCTTCAGAAAATGACTTCAGGAGAACCAGAAATAAAACATATTTATAAGACGACGACGCAAAGGTTTTGCCAATTCCTCGGGTTCTCTCCGAAAACATCCGAGCTGAAAATAAAATGTATGTCTAATATACTATTTCCGATGTTTAAATACTGCAAAGAATCTATTACTCGGGTTTCCATGAGGCTATGTTATTTTAAAATCAATATTCATTGATTTTATGCACAAGCAATGTAATATTTTTACGCATTATCATTTTCTTGTTGCTATACAGTATCTAACATCGTAAAATTGACATATATCAATTACACAAAAAATCTAAACTGGTCGCATATCGCTCGTATCATAGCGTTCAAACGCTCACTTAAATCATGTAATTAAACAAAATGTGGCGTTATTCTTTAACAACCCTTTAAAAGTATTCAAAACTCTTTAAGTTATTAATTTAAATTCAGGAATCATTTCGTTCATTTTTGTCAACTTCACGACGTTTTTTTTGTTTTTTTTTTTAAAAAACTGGGAGCTCAAAAATCTTGTTCTCATTTATACTAATGCCTGTTTCAATATTGCCAACAGTTTAGGCTCATGAACGCAACATGCAGATTAGATTTGCATCTACAACATTTTTTGTAGATAAGATGTGGTGTATTGGTCGGAAATTATGGTATACAATAAACAGCATCATGAAGTTGACAAGGTGAATGGGTTTAGAATGATTTTGGATTGAAATTGAATGAGCGCGGGGAGTGAGTTTTGAGTGAAATTAAAGGAAGGGGGGGGGGGGGGGGGGTAAACCAATATCGCTATTTTTTATGTTAACTATTTAGTCATTTTAGAGCCTTTTTGAATGGTTTGAGTGAAAGTTTGGAAAAAACCTATTGAGCGATGAGTGAACGATTTAGAATGATTTTGACTGAGATAAATGTCAATTGCACGATGTTATCAACTGTACAATATTTTTTCACTGCACGATGGAGTCCTTTCTTATCAAGAAAACAGTTCTTTCACACATCGTCCATACATTTACGCAAGTTTATTTGTACTTACTTAATAGGTTGTTTGCAGCAATCCTTGATAACTGAAATTTATAAGAAGAACATGATCAGTGGCATAAATTATCTCGTATTTAAATTCGCTTATGTACTGTCCTGAACTACCGTCGTTTGAACTCTTTTCTTATTTCAATTGAAATGAATATATTTGAAGTATTGATTAGAAATTATGTACTTATATTGAATATTTTGTCTTTTAGAGCGTAAGAATTTTGCAAAGAACCGTTTAATGCCCGAAAAACGCAATTTGTCGCTATTATAGCCGAAAAAGGATGGACGGCGGCATTCATTTTTTCGAACTGTTTGTCTTTCACCAATGGGTCGATAAATCATAGACCTATGTGGGATAGCAGCTGATGGCTAGGAAAGGATGTAATGGTAGTACTGGTGAGAGATAAATCAGGAATCCATTGTAAGGTGCTCCAGTCGCCACGATATAGGAGAAATAATATTGAAAGCGGCGTAATCAATCATTCAATCAATAAAAAGAATGAGTGAAACATCAACTCGAACAGAAAAGGCTAAACAAGAGAACCGCCTTCGGGTGAAACGCTCGGCTCCAGGTGCTGGATAATGTAAAAATTTTGAGTCGAACAAGGGGCAAAACCCTTACAAAAATGCTTCCAGAAAGGCTTCAAAACTATATAAGCATGTACGTGTGATTTCAAACAATTTCATATATGTACATAGCAAAGACTCTTACCAGCCTGTGCATTCGCACAATCTGACCAGGGTCTTCTCTATGTCTTTGGTAGATAGATAGGGTCTAAAAAGACCTGGACAACATCAGGTTACATTATATTAACAGTGGGTGGCTGTTTATGCTGCTCAATGTTTGCACCTCACGCACATTTCAAATTGTTGGAAGTGTCACACACAGATTCATATGTAGTCCATCACCTACGAATATGCTGGGTGGAAATTCTGTCATGCAGTGAGCGGTAACTTTTGTTTTCACCGACGTTGCTTGGTAATCTTTGTGATGTCACACAGTAAGACGGGGGTTTAAGATTTACGTCTTCGATTACGCTCAATATCACATTTATTCATTACAGTTAGTAACATCGTGTAATTGGCATTCATCCCAATCAAAATCAATCTAAATCGCACACTCATCGCTCCATAAATTAATTCCAAACGCTCCTTGAAATCATCCAAAAAAACGCTACAAAATCTTTCAAAAACACTTAAAAAGTTAAGATCAACAACTGCATGCAAAATAAATGTAGGTGGAAAAAACGCGACTTGACTGTAAAAAGTATTTTTTCAAGCAAGCAATATGCGATCTGTTTTCGTTATAAACATTATCAAATTTATTTTTCCACATACCTGATTGCACTGGTGTCTCAATGATGTCATGACCCAAGAACTGTCCCATTTGAAACACGTGCAGGTTAATTCTCGTGCTATAGTCTGCCCGTCTGCCGGACACGTGCACAGTGTTACTCACAAGTCGAGGGTTGGGTAAAAGCATCCCGGGTAACACGGACCGTCGGCGGGGGAGGTTGTAGCCGTCGTCTAGGAAAGCAAAGTACTGTAGATATTAAAATGTGACCCGTCGCGCGAAAAGGGACCATCTGAGAACTCCTAAAACTAAATATTTATAAAAGAGATCACCTAAATCAAAAACTTTCTAAATCGAGTGCTTTGCCCTCCATTTAATGAGTTCAAATCAATCACTCCAATTTTTCAAAAAAAAAAAAAAAAAAAAAAAAAAAAAACACTCCTCAGTTGTTCAAAATGATTCGAAATCGTTCAAAAACATCAAGAGCATCATTCAAATCTATCTTAAAAGGAGGTACTATGATATCGATTATTTCTATCATATTACCCCCCCCCCCCACACACACACACACACACTGAATTGCATTCACATCTCGGTCCTCTCACTCATTAAAATTCATTCCGAAATCATTCCAAAGATTTTCCCATTGTCAATTTCACAACGTTTCTACTGTATATATCAAAAGCAGTCGAACTTAAAGTCATAGCCACAGCTTAAATACAGTTGTTAATAGGTCCCCTAGCAAGTCGTTTTAGGACCAAATTCGTAGCTACAGCTTAATTGAAATTCTTCGTTTGAGGTCATGACCACTAATCGACTTACAGTTATGATCATCGTGTATTGCAAAATTAAATGATTTCGGAATGCTTTCAGAATGAAATTGAATGAGCTTGAAAACTCGAAGCAACAGCTTAATTGAATATTGTCATTCAAGGTTATGGCCGCCAAACGACTCACAGTTAAGAACATTGTGTAATAGCCAAAGTAAATAAACTTGGACTGATTTGGAAATGAAATTAAATGCTCGGTTAATAACATTTCTATTTTAGACGCAGTTAAGGTCAGCTTTTCTCAAACATAATTTCAGATCTTATATATTTCTCCACACAGACACATTTTAGCCTCTGCGTGACATTTCCAACTATTTCATTTGTGCGTGATGGAAAGGCGTTGAGTAACCTTGCCAATAAAGTAGTGCATGGAAATTGGTTTTGAGGAGTAAACAGCGAATTAAGGGTCGTAGCCATCTATTGAGCGCATAGTTAAGATACTGGTCAAACTGTGCGGTCGCATAGGCTGATCTGAGTCTCAACGTTGCGCACATGTGAAATTGTTGGAAATGTCACGCACTAGCTCATTTCTTACCGTAAGCCGGCTGTAAGAGTCGCCTCTGTGTCCAGCCTTTACTACCCCATGACGGATGTATGAGGTTGTTACATCTCCCGTCGTACGTCCTATATCTGGCTGTTGAATCACACCCTATCGTAGACGGTAAACAACACGCGCCGGCTTCCTCGGCAAATATTTCCGTGATGTTGATGTATAAAAGTTCTTGCTCTGTATAACTGAAATCACAAGGGAGGTACATGTATTCACCAAACAATCAGTTTATAATTTTTACTATATTTGTAAGGAGGGCTGTAATTGGTCTGAACAACCAGGGCCCTTCATGCTAACATTTGGACCTGTAACTCCACGTGGTTAGTTGACAAATATGGACTCTGAACAGAACAGAACAGAATATATCTTAATTAACATCGAGTTATAGAGTAGTGTAGTGAAAATAGTAGAGTAATGTTTGTTTATTACCAGTGAATTATATATGTATGTGACTTGAATAAGCTTAAAAAACCCAGATATATTATAGGTTGTTAATGTTTTGTTGTTTTGTTCAGTTTTTTTAAAACACGCATCAGCTATAATCAGAATTTGCTATATTGACTCGTCGAGTGTATATAAATGCACTATAATCGCAAGTCTCAATACCGTATCCGAGTTATAAATGCAAACTAAATGTAAACAAGGATGCAATTTTCCACAAGAAACATCTATTACACTGCTGGATGTCCAAGTGTGGAAAAACTACAATGGGTAAATGACTAAAAAATTTAAGCAAGGTTGAGTTACGGTTCTTATGCATCCGTAATCACGAGAGGAATTTTTCAAGTCAATCGGACGTATGGTGACAGACTTAGACACTGAAAAAAAAAACGTTGGCGCTGCCCGCCCTCCCGCAGGACTCCCGGACGCGGCGGGTGATCACATAATATGTCCTGTCTTTCGGGGGACGAATGATACAATGTATCGAAGCAAAGCGCCTATTAGGCTAATCTCCATAAAAAAAAGTCTATTGCTCAGAAAAGGAAGACTATATAAACTCACTTGGTAAGAAGTAATGTTTTAGCATCAATCAGATCGTTGATGAGAATGTCAATAGTACTACCCGAAATCGGTTCACCCTGGTTGTGGAATCGAGCCATCGGACATGCAACACGGGCGCCACTCTTATCTGAAATGTAATTGGGTCATTAATGCTGGAATCAGTCTTACTACTCGACATTATCTCAAACTAATCGTGGAATAAAACCGTCGGAAATGCCGCATAGTTGCCAACCAAATCAGAAAGTTTGACAATAGTACCTCCTTCGGGTGCAATGCTCGGCTGCTTGTGTAGGATAATAAAAAAAATCTAAGTCAAAAGGGGGCATCACTTTTACAAAACGCTTCCAGAGTTATACCCCTTGAAAGTCTGGATAGCTCTTGTTGTGGTGAACACAATGTCAAGTTCCATATAAATATCTTCGATAGCAACAGAGATATGACCAAGGTTAGATTTTGTCGCGCCAACGCCAACGACACTAACGACATCAAGGTGATCACAATACCTCAGATTTTCTCTGAAATCAGCCGAACTAAGGATAGACCAACTATATCATCTATAATCAGGGGCCTGTTTAACTAAACATCTTACGATCATTTTTTACCTAAGTCAAAAATTAAAGTTGCTTATAAAGTAGGAACTAAATATGGAATTCTGCCGTGCATCATCTCATTGGAATCGTCTTCTATAGACGATTCCAATGAGATATTGCAAGGCGGAATCTAACAATGAATGAAAACACCAGGTACGATTTGCGATTTTGACTTACGATTAATTTGTTCGTAAGATGTTTGGTAAAACAGACCCCAGATAAATTGTACTGTCTGGTATAGGCTCTAGTTAGTATTCAAACCTTTCTTAGTCATAGAAAGACAAGTTTGTCTTGTTTGTTTGAATGGGGTTTTACGCCGCTTTCAGTTATATCGCGGCGGCTTGAGCACCTAACAATGGATCCCTGGTATTTCTTGCAAGAGTACTACCATTACACTCTTTTCTAGCCTCAAGCTACTATCCAACATTGGTCTGCGACTATCAACCCATTGGTTGGAGACAAATAGTCGGGAAGGATGAACGCCGACGTCGGGGATCAAACCCCTGACCAACTGTGCTATGACGGCGGCTCAATAAAGGCTAGACTAATCTAATCACTTTCTTCCGGGAAATCAAAAGTTCTAGGTTTAAACTATGCCTTACCCCTTTTACCCGAAACTAAACAGGAAAAAGATAACAACAATTATACGCATTTCAGTTTTGTCTTTGTTCTTTTCAATTCTTGTTTTCATCACGAGTAGATGTATTCCGCTCGAGGTTACATGTCCTTAGCGGTTTAACCGAGGTCACCCAACAACTTATGTCAGATCATTAATAAAGATTAGTTTAAACATTATCAGATGACGGAATTTTCAATAGGATATTCCAATGTCGCTTAGGGCACTACGGTGTAAACAGGATTTGACAAAGACGTTTTGCCACTAAGGGAATTTTTATTTTAAAATGATCTGAGGCTATAAATATAAGATGATTGTCTTCTATGAATTGAGTCAATCGACGCTTAAATGCAAATAGCGTCAAATGAGGCTTGAGATGTTTTACTATCAACATTATTATTATTATTATTATTATTATTATTATTATTATTATTATTATTATTTTTATTCATCGTAAAGCTTAACTGCTATTTCAAAACTTGATTAGTTTAGTTTCACGAGAAAAAAAATGTTTGACTTTATGACAGTAAATCGATTGCATTTTATGAGATTCGTTGATTGATTAATTGAATGGAGTTTTACGCCGCTTTCAACATTTTTTCAGTTATATCGCGGCAGCTGAAGCACCTAACAATGAATTCCTGGTATTTCTCTACAACCATCACATCCTTTCCTAGCCTCTAGCTGCTATTTCACATAGGTCTACGATTTTCAACCAATTGGTGACAGACAAATTTAATGAGATTCTACAAGACCCCCTTTTTAGCGTTTTCTAACAGGACGTCCTCGTGTTTAAAAATGACAATTTTTATGACGATACAATCATGCTGTGAGTGTTTCGAGAGAATAGCAGAAAATTGTTTTAGACTATCACGGAATAATTTGATTCTAGATGATTCCGTCAATTTTTGTGCAATCTGATTGGCTGAAATTTTGGGTTTATTTCTCAATAGAAATAATTTTGAATACGCAGCAAATTTATAAGCGTCCTCAAAATATATCCTGTAAATAATCTGTTTCATTATCGAAAAATCTTTACTTTTTGGCTTCAAGAAATAAAATTGAAAGAGATGAAGAGTTATTTTTTTTATTTCATGGAGGTATGAAAGTAAAAACCTAATCAGACCCATGTATGAATCCGCTTCGCGTATTCATACATTGTGATTATGATTTTAGTTTCACACCCCTTATGAAATCAATAAAAACCCTATTCATCTCTATTCAAGGTTGCATCAAGTGAAATAGAAAAGCGCTTACTTTCCGATTCGTTTCTGGTTGATCGTCTCCGTTTTCATAAAGTAACAATCATTACATGTACGACTTTACAATCAGCTTGTGAAAGTTTTAGAATATAAAATAATATTTGTGAAAATAATAGCATAAGCGGAATTTTCTATAGGCCCTTTTCCCTTGTTTTGTGAGATATCATCCCCATTTTCCAGAGCGACAATCCCTATGACCCAACAATCCCTATGACCCAACAATCATCCTTTGAAAGTTTGAAGAGAATCTGGTTATATTTGTGGAGATATTTCACTTAATGAAATTACATATTAAGGTCCCTTTGCCTCGTTTCCTGGTATATTGTTCACATTTTCCAAAGCGACCATCGTTATGGCCCCACAGAATTTTTTGAAATGATCATAAGAAAAAAATGATCTTTTGGGGTCTTAATCAGATTTACAAGATTGTATTAAATGAAAATCCGTAATGCTCTTTTCTCCGTATTTTCCGAGGGATCGTCCAATTCTTGAAAAGTGTCAATCCCTCTAACCCTACTGTAAATGGTTCAAGTCAATCAGATAATATTTTTGGACTTTATTGCGTAAACATGGTTGAATTAAGTATAAGACCCATTTTCCTGTGTTTTCTGATGAATCGTCAAAATCCTGCAATAATCTGGTGAAAATTTCAGGAAAATCAGAGAATATTGAGGACTATCTCATATGTTAAGCTTGCATGAAGTCAAATTCAATAAGGCCCATTTCCCGTGTTTTTGACAGGTACTCCACATTATCAAAAGCGTTTGTCCTGATGAACCTACTCATGCTGTAAAAGTTTCGAGAGAATGCGATAGTGTTTGTGGCATGTACCGCGTAAACAAGATTGCACTAAGTGAAATTCATCTCTTTTCGATGATTTCTTATGTATCGCCCCCACCATCGAAAGCGACTATCCTAAGGACCCTACATTTATCTCGAGAAAGTTTTGAGAGAATCATTTAAAAGTTACGGTATTTATTGCGTCTCTAGCTGCTATCCAGAGGTGCGTTTTTTAGAGCGAGGGGAAAAATCCCGCTTAATAAGATTTTTAAGACATCGTAAGAAACGATTTTCGATATTTTGAGTGAAAAAATTCGACGTCGTCAAGGCTACTCGTTTTAAGCCAATGCAAAAGCGTCTTCGTTTCCTCATTAAGATATCTTAAGATTCTTAATAAGTCGCTTAAAAATCTTAACCTAAAAAACGCTACATCTTAAAAATCTTAATGAGATTCTTAAGAATCTTAATCTAAGAAACGCACCTCCGATCTACGATTATAAATCCACTGTTGGAAGACAACTACTCGGAAGGGATGGGTGCTGCCGTGGGGAATCGAAACTGGGACCTTTCGAATGATAGTCTGACGGGCTACCACTACGCTTTTGGACATGATAAACAATACCGTGAAAATCTATTAAGGACATATATGCTCTAATAATTTCGTTACTCAATCTTGATAATGAATGATATATACGACTAGTTACAACTATTTAATATAATGAGCCTGTATAAGCGATATTTCGTTTTCAAGATTGCACTGGGTGAAATTCCATGAACCATTTCCCGTGTTTTCCGAGAGCTCATAGCCATACATGTATTTCAAAGCGATGGTCCATATGACCCTAAAATTATCCCGTGAAAGTATCAAGAAAATATGTGTGTATATATAATACGTACCTTGTATGAAAAAAAACAACATCTAACGAGGTTGGGAAAATTGATAATTGTAGAGGCTCTGCCATTTCCCCGAGCCGAGTTAAATATTTTTGTTCATAAAATACTCTTAGTATGTATTATGTTTATCTTATATTTGCCTTATTTTCCTCGATAAATCTAACAGAAATACAAGTTTCTAAAAATAACCGCATTATGTCATTGTTCTAAAAATATCCATGTGATATCATGAAAAATATCATATGAGATGTTATCACACGGATATTTGTATAGTTATGAGATCAATAAAGAGACGATCCTTATTATGCCTTATTAATGAACTGGCAGGGCGGGGCTTAGCCGTGACGTCACTTGGCGAGTTAACTTTTAAATATTTTTGGTTCATTGAAAATTTAGTCTGTTAGTCTGCAATAGCAGTAAACGCGTACAAATAACTGTATTCTAAAACCAAACGGTTTCGGGAAAGTGAACACATTCCATTGTTGGATTACCAAAACCTCGTAACTTCAGCTTGGACAAGCTGAAGTTACGAGGGTTTGGTTACCAACATACGCTTTACAATCTCAAGTTAATTATGTCGACTATCTTTGGAAGTAAATGATTATGAATAAATCCTAATTAACCCCAACCTTAAGTGCTTCGACCCGTTACTTAGGCGCCGCCCTGCCAGGGGAAAAAATCGTGGATAATACCACCCCACAACCACACCCATTCAATGTTTGAAGAGAATCTTATATAATCTACGGAGTTTATTGCCCACGCTTGGAAGACAACTAGTCGAAACGATGAGCGTGGGGAATCGAAGCCGGGACCTTTCGAATGATAGCCTTACGGGCTACCACTACGCTATTGGACATGATAAACAATACCGTGAAAATCTATTAAGGACATGTGTTCTAATAATTTCGTTACTCAATCTTGATAATGAATGATATATACGACTAGTTACATCTATTTAATGTAATGAGCCTGTAAAAGCGATATTTCGTTATCAAGAAAATGACGTCACCATACTTTTACGTGTAGTTGCGTCAATTAAGGTAGTGGGCCCGTAAAAGATCCGCAACGTTTTGCCAGTAAAAAAAAATAATATTGATAACCGTGGTTTCCTAATAATATTAATTAGGAAACCTCGCTTAACATTGAGAAAGATCATGTTGTATGAAATTTTGTAGAACTATTACGGTTCCACATACTTAGCAAAAGGCGTTATATTGTACTAGGAAGATGACTTTTGAGAATTTCCTCCATTATTCCTAAAAATGGCCATATTTTTTCATAATATCAAATTATATTAGTAGAATACTTAACTCATCTGACTAACCCTCGATTTAATCTGTTAATAGATGGCTCAGCCGCCGTCATAGCGCAGTTGGTAGCGCGTCGGACTGTCAAAGTAAAGGTCCCGGGTTCGATCCCCGACGGCGGCACTCATTCTTTCTCTCTCTATTTTTCTCTCACCAATGGATCGATAATCGTAGATCTATGTGAGATAGTAGCTGGAGGCTAGGAAAGGATGTAATGGCAGTACTAGCGTGAGAAATACCAGGAATCCATTGTTAGGTGCTCCAGCCGCCGCGATATAACTGAAATAATGTTGAAAGCGGCGTAAAACCCAATTCAATCAATTAATCAATCAATCAATCAATCAATCAATCAATCAATTATAGATGGCTCATTTAATGAATTCAGTACTTCGTGAACTCTCCTTCAATATAATTGTAGCTTCTATTCATTATATTAGAACCTTTACGGTAACTCACCTTCTCTAAAGTGGTCCTCTCTCGACTGTTTGTTCAGAGCTTTTGACGAGTTTATAGCCTTGAAAACCTCATCCCTTGTCGGAGCTATCCCCAGTACAAAATTCACTTGAATAACACTTATTAACAGCAACAATGCCTGAAATTAAAATCATATGCAAACTTATATTCTGTCCTAAATCTACCATTCAACGATGGGACTCGGGTCTTTGCGGAATTTTACTCGCCTATCAATGATACTCTTTTACTATAGGTAAACCATGCTATTTGAATGCATATAAACATACTTTGGACAAGTTTAATATAAATAGATTTGGACCAACCAGCTTTTTTCTCGTTCCCTTACTATACTGAAAGATCAAAGAAACGCAAAAATGCATTTTTACTCTGACTTTACACATGCAGACTTCATTTGCTATAGCGTAAACGTAATATGCTTTGGAAAGCGACTTCGTCATGAGGAAGTTATAACGTTACAACGGCAAAATCCAATGAATATCGATAGGGAAAACAGGTGGTTTCCGTAATTAGTTAATTTACTCTATCAGTTTACAGGAGATTGCATTCGTTATTTAGTACCAGTATCTCACGCGTTTTAGATTTCAGTTCAAATACCGAGGTTTGATTATAAAACAAGATCTGGTTGAACTCTGGCGCATCCGATCCTACTCGTTAATTTGATTTTTACTGTAGGTTTTCTATTAAGCAACGAACCGCATATTCTATTTATCTCTTCAGAGAATTATTGCTTGGTTAAGTGTAAGATCGATATTTATTCAATGCTTTCCTATGGACTATTGAGATTTTTCGGTTTCAGATTGTCACTTGGTAATTCATCGCAGAATATGCGAAATGAAATATTTATCAATGGTTCACTGCAAACAAGTGCAGTTAAGAACATCGTGAAATTCACTCTAATTTCGATCAAAAACATTCTAAATGGCTCACTCAGCACTCCCTTCATTAATTCCGAACGTTCACTCCAATCACTCAAAAACACTCCGAAATTGTTCAAAAACGCTTCGAAATCGCTCAAAATGATCACCACTTCAAATAAATCAGTAAAAAATCAAAATTTTATTGGCTGGTGTAAGCTTTTAATAGTGTTTAATTTTGTCTTTGAATACTTAGAAAAGAACGTAGATTTTTTCAAATATTTAAGGGGGAATCGCTGATTTCGTCAAATTGGAGGAAATTATGTGACTGAGTTTTACCTCTTTAAAAAATCACTCAAAATTCGTTCTCCACACTTATTCAATTTCATTCCAAAATCATTCCAAAATCATTCAATTTGTCACTTTCACTGTGTTCCTAACTGTACCATAAACGAAACAAGAATAAATTTATATTTGCTTACAATCTATTAAACACGATAAAAAAAATCCGATCTTTTATATCTTACGATCAAAATTTAGACAAAATGTGAACAATTCGGAAAATTTCTTATATTAGCGCCATTTTGTATCTGATTACATGGTAACATAGCAACGTTAGTTTTTAAATTGGCTCCGCTCATTAAACGGAATGAACAATTTAGCACGGTTAAAAATTGTTGCTTATTTCACCGGTCTAGCAGTGAAATTAGCAAGTGATCGTGATCTGGCGAGAAATCCCGAAAACAAACAGGATCGTATTGAAGAATTACTAGGCCATCTACTTACGGAATAAAAACATAGACATGTCTGTCTTTTTAAGCAATGCATCCAGTATTTGTCGTTTTCGGTCTGCATTCACTAGGCCAAATTTGCCCAGTTGTGCGACAACCGCCAAGTACGAAACAACGTAACGTTAAATCTACTCGTTTTATCACGAAGGTTTAGAAACTCCCATCCGCAATGTAACAAATATTTTATCAACACATAGTCATCACTTAAAATTCCTGCTTGAGATAATTCAGCTGAGCCGAAACACTCGAACATGCTTCTATAAATCTACATATCACATAGTCGGTGGCCATCTTAATTCATTGATGCACGTGCAGATATCTCGTGCGGTACATAAAGTCAAAAATCACGAGGAACACTGAACGCGAGTTCAAAGTCTAGATCATTGACATCGATTATCTTTGTTGTGAAAATTAAAAGGAATTCCATATAAAGATCAGAAAATCTATGAATGGCTGGGGATATGGCGTTTGTTGTGTTACACATTTGAAATGAAAAAAAAATTCTCAGATGAAAAAGATGAAGCCAGAGTTCTTGTTCCCAAATTAGAAGTAGCCAACGGCTGTTAAACTATTTCCATCAAATCCAATCAAATCTATACTAACTGGCATAGCGTCTGATGTAGACCTGACAAGCTTATAAGGGACAAAAGATTTATCTAAAAATTAGTTCATCGTTCATAAAGAATGTTTCCTTTCCATAACGTTTTTCATGAAATTATCAATCTTTCGAACATATGATATATATAATACGTACTGAGAGTTTTGTCTGAGAAAAAATATCTGACGAGGTTGGAGAAACCGGTAATTGTCGAGGCTCTGTCGAGACAATTATCGCCGTCATAGCGCAGTTGGTAACGCGTCGGGCTGTCAATCTAGAGTTCCCAGGTGCGATCCCCGATGACGGCACTCATTCTTTCCGACTACTTGTCTAAGTTGTCTCTCACTTATGGGTTGATAATCGTAGACCTATGTGAGATAGCAGCTGGAGGCTAGAAAAAGGATGTGGTGGTTGTACTGGTGAGATAAATAACTGGAAACCATTGTTAGGCGCTCCAAACACCGCGATATAACTGAACAAATGTTGAAAGCGGCATAAAACTCCATTCAATCAATCAATAAACTGCCGAGGCAATTATCAATTTCCACAACCGAGTTAGGTATCATTTTTTTCATACAATACCCTTAGTACGTATGATATTAATCTTATAACCTCTATTTGCCTTGTTTTCATCGATGTTTCTAACAGAAATGGATGTCATTGTTCTAAAAATATCCAAGAGATATCATAAAAATATAACATGGGATGTTATCAAATGGATATTATTTTTGTTATAAGATATAAGCTGTTATTTAAGGACTGATTGTAAAATTTGCGGATTCGCCCGACCAAATCTTGAACGTCTTGAGTACTTTTTTAAAAACGTTCAAGTTAATGTAATTACAACCTCCTTGCGCTATTATATGATCAAAGTTATATAAATCCTTGCCTACGTAAAACCTTTTTTTAAGGTGGCAACTGCATCGAGTGAATAAATGTTGATATGTAAGAAATATGTGATTTATTGCGACCTCAGTAGTGTGTACTTTTTGCCTTAATGTTAAAAAATGACGTTACCATGACGGTGTAGTAAATTAAATTTCGCCAGATTTGTAAAAACGATTCTAACTCGCATTTAAACATGCAGTTCGATTTTACACAAGACGTTTCCATTTTGTGAAAAGTACGAAACTTAAATGGTCATCATTCAAATGTGATATATTAGGACGAAAAAGGAACGCCGAGATTTATAAAATATGCAACGTATATGTTATTGCTTTGCCTAGAATGATGATAATCGGTCAGATTTATGTGTCGTTCGCTGTCGAACGGTACACACGTTTAAAACTACATGATACCTTACCTCTTCACACTATGAGAGGCGCGTGTTCAAATGCAAGAACCCACTGCAGGGGAAGGTCATTGAGTTTGCTTAAGGAAATATTCGGAATTTTTGATACTGTTCAAGTATTCAGATTGATTTTTCAACGATTACATGAAATTGAGCAATTTGCATTAATGACGCGATTGTCGGAAGTCGAGCGGGGACAAGCTATAGCAATACTTGTGAAGGGTCAAGGCCAACAGCATGTTGCTGCACATTTTGGTGTGCATATTCGAATTATTAAACGTCTTATTCATCGTCTGTGAGTGACGGGGAGGGTCAACGACCGACCGCAAAGTAGACGTCCGCCACGACGCTACGATCGGATCGGTTTACGACACTTTCTCACTTACGTGATTACGCCATTCCAAAGCTAGCGAAACTACAAATAACACTATAAGCAGTCATCATCGCCTTATTCATCCCGATACGGTTCGAAACCGCTAACGCGACAATGGCCTAAAAGCCTGACGTCGGTCTGTGGCTAATTCCTGTACGTCGCAAACGCTGTTTGGCTTGATTACAAGCACACTCACCACGAAATTTGCCTATGAGGCAATGGAGACGGGTATTCTTCACCCACGAATCCCGGTTCACTCTCTACTGTTAGGACGGCCGACGTTGTCTATACCGACGTCACGGCGAGCGTTACATTGTACACAGACGCTTGCGTCGTTGAATGGAATAGGTTTAGCAGTGGTTAGGTATGTATTTGGGGCGGCATCTCCAATGAGTTTAAAACACAATTGATCGTGATTAACCGTAATTTAAACGGCGTCAGGTATTTAGACGAAACCCTCCACCCACATGCCGTCCCATGCGTGGAACCCGACATTGCAGCAAGACAATGCCCGGCCTCGTGTAGCCAGAATTTGCCAGCAATTTCTTGGCAACAGTAACATACACTAATTCGATTGGCCAGATTTCAGTCCAGATTTGTTCCCAATTGAACATTTGTGGGGCGAACTGTATAGGAGGGTAAGGAGACGTCCAAATGCCCCGACTTATCATGTACAGCTGACACATGCCTTGCATGAAGAGTAGAATAACATCCCAATGGCCATGATTAACACCCTGATGAATTCCATGCATATACGATTCAGGGCTGACACCCCTGCGCATGGAGGACACACAAGATACTGATATGTCCGGCCGTGTTTCGCAAAACAAGAAGGGTCATCGTTAAAAGAGGGTATTTTTTTCCACATAATCAGCATCGGAAATCGATTGAAACTTCAACAGCTGATTCCATACAGATGACATTTCATACAAATATAAATATAATAATCCAATAATTTAATTTATCCCTAAAAACAATTATTTTAGGTTATTCGGCGTTTCGTTTTCGTCCTTGTATACAAAAATGTGTATAACATATAGATATACAAGTTGAAGTGAGTGATTAAAGGTCAATTTTCTCTATAACAGTACACAGAAAATTGACCTTTAATCACTCACTAGATCTTCTACATCTATACATATGGGATTGTTTATGAAACATGTTCTGAACAAAATTAGCGATATGTATTGCCTCCCTTTAATAAAATATGCACACAAGTTCTATAAATAGCTTCCCATCTCTTCAAGAACTTATCAGACGCTTACAATTTGAATTATGTCAGTGAAATTGCGATTTTTCTCTATCCAAATTCATTTTTAAAGGGCGTTGTTGATTCTATATTTAAGCGTTTTTGAATGGTATGAGTGAGTGTTTGGAATGAATGAATTGAGCGCTGAGTGAGCGATTTAGAATGGTTTTGATTGAGGTGAACGACATTTTCACGATGTAACTTACTGTAACATAGAACCGTTGACCTCAGTGACATTTCTAAAAGGATGTCCTTTAAAATAGCTAATTAGATTTTTCGCATCGTTACCACAAATCTTTTCGTACATGTATTTGATACACGATAAATGATTTGTTTTCTCAGTCAATGACGTATTTCGGCATTTTTTCTCATTTTATATCCTCTTGAAAAAGACTGAAGGCGAAAAGTTGGCTATGTGCGCGAACATTCTCTTAAGAAATTAAGTTTACATATTAGGCAATTAACGTTAGAATGTTAATAAGCTTTATACATGTTACAACTCATACTAGAGCCTGAATTTACAAGAGTAGGCGTTCACACAAAAATCTGATTATTTTTTTAATCCGCACACGAGGGCCATCATGCAGTAATCTGATTATACGCCGAAGGTTAACGTATTTCGTATTCTCCGATTGTCATTCAGTCTGTTTCGACATCCTTGAGTACGCTTTTTTACTTTTTAATACACATCCTCTTTTTTATTGGTGGACTTGCATGAAAATTTTACAGAATATTTCTTATCATGTAACAGTGAGCATATAGTCTCCATTGGGCAGTAAATTACTTCATCATGGAACGAGAGACCTTCCTATAAAAATTCTATTCATATTGTTATCATTTTGCGATACTATTAAAAACAACGTGAAATTAACAAGGTGAATGATTTTTGAAGAAAATTGGGTGAGCTCGATATGTGAGTTTTCAGTGAAATAAAGGGAGGTAACCAAATTTTGATAATTTTGTTGCAGATAAACAAAATAATTTTACCTCCCTTAAAAAAATATGCATACAGGTTTCGTCAATAAATTCCAATTTCTTCAGGTACCAAACTAACACTAAGAATTATAATTATGTCAGTGAATCCCGAATATTATCTAGCAATTTTTACTTTAAATGAATTTGTTGATCCTATCTTTTAAAGTGATTTTTGAGCGTTTTTGAATGGTTTGATTTAGTGTTTTGAATGTATTGAGCGCTTAGTGAACGATTTAAAATGGTTTTGATTGGGATGAATGTTAATTTCAAGATGTTACTATTAACATCAACCGGATTCATGATGTACAATGTCTCCCCTTTCTAAATATGCAAAAACATTTTCTAGAGACGGCATTGCACGGTTAAAGTGAAATTTCGGGTTTTGCTGCCGGACTATATCTGTATTGGTCTGTGTCACGGTACAGAAACTTTTGCTTAAAATTTCCTCTTTAACCACTCTTCGAATTGGCAGATGGTGTTAATTTTTCTTAGAATTTTCCTCATCACACGACCATGCGCGTGTTACAACCATGTTGTGATATAATGCTACATCACAGAAAAATGGGGCATTCGACATTAAATTTTGTCAGGAAGGCGCCTCTGTCTTTATATGATTTATGTAATAATATGTTTCATTTGTGGCAAAATCTGACTTAGAATATTCGCCCGTTTACACCAATGATCTGAAATTTTGTCAGGACGGCGTCTCTGTCTTTATATAATTTATGTAATAATATAAGTTTCATTTGTGGCAAAATCTGACTTAGAATATTTTCCCGTTTACAATAATGATCTGAAACTATCAATGACCCGTATATGCAGCCAATCATTCAAGAATCTGAATCGGTATACATGTATACGAGGGTTGTTCAATTTTATCCGGATTAGGTCAAATAATCATAATTGAATTATCGCTATGTGAAAAAAGTATACTCATATTTATGGGACACTCTATATGCTCAAACTAGCCAAAACCTGAAGCAGTTGAACGATGTATATTCATTTCACAACCAAACAATAATACATGGGTATTAGGTGGCGGCGCACAGAACACGACGCTAGCGACGTTGTCGAGAATTGAGTCATTGATTTCGTGCATTTTAGCTTGTCACGGTTCGTTATTCATGGAAGAAGGGTGAATTGAGTGTTCCTGTGATTAAGTTGTCTTTTTATGGTTTGTATAAAAGTAAAATCGAAAGGTAAAAAATCAACGTTCTCAGAAAGGTACCCCTTTGTAAATCGCCAATATCTTCCAGAAACTCGGCAATCGAATTCCATACAGTTGTTTGGATAAGTTTCTTTCCGTCCATTCTTCCCCTTATCTCCTGGGGTACCGAAGCGTCCACACCGATGAAAATAAAGTATTTGGAATAATGGGCAATTCTCTTTAAGAGTGACAAGTATTTGATTTAAGTCTTTCGGTATTTTTCCTAGATTTCGAATAGAATAATAAAAGATTTAAATTCCGAGCATTCATATTCACGTTCAAAAACACTTACCCCGCCACATTTTAAAAGAGCCTTATCGAAAAATTCTACGGTCACATTACCTCAAATTCAGACAAGGCATACGTAATACTTATTCCAGCAACTAAATTAATTTTCAAGGGTTTCAACAGTCAGAGGAGAAAAAATATGAACCAAAGAAGACCAAATATATCAATTATTTTATCTGTGTGCCGGGTACTCGTTACCATGGCATTTTAAATAGCGAATGCGCGCGCTATGTTCGATAACTATATCATTTTTATATAACCATACGTGGATTAAATTCCGACAGCGAATGATGCCAAATTTAGTTTGACTGCTTCAAAACTAAATTTTTGCAAGGCAAAATCCGGATATTTTTTAACAACCCTCGTACGAGGCCATTTTTGCAAGAATCTATATATGTGTCCTTTCACGATAATCATTTTATTTAAATCAGGTTACAAGTTTGAAATAGTCATAAAGTTTTTTTACAATTTCAAAAATAAAAGTTTGCAAGGCAAAATCCGGATAATTTTTTAACAACCCTCGTACGAGGCCATTTTTGCAAGAATCTATATATGTGTCCTTTCACGATAATCATTTTATTTAAATCAGGTTACAAGTTTGAAATAGTCATAAAGATTTTTTACAATTTCAAGTCTACGATTATTGCAATAAATGTTTACAATCCACGAAAGTTTTATTTGTTCCCCAATAATATATTAAATCTGCAATCTAAATAAATAATTTGATAATGTGTTCCTCCATAAAATTAGTAGCAAGAAACTCACATTGTATGTTGTTGAACAGAAATAAAATTCAACAACATAGAATAAGGTGAAGAAGACTACCGTAAAAACGTAATATAGAGCCCGACGCTCTACCCCCCCCCCCCCCAAAAAAACAACATCACCCTTTTCGGATGCCGAAATCAACCATTTTTGGCAAGATTTAACACGGTCTAGAACCCTCTAACAAAAGCCCATGCATATAAAATCAACGGAATCAAAAATTCATAGAAGGATTTATTAACTTTTAAAATGATTTTGGAATGCAATTGAATGAATGTGTGGCGAGTACTCAAATATCGCTAATTTTGTTCAAGTTGATAAAATATACCTACTTTTCTGTTTGTTTGTCTTCATGGACTAATCAGAAAATCAACTCAAGCCTATAAAATCGTAGAATAAGTTGGTCGAAATGAATTAAAATGTTGATCGTCTTGGTCGATTTCGAAATACTTTCTAAAGATTTCGGAGCGTTTTTTATCGATTTGGGTGAGTGTTTGGAATGAATGAATGAATGGAGCGCTGAGTGATCGATTTGGAATACTTTTCATCGGAATGAGTGTCAATTTCACCATGTTTTAAGTGTACTAGCCACAGAGTATTTTTATCTTTACAGAAAGATAAAATGATAATTCATATCCTTTTAGCCAAGGCAACCTTCTGTTAGACTACGCTTTTAGAACAGTGTCCCCTTTTGTGCGTGACTGGTCAAATCGTTGTCTATTTAATTTCGAAGACAGGTCAACTGGACTCGACAAAGAAAATATGTGAAGGTGTCATCAAAACATTTGTCCTAATATTACCATATATAGCATACCTTTGATATACAATGACGAAGGTTTCCGTAATTATCTGCCAAAGAAGGAGATGCCACTTTAGATATGCGTGACCCGTCAGGCAAAATTGAACCATTTGAGAAGTAAAAAGAGTAGAGACCACAGGTGTGTGGAATTCCCATGCCTGACTTGTCCGACACTGGCTTTTCTACTTGCGGGCATTTTATACATTTTTCTTGGCCACTTGTCCTCTTGTGCTCGTAGAAGGAACTTCCTTGTTCGACATGCAGGACTCAATTATAGGTAACAACATCGTGAAATTGAAAGAACGGGCGATTTAGAATGGTTTTAATCGGAGCGAGAGTCAATTTCAAGATGTTTTTATCTGTACAACCAGGGTCTCGAAATCGATCAACCGGCGTAGGAAGTTTCATCCGGGTCAGAAACTGGGCAAATACGGTCCGATGCTGCACTGATCGTTTTCTTAATCAGATTTTGGTACACCTGTTCTATATAACAGCTAAATTCAAATATGACCCGTGACGCAAAGAGGTGACCTAGAATCTTATAAAGTTAATATATGAAAAAGAGGTTTATTAGAGACAGAGGGTAATCGGGGTCGCATTTCAATATTTAATTACAGGAAAGTTGATTTAGACAATCAACCAAGTGCGAAAATAATTTGACTTTAGTCAGTCTGTGCAATCCGCGCAGTCTGACCTGGGTCGACACTCAACGCACGATCCAGATGTTCTTTTTAACAAGAGCCCCGCAAGCGGGTGCCAACGCTCGGCTGGTTATTATTTCTTAGGCAAATGCAAATACATGTATATGAACTTATTACCTACAGAAAGGTCTTGTACCAAGCAATGATCATGTGAAATATGAACGGTCTTTGACTTACCATTCAAAAGTTATGACCAAGGTTATATTTTTCCAAACAAATTTGACCTTGAAAAATGATCTTGACCTTGAATGATGACCTTGAACTTGGTACCTACAGAAAGATTTTGTCCAAATCAATGATCATGTGAAATTTGAAGGCTCTATGGCTACCCATGCAAAAGTTATGACCAAAGATAATCTTTTAAAGCAAACTTGAACTTAAAAAAATGACCTTGACCTTGAGAGATGACCTTGAACCTGGTTCATACACGAAGCTCTTATCCCAAGCAATGATCATGTGAAATACAAAGGCTCTATGACTTTCCATCCAAAAGTAATGGCCAAGGTTTTTTTTCTCAAGAAATTTGACCTTGAAAAATTTGACCTTAACCTTGACTGTTGACCTTGAACTTTGTACATACAGAAAGGTCATGTCCCAATCAATGGCCATGTGAATTATGAAGGTTCATTGACTTTCCATCCAAGATTTATGACCAAGGTTAAATTTTTCAAAGAAAATTGACCTGGAAAAAATGACCTTGACCTTGACTGTTGACCTTGAACTTGATACCTACAGAAAGGTCTTGTCCCAAGCAATGATCATGTGGAATATGAATGTTTTGACTTTAACAGTATGATTTATTTTTGAATTGAAAGAGTGGGCCAACTTATTTGTCACCCGAACGGGGCCACAATAAGAAACCACCTCTATGTTCCGGCTGACAAGATGTTGCATACCGTTTTAAATTTATATCCCGCTTTGCGCGTGCACATACATGTACGCGCAAAGTGGGTTTAATTGGGTGGAGGAAGTTTTGAGTGAAATTCAAGGGAGGTAACCCAATGTCGCTAATTTTGTTCGGGATGAACGTCTTCGTGGACCAGTCAGACACTTTCAATCCACGTCAGCAAATAAAATCGTAGAATAATTCGATCGATTTGAATTGAATGTTGGTCATCTTTGGTTGATTGGAGTGAGTGCTTGGAATGAATGAATGGAGTGCTGAGTGAATGATTTGGAATTATTTTAATCGGAATGAGCGTCAATTTAACGGCCTTTTAAACTGTATTTTAAACATTTCCATCTTGCATACTGGTCAAGTGTCTAAAATATCTGGCCGATGTTATCGTAAACCCCGTCATTGAATACTGCATAACGTCACAGACCCTTGAAATAATAATAAACATTATTTAATTGAATTAGACGGTTAAATTATTGGATCTTCATTAAACCGCCATCCCTGGGGCAGTGTTTCTTTTACCATTTGTTTGTTTGGATTTGGTTTGAGACTTTTTTTTATGTTCAATCTATCAGTTTGTTTTATCATTGCTAAGTTTTGTAAAGTCTAAATTGACGTGTATATTTATGTAATCGTGTTTTACCTCAAAACAGCCTGAACAAGAAAATTTTTCCTCAGGCAATTCCTTTTTGACGCCACGAACCTGTGCAGTACTATTTCTTATAACAAAACTAAAAACCAACAAAATGCAACAATTTGCACACAACATAAAGTTATCCTTAAAGCTTACTAAATTAATTGGCCACAAACAAATTCTTTCAGATGCACGATGACTGCAGAAAGAATACAAAAAATTTACACGGTCAATAACCCTTCGTTAATGCACAATGATCTGGCGATAATGAACTCATAATTGAACCTTTATTTGCTATTTTTTTTGCATAAAAGATAAAATAAACGATATGAAAACATATATCAAACAGAGACAGTTTCTTCATAGGAGGTTCTATGTCGACCTAGAATCAGTCGAGTAGTTAGTCCTATAATATCCCTATCTATATAGATAGGTTTATTATTGGACTTATTACCCAAAATTTGTACATTAGATATATTTCATTTGTAGAATTTCAAATTCCTGTGATTCGAACATTTACAAAAGAGGTTATTTTTTCTTGTGTTGGATAGTTTTATTGAATAATCTACTATGTAGTAATTTGATTACTGAGGGGGTTCGTTCGACCCCCCCCCCCCAAGGCCCTCTGGATCCGCTACTGTCTAAGTGCGATTTTCAAAGTACAAACAGGATAAAGAGTCTTTCACGCCAGATACTCGAGGTAACGAGAAAAAATGCTCACTTACAGTGAACATTATCGTGAAATTGACACTCATCTCAATCAAAACCTTTCTAAATCGCTCGCTCAGCACTCCGTTCTTTCATTCCAAACACATAAACAAAAACGCCACAAATTCACTGAAAAAGATAGAACCAACAACGTCATTTAATATAAATAAAGCTAAAAAAAAATCCCTGACATATTTGAAGTTTTAAGCGTCTGATAGGTTCTTGATGAAATGGGAAGCTATCTATAGAAGTTGTAAGCAAATTCTATTAAAGGGAGGTAATAAATATAGCTAATTCTGTTCTTCTAGAACAAAATTGGCTATATTCGATTACCTCCCTTGAATTTAACTCAAAATCCGCTCCACAAACTCGTTCAATTCCATTCCAAAATCATTTTAAAATCATTCATCTTGTCAATTTCATGATGTTGCTATCTGTATGAAAACACATTAAAGTGCGATTTTCAAAGTACATAGAGCATGAAGAGTCTAACACGCACGATACTCGAGTTGGAAGAAAAAATGCCCACTTACTCTTTTACTTAAATTTGTATTACATGTATAAATACTAGAATGCGGCTTCCGTACATGCATCTAGCTGAGAACAGACAGATGCATACATCGTGACATTAAGGTATTACAAATATCGCTATTTTCAACCCTTTAAAAACTTAACGTACTTTTCCATTTAAAAAAAATGTTAGTCTTCCTACAGTTAATAACATCGTGAAATTGACACTCATCTAAATCAAAATTATTCTAAATCGCTCAATCTGCTCTTCATTCATTCATACCAGACATTCATTCAAACCATTCCTAAACGCCCCAAAAACACTAAAAGAGATAAGATCAACAACTACTTTCAAAAAAGTTATAGATAGAAATTATAAGCGCCTGATTATTTCTTGAGGAAATAGGAAGCTATTAATGGAACTTATATGCATATTTCATTGAAGAGAGGTAATGAATATCGCTAACTTGTTCATACTGAACAAAATTAGCGATATTGGATTACCCCCCTTTAATTTCACTCAAAGCTCACCCATTCCACTCATTCAATTTCATTTCAAAATCATTCCAATATCATCCATGTTGTCGATTTCACGTTGTTCTTAACTCTAATACAACATCGCTATTTTCGTCCCTTTGAAATATTACCTTACTTTTCTATTTAAAAATGTGAGCCTTTTTAGACGCTTCCAAAACCACACAAGCAAATTCCTATCCGTTCACAGTACTTCATAATTTCACTCAAAATCAATTTGAGTGAAATTGTGAAGCATTGTGAACGCATTTTCGACTGATTTCGGAGCGTTTCTGAATGGTTTGGGTGAGTGTTTTAAATGAATAAATGGAGAACTTTTTTCATTGACCTTATTTGGAAAAGATATTTACGTATTTTTTATTATAAATTTACTCTTGTGTGTCTGTCAACCATCAGTCTACCATCTTCACTCTATCAATCAGTCGGCCTGCCTACTTCACTCTGCTTGTCTGGAAATTTCGCTCTTATATTCTAACGGTCTACTAGTTTAATTCTGCTTAATGCCAAATTCGCCCTGCTATTCTGCCGGTCTGCTAACTTCACACTGCTTATCTGCCAGCTTCAATCTTGTATTCTGCCGGTCTGCCATCTACACTCTGCCGGTCTGCCATCTACACTCTGCCGGTCTCCCAACTACACTCTGTCGGTCTCCCAACTTCACTCTGCCGGTCTGCCATTTACACTCTGTCGGTTTCCCATCTACACTCTACCGGTCTGCCATCTACACTCTGCTAGTTTGTCGGTTTGCCGACTCCACTCTACTACTCTGCCGGTATGCTGACTTCAATCTGCTTGTCTGCCTGTCTGCCTATCTGCCAACTTCAATCGGCTTGTCTGCCAACTTAACTCATATACTCTCCTTATTTGCGAACTTCGCTCTGTTACTCTGCCGGTCTGCCAACTTCAATTTGCATGACTGTCAACTTAACTCTGCTACTATGTCGGTCTGCCAACTTAACTTTGCTACTCTGTCAAATTCACTAAGTTACTCTGCCGGTCTACAATGTACCAAAATCATTCTGCTTGTCTGCCAACTTCACGAACATATTTACACTGTATTGTTGTTAACTTATAAACATGTTTCGCCATAATAAGAAAATGCCAAAATATGTACAAATTCATATCATGACTGATATCAAGCTTGAATCAAGCTGTATCTATGCGGTTATAGATTAATAAGAATCTAGTTACAAGGTTTTAGGATAACAACGTTCTCATGCTTTGAAACTTTGTTACGCCACGACTATAAATACAAACATATTTCCAAAAACCTTCGATTGTCTGATTGTTTTGTCGTCCTACGCAAAGACGTAATTAAGCGAGTCCAAGCGTTAACCACCCGGATACATGCCGGGTATAAAACTGCAGCTGTCTTCAGAGATGGGTAGTATAGATTTACATGAGAAGAATAATAGAGTGACGGAAGAAAAGAGAGGGGCAAAGACTCGGTCTTTATTGATTTTGAATTTTGAAATATTTCGAGAACAACTTTCGCAGGGAATATGAAGGTTTGTCTTATATTTTTATTTTCATTTCTTGGAGTATCGTATATCTATATACAGAATGGATTATTTGATAATTTTTATTCCGCTCTTTGTCAATTTGAAATGATATTTCGCTATTTTTATAACAATATCACTTTAATTAAAATGCATTAATTTATGCTAACCTTTTATGATTACTTACTTCCATTAAATCATTCTTGGAATAGATAGTTAAACCATACATTGTAATTGTTACCATAATTGTAATCATTACTATATTAATAATTCTAGCACTATCATTATTATTATTGCTTCATTAAACTTTGTTTCTTCTATCAATTTCTTTGTAAAATCTTTCTTATAAACAAAACCTTCTTCAGTCTGTCGTGTTTGGTTTTCATTTTGATGAAGAGAATATTTGTTGATCTCGTGGAGGTGTGAAGCAAAAAAACCTTATCACATTGGATAAATACGCGAAGTATATTCATAAATGGGAGAGATAAGGTTTTCGGGTTTCATACACCCATGAAATAAACAAAATTGTCAACAAAAAAATGGAATTCTTTCGGGACTATATTTGCGGAAGCTTAAAAAAACCACGCACTCAAAATTGTTTTAATTGAGAAATAAAAGCTATATTTAAGTCAAACAGAATGCGCGAAAGTTAATGGCACTATCTAGTATTAAGTTATTTACTAATGTTTGCAACCTTTTAAAAAGTCTTATTTGCTCTTAAATGATTGTTTCCTTCAAAGGGCCAATAGCTTTGAAATATTTGCGACACACTATTGTTTATATTCTAAACATAATTTTGTTAATAGGTTACAGAGTAGCGTTGCCATTCGTTCTGAGCTCATTTGCATAGTTATTCCACTAGTGTAAAAACACACGTGTAGTATCAAAAATATTCAACGGGGTTATTTCACTCTCGCGACGTAGGTCATATTGTAAAAGGTTTTATTATACTGCCCAATGGAATCCAAAATAACCAAAATTTTTCGAAAAACCAAACAAATACATTTTCGAAAGCAAGGGCACGGATCAGATGCACATCTGATCAATGTAATTCTATCTATGGTGGATAAATGTAGCCTATTACAAGTTGATCGCTCAGCGCGAAACAGTTGTAACTCGAAGCAGATTCAAACATAAGTGATAAGGTTCTTTTATTTAATTCATAGAAATCTTTATCTATCTCTCTTCATATCTTTAAAATTGGTATCATCAAGTAAAAAGGAAAGATGCAGTAATAACGTAAGATAAAGTAAAACGTGTATTTATGCACCTGCAAAGAATTTGCAGGCATCAATACAATGTTCATTGAAATTGGGGAAAAATATCGAGGAAAACGTTGAGAAAAGGGAAAAATTGATTGAAAAAATTGTGGTTTTGGTGTTCCAGCCGCCGCGATATAAAAATGATATGAAAAAAAAATGTTGAAAGCGACGTAAAACCCCGTTCAAACAAACAAGCTCATTTAAACAGTATTTGATGAGAAATTGATTGAAAAAATTGTGGTTTTGGTGTTCCAGCCGCCGCGATATAAAAATGATATGTAAAAAATGTTGAAAGCGACGTAAAACCCCGTTCAAACAAACAAGCTCATTTAAACAGTATTTGATGAGAGGTAAGTCATCTCGATAGTAAAAGCGAAAGAAATAATGATGAAAAAAAAAAAGATCTTTAAGTAAATATGGAGTAACGTCGTTTTAATCACCACAACGAAATCAAATAGATTTTTATTAGCGATTACTTAGTCCAAAAAGAAATCTCAAAGCGGGTCTTGTTTTTGTATATAACTATCTTTTTTTACTTTATTTCAGTTACTTATAAGCCTTTGTGGCTTATTAAGCCTTGCAGCGGCTTTACCACCAACTATAGAACAAGTTCAGGATGCAATCTCAGCGGCGCAGCACGAGACGGCTTTTAGAAGGGAGATGGCAACGAAACGGTCAGGTAGGACATTTTGTTTGTTTGTTTGTTTGAATGGGTTTTACGCCGCTTTTAACAATTTCGCTGTTGTATCGCGGCGGCCGGAGCACCTAACAATGGATTCCTGGTATTTCTTTCACCTGTACTACCATTACACCCTTTCCTAGCCTCCGACTGCTATCTCACATAGGTTTACGATTATCTACCCATTGGTGAGAGACAAACGTCGGAAAGGATATATGCCGCCACCGGGGATCGAGCCCACGACTTCCAGATTGGAAGTCTTATGCCTAACCTACTGCGCTATGGTGGCGGCGGGTCAGGTAGGACATTTACATTTAACGCTGCTTTTACAGTAAACAACATCGTGAAATTGACAAGGTGAATGTTTTTGAAATTATTTGAGAAAGAAATTGATCGAGTGTTTGAGTGAGTTTTGAGTGAATTAAAACAGAGGCAATCGATTATAGCAGATTTTGTTCAGGATGAACAAAATTAGCTACATTTATTAGCTACCTCCCTTTTGAAAAATATACGAACTTTCTTTTTGTGTGTCTTCGTGGATCATTCAGACACTTTAAAATCAACACCAGCCAATAAAATCGTAGTATAATTTGATCGATTTGAATAAAATGTTTATCGTCTTGAACAATTGCGCTTTGTTATTGAATGAGCTGGCAGCGTTTTTGGTCGATTGGAATGAGTGATTGGAATGAATGATTAGAGCGCTGAGCCGATGAGTTTGAATGGTTTGGATTGGAATAATTGTCAATTTCACGATGGTACTAACTGTAGCAAGTTTCGGGTCATTTAATCGCGGCAGATGTCCTTGGTATGCATTGCACAAGAACTACCATAAAATCATTTCCAGGTCTACTGCTACTATCCCATTTAGGTTTCAAATTATCAACACATGGGTTAGGGGAAACGTCGGAAAGGATATGTGCCGCGCCGGGGGATCGAACTCATGAACCCGTAATTTAAGTTAAGGAGTCTTGTGCGCTAGCAACCGTATTGAAAAGGTTTGACCAGTGCAGTTGTAAAGAACATCATGAAAGAATTTGCCAAGATACCAAATTAAAATTAGATTAATAAAACGAGTAAATTTTCAATGAAATTAAGGGAATGTATAATATTTTATTGCATTCCTAACAGTGAAATCTTGGGATTTCACTGTGTAATAATTTTTGAAATTGTTTCTAGTGACGATATTACTTTTCAGCTTATCTACAGGAACTACTTTTTTTAAGCAACTAGGTACCTGTTTAGACTGCTTAAATACTGCACTGAAACTACGAGATCCAAGACTTTTTCACAGGGGGTTCAAACTTACAAAGGACCAGGTTCATAACATTAGGCATTGGCATTGTAAAATCAAAACCACACAGTTTCCTAAAAATAAGCCAATCAAGTCGTCTAAATTTGCCGAAATGCCTATTTCCCCCAAAAAATAGTAGTCCAAAGTTACAAAGATTATGAAGCCCTTCTTGCCACTCCTCCATATTTTTCCATCAAGTAATAGTCATGACTTCCAAAAGGTTTTGCTGAAATATTGTGGTGACGCAATTTGGGCTTCCCATTTTTTTAGCTGTTTAAATTTCAAATTTTATTAAAAGATGGACAATTTTACAGTTTTATGATTACTTTTAAGCCATTTTTTCACGAACTGGTGAAGTTATAGAAAATATTCTTTGTACAACCTTGAGAAAGTAGGGTAAGGGTAACATCATTGTAATTATTAGAAAACAGAAAAGGTCGATTTTACTGGGCCAAATTCTACCATTTGTGAACCATGTCCTTTGTGGTGCTTTTCCTATTATTTTGCAATTTTGATATAATTTCCATGAAAAAATCCTAAATATTTATATTGCACCCAATCCTTTCTGGGTCAGTCAACGAAGCTTATAGTTCAACGTTTGTAGAAAAAGTTGTAAATCAAAATGAACTAGGAAAAAAGAAACTAGAGGAAACAATTTTAAACAAAAATATGGACGACGAAACATCCTGAAATTGTTTTAGATTTATAACTTTTCCATTTTCAGTAATCTTGGTAACTTTTTTGATGGCATAAATTCCGACTACATTGAAGTTATAGCGACGAAAAATTTAGGGCATTAAATTTGTGCTATGCATGTATGAAGGAAAACTTTATACCTTGAAAAGATAGATCTTTACAATCAATAACTCCTACGTCTTTGAAGTTTTTGCCAAGAAATACTATTTCTTCTGGATGAAATTCACCATTCGGAACATCGCTCGGACTTTTCCGTAAACTGGAAAGTACCTCGGATGAAAGCATAGATATTTCTGGTCATTTCTTTTTTCAATTGATTCTGGTTGTAATTCGATCACTTAATACGCCTGAAGAAAATACTATTTGTTTATTCTTTCCGATTGTCTGTGGAGAACTTTTGGGCATAGTATAACATGATAACAAAACGTAGTATTTTACTGTGTTTTGTTATCCGACCAAGATCTAGGCTTTTCATATACAATGTCCTTTTTCTAGTGACGGTTCACATAATAAACAATAAAACACGCTAAAGTGATTTTAATCAAACATTACGAGATGATTTAATCATTTTAGGCCAGAGGGTTCGGTCACAATGATTAGTAACGATTAAACTATTACTAATAAGTATATACACTGTATCTAGGTCCGTCTTTAGTACCTTCAGGCGTCTTGTAACCAATTAGTGAACTGTTGACCTTAGTTGGTTTAAAATGTCACATGGTCGGCTGAAACGGATCCGAGATTATAAAACTTTTTACATGTACGTGCTCAACTGAGAATTTTCTTAATTTAAGAATTTAGATAAATGTATGAATAAATATTAATAAGTTATTAAAAACAACTTATTTAAATTATTATTTATGTTCTTACATATGTGACCCGTCACGAGAAAAGGCACCATCTTGGAAATCCGTAAAATAAATATTTTAAAAAGAGATTGATTCTAGTAAAGGGCAACCAAAGGTCACATTTCAAAAATTCTTTCACAGGAAGGTAGAATGATCATTCTAGATTTAGAAAGTTAGTAAAGTATGAAAAATTTCGAGCCTAGTCAGTCTGCGCAGTACGCGCAGTCTGACTTGGGTCGACACTTTACGCACTACCCAGATGGTACATTTTTGCGTTACGGGTCACATATATACTAAAATATTACAATAACATAAAAGCTTTAATCTCAAGTTGAATTTTGAGGCAACTCCTTGTTGAGCAAGAGAAAAGAGACAAATTCTCGGTCCATGTTACATTTTATTCAGAACAATCTGCTTAAAGCGTTCCCTATTTTCTAATTTTTGTTTTTAATTTGAATTATTACCCAGTTTCATTGTGAATTATCTTTTATATATTATGATATTTATGATGATTATTATTTTTGATACCGGTAATAAGCCATTAAACGCAGGAATTATGAGAATTTTATTTCCTTGCGTAAAACGAAAAGGAACTAATGAAAGAACTCCATACAATTTCGACTACAAAAGGCAACAATTCGAAAAAAAAAAAAAAAAAAAAAAAAAAAAAAAACAACAAAAAACCCCTGCCATTTCAAATCCGTTCTAAATTATTCATAGAATAAGTATCTTCGGTTTAAGTTACTTGAAGTACATAACCGAGGAAAGACGCATCCCGGAGGTAAGGCGCAAGGCAATTATATTGTCCAATGGTTGATTTAAAGCTATTTAATAGCACATAAAATTATAGAGAGCCCGTGTTAAAGATATGTACATGAATCCATTTAAATCCATTGAGTGAATACGCCAAACACGATAAAATACAGCAAAATAGAATTTTCTCTGTTTCTGCAGGCGGTACAAAGAGCGCCAGCGACGCCGCTACGTGCCCAATGGCCATGTACCACGGATCAAGGAAAAGCGGTAACGTCGCTTCGGATAAGAAGGCCAACGTTATGTTACGTGCTACCAAAATGTTACTACAAGCGTAAGTAAAACGGTCAAAGGAGACTTTGTTACAATTAACTACCTACATATTCAGTTCTATATAAAGTTAAAGGAAGGTAATTTTCAAAAACGATAATTTCGTTCACATGAACGAAATAAGCGATTTCTTAATCCCCCCCCCCCCACCGATCTTTAATTAAAAAAATCCTTGAACCAGGAATCAAGAAAACATGGAAACGTCGCTTCGGATAAGAAAGTCAACGTAATGTTACGTGCCACCAAAATGTTACTAAAAGCGTAAGTAAAACAGTAAAAGGAGACTTTGTTACAGTTAACTACCTACATAATCAGTTGAGAATAAAGTTAAAGGAAGATAATTCAAATTCTGTAATTATGTTTTCCATGGACGAAATTAGCGATATCTTTTTATCTCCCTTTGATAAAAATCTATGTACCACGAATCAAGAAAATGTGGAAACGTCGCAAGACCATGGAAACCATTATTTTTCTTAATTTCCTACAGCGGTTACTCAAAAGAAGATTTACGCAGCGAGCACGTGATTAGCGCATTGAAGAGACAGACAAGCACGTGTCCGGAAGAGAAGCTAAAATGCGACCCTGAAGAGCCGTTCCGGTCCATTGACGGCAAGTGTAACAACTTGAGGAGACCTTCCAGAGGTAGTGCAGGAACGCCACAGAGCAGATATCTACCCGCTTCATACGGTAGGCTTTTTTCATTTTTTGAATGAAGTCTGACGAGGATATATAATATTTTTTCCAGTCATATCGCGTTCATTTGAGCACCAAACCATAGATTCCTGAAATTTCTGTCACATGTATTTTTAGTTTATCCTTTGAAATGTTTTTACATCTTTTTCTTGATACAAAGCCAGGACTATCAAAATTGTCTGATGTAAGTCAGTAGGAATATATCAAAATCAACTTCAGTAAAGAATTGAAGACTGTTTTAAACAGTCTTCAATTATTTTCTGAATTTGATCCCCAAAGGTACATAGTGCTTATACAATAGTCAAGTAAAGGGTAATGATTCAAGACCCCGAGTAAGAACGTTAGCCTATCTGATACCCAGGTACTCAAGGACACTTCCTAGCTCCATAACTACATCGTGAAACTGACAAGATGAATGATTTTGAAATGATATTGGAATGACATTGAATGAGCGTTTGGAACGAGTTTTGAGTGAAATTAAAGGGATGTAATTCAATATCGCTAATTTTGTTCAAGATGAACAAAATCACCGATATGTATTACCTCCCTTTAATAAAATATGCATACAAGTTCTATAGATAGCTTCCTATTTTTTTAAAACCTATTAGACGCTTACAATATGAATTATGTCATTGAAATCGCGATTTTTCTCTTTTCCAAATTTATTTTGAATGACGTTGTTGATTCTATTTTTTCTCTATGGGTTTGAGCGTTTTTAAATGGTTAGAGTGAGTGTTTGGAATGAATGAATGGAGCGCTGAGTGAGCGAATTAGAATGGTTTTGATTGAGACAAATGTTAATTTCACGATGCTCTTAACTGTAATTGCTTTGCATCTGATCAGGACAAAAATGCATTTTGCGTATCTTTGTTTTGTCCTTTAGATGACGGTGTTTCTGACCCACATATACGCTCCGTTGTTGAGGGAGAATTCTTGCCTAACGCCCGTATTGTGAGCAACGTCGTCCACAGGGCTTCCAGGCGAAAAGTTGTCAGCAAAAACATCAACCTACACGTGTTCCAGATGGGACAGTTCTTGGACCACGATATCATCGCAACGCCAATTCAAGGAGGTAATATGCGTTCTCTAATTCCTGTCATATATCTTATAATATGGTGTACGGCAAAAGAGTGAAAGGAAATTTTATTTTACTGCAAAATATATTCTAGCATTTTCACTTATTAATGCTGACCTGACAAACATCGATATCTACGGCCGCTTCGGTATAAATTCTTGTATTTCCTCGCAAGGAACAAAGAAAAAGATCGAACCGGTAATGACAGCTATCGCGTCAGCTCCGTTCTATAAGGACGTATAGGCCTCTTTCCCTTTTTTCTTTTATTGCGTTTTCGCACACCTATGATATTCCCGCGTCTTCTGAGAAAATGCTGGACCTGAAAGCTATTCGTTTCCTCCCCTAAAAAAACTTCATGGACTTGTAACATACGTCAAATTCGCACCGGAAGTGGTCGATAAGTGATGTTCGAAAATGACGTATCGACAAATTTGATAATTGTTCATGTTTCTCTATGATAAAAGTTTATTTTAAAAGATCAGTTTGAAAAAGAACACAACCTTTACCCAGGTCAGATCATTCGCGTGTCTCAGTAACATACATAAAAAAAAATGTTATATGCGTTCACTTTTTTCGAGAAAAGTCACACTCAACGGCTTTCGGGGTCTCGTATGCACCCGAAAAGAATTTTTTTACAGGCAATTTGTCCTATATCTTATATAACATCAAATTTAATTAGTTTTTTATTATGCATTTATCTTTTGTGCCTTTTATTGTCTATACGACATTTTGTGCCGTAAAAATTAAGTGAAAAAATGACGTACTTGACAAGTTTTTTGTGGTTTTTCTTAAATATCTCACTATAGAGACAACGTTTAACATTTATGGCGACAGATAATATATTTAGTGGTTCGATTTAAAATGTTTTCGACCAAAATGGTTGTACCAGTGTTAATAGGTAAAAAGATATTAAGTTTTTTTCCTTCTCCTGAAAAGTAGGCTATTCCCGTATTCGTCCTTATAGAACGGACCCGACGTATGATTCTCTCGCTTCGTTGATAACACGGCCCGAGTATCCTCACTTTACTACCGTATAAAGCTCATGTCAGTTAATACAAATTCAAGCTGATAAATACCTTTCGATTTTAGAAATCTGTCCAGTAAAATTCTTAACTTTCTTGTAGAAGCTTCAAGAATCGTTTCTCGTTTTTTTTTTTTTTTTTTTTTTTTTGTTTTTGTTTTTATCCCAACATTGCTGAATTTAATAGCATGACGTCACAGTACCTACATGTAACACGTCAATGCATGTTGAGTTTTCATTTGGTGCTCATTGTTGGGGTGGGGGGCATCGGTAGTTTGAAATAAAACGGTGTATAACACGGCTTTAAATAGACAAAAGATTGATATTTAGTCGAAAACTTTGCAGCATAATAAATTCGTAATACAGTTTTCTGTCGGGGCATATGACGATTTATTCCCGTTTGAAACAAAAGATGTCAACCCTCACCTGCGGCTTAGGTGACATCATTTTTTCCAGCTGGGAATATATAGTCATATACCCCGGAAAGAAAGTGTAACTAATAATATTACATGGACTGTTGAACACATGTTCAATTACTATGCGATTGAGATAAGAACGCTTAGCAAAGCTACCTCATTACCGTTAAGATGTCAAAATGCTCGTATTTTTAATAACGCCATTTTTAACTCGCGTTGTTTGTATCGCGGGGTACTTGAGTTTAATGGAAGTTTGAGAATATCCTCTGTATATCTCTCTCAGGATATTTATACCTGTATATATTTATGGGCACTTACAAAAGTCTTGCGCTAAAGTTTAGACATATACATGTACAATTCTAATCAATATTAAAAGATCTATACGATCATACATACATGTATATATATATATAAATACTTAGTTCCAAAAGAAAGTGTGCAGTTTCACTTTTTGGTTTTCCTTATAATTTGCAAAGTTTGAGGAACTCTTGCTTGAAAAAATAAGTTGCATGTTTTAGATTTGACCCTTTAGAGACGGGCCATGAAACCGGTTTCGAAAAAAAGATGCGTATACTGTGGGCACTTGTTCAGCACATACGGTATTTAGATTGGCCCTCCTAGAATTTCTTTTCTGGTAGAGCGAAATTTGCTTTTTTGGTATTCCCTAGTTGAACTAGGGCATCACTATCATTTCCAAATAGAATTTTGAGTTGACGTTCAGACGTCACCCCTGCGCCAACGTTAGAAATCGCGACGTTGTTTGGTCAATAACGTCAGATACAACGGTGCAATAGCGTTATACAAAATTAGATGATACGTAGCAGAGAAAGCTTAAGCGGATGCTTACAATTTCCATTGGACGGTGATTGTTAATTTAATTTTATGGACAGTTTTTAAACGTGATTAATTTTCGCCCACACACGAAATTTGTACGTCAACCTACGTTGTTTTATAGTGTACAACTGTCATTCAAACGTGAATTTACTACGAGGTAGGACACAGGATTTGAACTGAATGTGATTCCAAAACGGTTATTCAACATCTGTGGGATACAAAAGCAAATCACTTAAAATCAACGATCCTTTTCTAGCCTAAAGTCAATTAGTTCTGTGTGCCTTATTTCTCAAAGTATCGATGGTCAATAGTGTCGAGGTATGGCATGCAAACTTTTGTGACGGTATATTGAGGAAGTTTCGAGATATTCGAATTTTAAAAGTGCACACTTTCTTTTGGAACTGAGTATATAAAACGTACTTAGTGTTTTGTATGAAAAAAATATCTAACGAGGTTTGGAGAATTGATCATTGTCGAGGCTCTGCCGAGACAATTATCAATTCTCACAACCGAGTAAGATATTTTTTTCATACAGTACACTAAGTATGTATTATATTTATCTTATAACCTCTATTTTTTTTTGTTTTCGTCGATGTTTCTAACTGAAATGCAAGTTTCTAAAAATATCCGCATTATATTATTGTTCTAAAAATGACTATGTGATATCATAAAAAATATCATATGGGTTGTTATCACACAGATATTTGTATAGTTATAAGATAAATTCAAAACCTCTTCGTTTTATTCCAGAGGTTGCCGATTGCTGTGAAGCTGAGAATGAGTAAGTAGAGTAGATAAATATAATGCGTACTTAGTGTAATGTATGAAAAAAATATATAACGAGGTTGGGGGAATTGATCATTGTCGAGCCTCTGCCGAGACAATTATCAATTCCTATGTAACGGTATAAAGGGGGTACGTTGCAGTAGATATGCAAATGTGAGATACCTGTCCGTAGATATATGGTAAAGGATTAAATATATAGACTGAGTCGATCCATTTAGGATTGAAGATCCTTTTCACTGAACGGATCCCGTCTGCCCGAGGTAGATCTTTTTCCTTACAATACACTTAGTACGTATGATTTTTTATATATTTATCTTACAACCTCTATTTGACTTATTTTCGTCGATGTTTCTAGCAGAAATGCTAGTTTAGTATAGGTGTATTTTCAAAACTGAGCTCTGACGTAGGCGTTGAGTCCATTTCAGTAGGTATATCAGGTATACTTAAAAAGCATATGATGGAAATTGAACGTGATACCTCCTTTTCAACTTTAAAAGTACATGAATGAGTAAACCTTGCGATCTTAGAAAAGCAATACGCTTGATTTTAAAGGTATAGTTCCGCAAGAGAGTGAGGTTCGAGAAACCGTTATCTCCTATCATTTTCAATGTAAAATTGATCTTTGATCACTCACTTGAAATTGCAGGTCTATGATTTGTATCAGTTTTAGGTATTGCTTAAACCTGTTTTATCTATTTTGAAAGAGTAGCACGAGAATTTAACCGTTAAAAGTAGATTTCACGGCTCAGTGCGCAAAATCTACCTATTTTGTCTTCAACTGTTTTGTTGTTGTTGTTTTTCATTTTCGGATTGAGGTGGATTCTTTTATTTTATATTCTGTTTCTTATCATCATTAATTTCATTTTATATTTCCGAAACTTTATTGGGTCCATTTTTATTTTCTATTCAGCATAGATAACTGCTTGCCAATCCGTATCGAGAACCAAGATGACTTTAATCCAAATTTCGTCGCCGGCTATTGTATGAACTTCGCACGTTCTGCGCCCGAATTCTGCCCCACAGGTAGGTTTCAAACATATTACCTTTTACTGTTTTTGAAACAGTAAACTCGTTTAAATTGATATACATGTATGTTGTAGGCGACACTTTAAAGTAGGTTTTGTGTGAAAATAAAATCATATGTGATACAAAATATTGTAAAAACCAATGATTTCAAATCAATTGGAGACTTTTGTGTGTCACATGGGTTAAATCAGAAGACATCCAAAATCAGCAGCGGTCCTTTTTGGAATTTTCCAAGTTCCAAGGTTTCCTTTGGGAAGTAGCAAATTTTACTTTTGTACAAACAAAATACTTATTCGCAAAAAAAACAACCCTTTTTGTAAATTTTTCGCTTAATCAATTTTAGCCGTTTCTGATTGAGTTTCTACTTTAATTTCACAGAAGAAGGAGAAAATAGACGTGAACAGATCAACGTCATTACGTCATTTATCGACGCTTCCAACGTTTACGGATCATCAGAAGAACAATTAGACACACTACGTGACGGACGTAAGTATTTATTTATCTTATTATAATTATTTTTTGGGGGGGATTTGAACTTTCTAAGTTGAGTTTTTTCCTACTTTTCTCCATAAATTCATTAAAATGAAATTAAATCAAGGTATATTTCCCAATCTTTCATATCTATTATCAGTCAACCTCTGTGGAACTACTTTGTGAACAGGGAAAGAAAGTCTCGTGGGCCTAAGGGACTGTCCTGCAATAAGAATGACAAATCAGTGCAAACTGTTTGCAAATCATACTCGGCTTTTCAAGCTAGTGCACGTACAAAGTGGGAATAATTTGCAGACAGTGTGTCACCCCCGAACACATGGTTGTTTCTAGAAGAGTGGATACTTTTATCGGCCACTTAAAACTTGTTTTTCATAGGCAAAAATTGAGGATTGAATTATATGCATATTGTCGTTCGGCGCCGAAAATCCTGTAACTTTAACTTTTTTCCAAGCTGTAGTTTCGAAGCATTATTCGCCTGTTGAGGATATACATCAACTAAGTTGTTCTTTCTTTCTTTCTTTCTTTCTTTCTTTCTGTCTGTCTGTCTGTCTGCCTTTTTTGTTTCCTTTAATTCAATTCATTTATTTGATATTGCAGCTTTCATGGCAACGGAAGAAGGAAACCGACTCCCGAATGAGCCCAACAACCTAGGCTGTATTCCTGATATAGAGAACGGCATCTTTTGCAGTGTGGGCGGTATGTATATCAATGTAAATTTGATCACGTTTTAAAAATTCTTTTACGTGAAGGTAGAATGATCACTCTATGTATAGCACATCGGGAGAGTGCGAAAACTTTCGCCGCGAGGACTGTTTTACTAAACATCTTACGATCATTTTTTGATCAATTCAATTAAAGTATCGCCTACAGTAGTAACTAAATATAGAATGCTTACCATGCAACATCTCATTGGAATCGTCTTCTATAGACGATTCTAATCAGATATTGTAAGGCGGAATCTAACTTTGAATGAAAACACCAGGTAAAATTTGTGATTTTGACTAACGATTAACTTTTTTCGTAAGAAGTTTAGTAAAACGAGCCCAATGGTTGTCAATCCTACTTCGTAACTAAATTCAAATATAAATGTTATAAACCATTCCTTCTTTTTATATCTTGGTGTTGATCTGGAAGCTTTTACAAAAACATACAAATCAAAGTAGTGAAAACTACCTAAATTTAATTTGAAGGGAGGTAATAAAATATCGCTAATTTCGCCCAACATGCACAAAATTAGCGATATATTTCATCTCTTTTAAATTTCATTCATACCCGCTCCACGCCTTTCATTTCCAAATCATACCAAAACCCCTCAAATTGTCAATTTCATGGTGGTTATAAGTATACGAGGGATGATCCAAAAGTTCGAACAATAGGCCTATAACTTTGGCACTTCTAGCCTGTTCAATGTATAACTTGTTGAGAGTGCAGATCAGTACATACGAAGACCATAAATGTTATTAAATGAGTAATTATACAGCCGCTTTATAACTTACACAATCGAAATTTAAACATTTATCAAAAAATTTTGCATTAATTGAATTTTTAATTTTCATTTTGATAGTCAACTTGACTAAAGTTTTATAACCCCGTTTTACAAATTTCTTGATCAACCCTCGTATAAACCTTATTATTCCTCTCAAACAGGCGACCACCGTGTGAACGTAGTCCCATCACTCAACTCCTACCATACGCTCTGGGTTCGCGAACATAACAGGCTCGTCGAATTGATGAGGGACTGGTTCTCCGACGATGAGCTGCTCTTCCAGCAGGCCAGGCGCATCCTGATCGCCACCATGCAGAAGGTTGTCTACAACGAATTCTTGCCGACCTTTCTCTCTAGGTGCACCATGGATAGGTACAGACTGTCGAGCGAGGAAGATTTTGAGTACGACCCCGAACTCAACCCAACTGCTACCAACGAATTTGGAATCGCCTACAGGTATGTGGCCCAAATTATTTTACCCTTAATCGAAAGTTTGGAATGGTCCAAAATGAAAGAGGTTGTCTCCGACAAGGAAGGAACTTAATGTAATGAATGAACGAAACCATACTAAATGGTGCGCTACATTCTGGAAACAAGCAAATAGATACCGTTAAAAACATCGTGAAATAGACAAGATCAAGGTGAAGGACTTTGGAATGAATTTGAAATGATATTGAATGAGTGTGTGAACTTGAATGAAATATACGGGAGGTAATCCAATATTGCTAATTTTGTCTAACTTGGACGAGATTGGCAATATTTATTTCCTCCATGAAAAATCTACATACTTTCCAATTTGTGTATTCATGAACCAATCAGGGGTTCCAAAAATCCACACCAACCTAAATGATCGTAGAATAATTTGATAAATTTTATTTTATGTTTACCGTTTTGATCGATTTCGAATTGTTTTTGGCGATTTTGGGGCGATTTTGAATGATTTGAGTGAATGTTTGGAATGAATCAATAAAGCGCCGAGTGAGCGATTCAGAATGGTTTTGATCGAGGTTAATATCAATTTCACGATGTTATAACCTGATGTTCACATACCATGCAGTAAAGACATCGTGAAATTAACAAGGAGTGTGATATTGAAATGATTTCGGATTGTAATTGAGTGAAGCCGTGATCGAGTTATGAATGAAATTAATGGTTGGTAATACGATATGACTGTATTACTTCCCTTAAATTTCATTCAAACTTTCTCCTCCCGCTTCTTTCCAAAGTTCGTTTCAATACCATTGATAATGTCTTTTTAACGATGTTCTAAATGTATCCACTTCGAGAAAATTAAGGTGTTGATCAATTACGCAGTAAACATATATATGAACATTTTCTTCTTATTATTATTTTTTATTTTATCTATTGTTTAATTATTTTCGCTTGCATTTTTTTCCTTTTTAGTTCGATTTTTTTTTGTATTTATTTAGATTGTTTTAAGGTTTTTCTCGAAGCATGACTCATCTTTTACAAGACATTAAACTTGAACTAAAACTTGTCTATTTACAGAATGGGTCATACCTGGATCCCGAGGCGTATGGACGTTTTCAACCAAGACTTCAGACGAGTCACGGGCAACCTGACCGAGTTCACCTACTTTGATCCCACCCTTACATATTTTGAGGGCAGGCGTGGTTTACAGGGACTTGACGGATTGGCGATGTGGCTTACTGGCGAAAATTCGACCGAAACCGACACGTATGTTCTTGGTTTTTATCTTATAACTATACAAATATCGATATGATAACATCCCGTATGATATTTTTTTTATGATATCACATATTAGTTATTTTTAGAACAATGATATCATGTAGTTATTTTTTGAAACTTGCATTTCAGTTAGAAACCTCGTCGAAAACAAGACAAATAGAGGTTATAAGATAAGTATAATACGTACTCAGTGTATTGTATGAAAAAAATATCTAACTCTGTTGTGGGAATTGATAATTGTCTCGGCAGAGCCTCGACAATGATCAATTCTCCCAACCTCGTTAGATATTCTTTCTCATACAAAACACTAAGTACGTATTATATATTTATTCCATTTTGGTTTTCGTGATTCGTTATAGATAGTCGTTTGACAATTTTCGTTTTCTTTCTTTAAATTGTGTTTTCGGGTAGAAGAATGGGATACATGTATATTAAAGATTCGCCGCATAATGATAGAAATAATTAAATTGGTAAATTGGTAAATTCGCTGCTTTGAAAAATTGTTCCATTCTGTCATTCAATTTACCCATTTTATTTTGGGTCATCAAGGCAAGGCGCGATTTTCCGGTGAAGTCAGGACATTGCAATATATTTCACGTGGGAAATGGCGAGCTTTAATAACATGTTCTGATTTTATCAGAAGATTTTCACACTTTACCTTTTCGCATAAAAGAAAAAAGTATAAGTTTGTTTTATTTCGTGCAAGATCGATCTACTTCAATTTTTTAACAAAAACAAAAATGAATTCAACAAGGAAAATAAGAGTGGGTTTTTATGTGTGTGTGTGTGTTTTTAGGCCTTTTAAGTTATTGGTCGTTTTTTTAAGATCGATACGATTCTATCTAGAGCAAAGTTTTCTATAAACAAGGCCATATAAATGTATCACTTTTTAAAAAAAAAATGTTTACAATAAGAGCAATGCCCCTTTTTGAATTACGGTTTCAACATTTGTTTTAGATAAGTTCACCACTTTATTAAGACAATCATTCGCCATAACGCTATATTCGCCGTATCAAAATTCTACTGTTCGCCGTATCAAAATTCTACTAATCGTCGTATCATAAATTCGAGCATCGTAGACACATAAAGTCTACCGTTCGCCGTAAGATTAATTCTAGATTAACAAACTTAGATTAAGACTCGTACATTGTATGACCTACTTTCAGGATAATCGAGAACTCAGCCAGGGACTTCTTGTTTTTGGATGCCCTAAACAACAGCTTCGATCTGGCCGCTTTGAATATTCAGAGAGGAAGAGACCATGGTCTTGCATCTTATTTGGCCTACAGAGACTTCTGTGAATTAGACAGGGAACCGATAACTGAATTCTCCCAGCTGCGCGACCATAGTCGAAGGGCAAGACGCTCTTTGAGCAGTGTTTATAGGTAAAGTGGTCTCTCTTTTTTTATTTTATGGATGAAAGTCGAAAGGAATTTCGAAAGTATATTTGTATATCTAGAAAATATATTTGTATATATTACATGAAATAATGAATATCTTAGTTCCCTTTTCATCCCAGAAAATTGAAAATACATTTGTGACTCATCACGCAAAAAGGGACCATCACGGAACTCCATGAAATTAAAGTTTAAAAATGAGATTGGTTTTGGTACTTGCCAACCAGGGGTCGCGTTTCCAAAATTCTTTCACGGGAATGAAGAATGATTATTCTAAATTCAGAAAATAAGATGATCGCGAAAATTTTCGACCATAGTCAGTCTGCGCTGTCTGCGCAGTCTGACTAGGATCGACACTTTACGCACTACCCAGATGGTCCCTTTTCGCTTGACGGGTCACATTTACATATACCAACATCATAAAATTGACAATCGTTCCGATTAAAACTGTTCTATATCAATAATTCGGCGATACATTTGTAGCATTCACTCCAATCAATTGAATCATTCAAAGCGATCAAAACTTCATTCAAATCGACCAAATCATTCCACGTTTTCGTTGGCTCGTGTGGATTCTTAAATGACTGATTGCCCCATGAAGGTCACAAACAGAAAAGTTAGTAGATTTTATTAAAGAGAGGGAATAAAATATCACGAATTTTGTTCATTTCGACGAAGTTAGCGAAATTTCATTATCTCCCTTTAACTCCATTTAAGATTTGCCCCTCCAACTCACTCAATTCCATTCCGAAATCATTTCTTGATCATATTACTTGTCAAATACACAATGCTGTTATCTGGAGTATCAATGTTTACACTATATCTTGTAAATCTAATATATATTTGTTCAATCATAGAAAATAGTTGCGTTTTTTAAATTTCATATAGAGAATTTCAACCAACCAAAATGCGCAATTCTGGATAGAAATGAATACAATAGAACCGAAATATACTTTTTTAGGTAACCGACACGTAATATTCTGCAACATTTTAGATTTTATGATCTTTCAGAATGCTAACTGAGGTTTCCTAATGAAATCATTAGGAAACCTCCGTTAACATCGTTGCGGAACAATTACGGGTCTTTTTTAATGTAGTTGACCCGTGATAGGTCCGCGACATTTCGGATTTTATGATCTTTCAGAATGCTAGGTGAGGTTTCCTAATGAAATCATTAGGCAACCTCCGTTAACATCGTTGCAGAACAATTGCGGGTCTTTTTTAATGTAGTTGACCCGTGATAGGTCCGCAACATTTCGGATTTCATGATCTTTCAGAATGCTAGCTGAGGATTCCTAATGAAATCATTAGGCAACCTCCGTTAACATCGTTGCGGAACATCACGGGTCTTTTTTAATGTAGTTGACCCGTGATAGGTCCGCGACATTTCGGATTTCATGATCTTTCAGAATGCTAGCTGAGGTTTCCTAATGAAATCATTAGGAAACCTCCGTTTACATCGTTGCAGATCAATTACGGATCCACTATCTTAAGGCAAGTCACGAATTCTTTCTTACAGTGACGTGAATGACATAGATCTGTTTTCTGGTGGTTTGTCCGAGGACCCAGTCGAAGACGGCACCGTAGGACCAACATTCGATTGCCTGCTTGGAAAACAGTTTAGTGATCTGAAATTTGGGGATCGATTCTGGTACCAGGGAGAAGCTGCCGGCCTCAATGAAAGTATGTACATGTGCACTTCGTAACATCATGAAATTGACACGAACCCTACCCTAAATCTTTCTTAATCGCTCCATTCATCGCTCCATTCATTCATTCCAAACACTAACTCAACCAATTCAAAAACGCCCAAAATGACTAAAATGGACAAGATCAGCAAATGCATTCAAATTTAGTATATCTAGAAAAAAAATCGTGATTTTACTGACATAATTGAAAGTGTAAGCGTCTGATTGGTTCTTGAAGAAATGGGAAGCCATTTATAGAACTTGTAAGCATATCTTATTAAAGGGGGGGGGGTTAATGAATATCGCTTATTTTGTTAATCTTCAACATAATAAGCGGTATTGGATAACCCCCCTTTAATTTAAGTCAAACCTCACTCCCTGCACTCATTCAATTTCATTCTAAATTAATTCTTAAATCAATCACCATTTTAATTTTACAATGTTGTTAACTGTAAAATTGAATCAAGTTAAAGCAAAACGTCTGCCTCGGTAAAGACGCTTGATGTGTGATCTGGGGGTACATGGTTCGAGCTCAACCGTCCTTAGGGTGTGTTTATTTGGCAAAATATATTTAAAAGTAAGCCCCAGGGTAATTGGGTAGCAGTGAATTTAAACCACCGCCTCTCTTTCAGGGACGTGAACACGAAATGATTGGATGCTCAAAAGCGACTCTACATGTATAAGCTTAAGCTTGCGCCGAAACTGACCTAAAATCAATCAGTGTAAACTAACATTAAATCATTCCCCATTTATTTCAGGACAACAAGATGCCATCGAAAATTACTCCATGGCCAAGGTCCTTTGTAACAACTATGACTTTGAAACTGTCAACTTCCCGAATGCTTTCAGATCGACGTAAGTAATAAAAAGATATAATCAAAAAAAAAAAAAAAAAAAAAAAAAAAAAAACGATTGACCAATTAAAACACTAAATTACATGTATGATAGGAAGACTCTTAATCTGCGTTATTATTCATCTGGCAGGGCGTGGCTTCGCCGTGACGTAATTTAGCGAGTTAAATTTTCAATTTGGGTTTCTTTTAATAATCAGTCGGTTATTATCGCTAACACTTGCAAGAACTGTATGCTAAAAACAACATAAATGTGCGTGCTAAGAGAAAACGAACATATTTCGTCCTTTGGTAACCAGAGACTCGTAACTTCGGCTTGGACTAGTTAAAGCTACAAGGGTTTGGTTACCAAACAATGTCTCAAGTTATTTTGACGACTTTTTATAGAAGTAAAGGAATTGTAAATAAAAGCTTATTCTTCTCAACCTTAAGTACAATTACGGTAGGCTCCTTCTTGCCAGGACAATAATCATGGATTTTAACCTTCTATAATCACACTATGTATTTACCAAGGTCCCACCACAGCGCAGTTGGTTAGGCATAAGACATCCAATCTGGAAGTCGTGGGTTCGATCCCCGGTGTCCTGTTTCTGAGTTTCCCCTTTGTTAGAGATGTAATACATTATAAAAAGTGGACAAAAAATGCCAATATTACGCATACACTTTTTCTGTATGTTGTTTTATCAGACATAGAACGGTTAGAGAGTATACCTTGGTTAATTTGACCCGACTTTGACCTTTGTGGAAAAAATGCTTAAATAACAATTATCGACATATTTTATCAATTGACAAAATATATATTACATTCAATAACGTTTGTTATTCATTCCCATGAAAGCACGTGCAAAACCGAGTAGGAATAATACGATTTTTCTGCATCTAAATAGCTGGGGTCAGATTCAAGTCAGTAAAACCGCGCTATAGATTCGTGAAAACATTTGTAGATAAATTAATTTACATGTATTTGACGTTCTTGCTCCCCGTCTAGGCGTCGGATCTTAGTTTTCGGTTGTCACTGTACAACCATTGTTGTATGTACCCATTAATATTTTTCAGTATTTGTTGAACAAATGTCACATTAAAATGCCTTTTTAATGGTTGTTTTGATGGATAACATTTCCCAAGTATTATGATTCCATTCTACCGTTTTCTGAATCAACCCTGAATGACCCTTCTGAATCTACTCTGCCTTATATTTCGATGTCTCTGGGCGAAAAAGTTGTAACTGCTTATACACATATGGGCAGTTACAACTGTTTCACACTGAATCATTCATTTTGAATGATACCGCGTTTGAATGGTTCAATTTATCAACCGTCTGGCGAAGGTTTTTTATCTAAAGGTAATCTACCCGTAATAGTTCCGCAACATTTCGTTACGTAGATCTTTCACGATGTTGATCGAGAATCCCTAATGAAAATCATTAGAAAACCTCGGTTAAAACTGTTGAAGTTCATTACTTCCGAAATGTTGCGGAATTGTTACGTGTCCACTATCCTAAACGATCTTTTCATTTTCAGTGACAGGTTTGTGAATTGCGACGAAATCCCTGATATTAATATTAGGGCCTTCCAGCCCACAGGGACCGGTCCCACTGGACCACGTGTTACAATGGGCCCAGCACTCGAGGGTGACCGAAGTGGAAGGAGACCAGTGGCGAGGAACCATGACATTTCAAAAGATTTAGAGGCGCTTGAGGAACTTTTGGAAGATTTGACGAAGAAAAATGATGCCGAAAAATAAACGTTTATAATTATTCTTTAAACATTTATAATCAAGATCCGAAATTATAAAACTACTTTGATGCTCAACTAAGAATGTGCTCAAAAATCAGTTCGAATTTTAGATTCATTCAAGCCTAAGCTATTTTGTAAATGTGAAATCAAAGTAGTATTACCATTCATTCTATAATCTTAAGGTAATGGACACATGATTCTTCTGCAACATTTCGAAACTCGTGATCTTTCACAATGTTATTAGAGGTTCCTAATGAAATCATTAGAAAACCTCGGTTCACATTATTTAAGTTCATGACTTTCGAAACGTTGCGGAACTTTTACAGGTCCACTACCTTGATTAATCTTTGACATTAATATTTGCCAAAATGTGTTTTATCCCCCAATGACCCCACAGAGTTTGAGCAGGAATTAAACAATTATGCAGGCAAAAAAATGGATTAAATTCTCAGTTGGGTATAAAATTTTATAATTTCGGGCATTGATTTGAGATATAACATACATCTTCGTCATGTTCTTTTAACTGGAACTTGTTTAATTTTTTCTTTATTTTTAGCAGATCTATATTTTGATTTTTTTTACTCAATTCGATATATATTATTCTAATAAAAAAATTAACCTTTCGATGAAAACAAACGAGCTGAATGAATTTAAACGATTAAAACTAAACTTTCGCCCATTAACCAAAAGTATTGGCATTCCTATTATTAGATTGGTCAGTTGACAATACGGGCGAATGTTATATCAATCGGCTTTTGGCATTGCACCCTATATAAGACATAAAACCAGCTACGAAATGTTTCAGCACCATGCATAAATCATCAGTGTAATTCTAAAAAATCGTACCTACAGCTTGTATCAATCTGTAGTTTTCATTGGCGAAATGACTGTGATCTCGCGAATCCCCTAGGGCTGTTTCTAAAGAATCATTTATCATAGAATTTATGCATATTTCTAATAAAAAAAAGAAGAAAAAGAATTCATTCGTTTTGTTCTTTTGAAACCATATTGTTGTGTTTACTCTGGTCTATTTGGCCAAAAATTGACCTAGAGTTGTAACATTGATTTTTTTTTTATTTTTTTCTAAAAACTGATAAATATTATTTTTACACACGAAACCCATTAATTGTTATTCCATTCAAATCACTTAAAATGCAGATGAGGAATTATTGAATTGTGACCCGTCAGGCAAAAAGGGGCCATCTGGGAACTTCGTAAAATAAATATTTGAAATATTTGTTCTAGAACAGTCCAACCAGAGGTTGCATTTCAAACATTCTTTCACAGGGAAGGTAGATTGGTTATTCTAGATTCAGAAAATAAATAAAGTACAAAAAGTTTCGACCCTAGTCAATCTGCACAATCCACGCAGTCTGACAAGGGTCGACATTTTATACACTTCCCAGATGGTCCCTTTTCGCGTCAAGAGTCACATTTTTATTTACACAGAGGTCAATGTAAGGCCGATAAATCTGCCACATACACATTTTCACTCCGTCAAATACAATATTTTATTAAAGTCCAAATATTTTAACTGGCTAAGATAATCACTTCAAAAGATCTTTGGATCTTCAACTACCTAACACCATCGTGAAGTTGACGAGGGGAATAATTTTGGAATTATCTTGGAATGAAATTGAATTGGTGTGTGGAGCGAGTTTTGAATAATTTTCAAGGGAGGTAAAGCATAATCGGTGGTTTCGTCCAATTGGACGAAATAAGCAATAATTCTTTACCTCCCTTTAATAAAACCTACGTTTTTTAAATATCGACATCAACCAATAATAAAATCATGCAATTATTTGACCGATTTGAATGAAATGTTGATCGTTCTGCACGATTTCTAAGCGTTTTTTTTTTTGGAGGGGGGGGGGGGGGGGGGGTGGAATTTCGTAGTGTTCTATGGAATGAATGATTGGAGCGCTGGGCGAGTGATTTGGATTGTTTTTTATTGAATTGATGTGATATACTGTAAAACAAACATACGAGTCAACAAGCTTAAAACGACTTTCTGGTAGCTCCGAATAACATGTAAAAAATCCTTCTTCTAGAGTTCAACCAGATCGCACATTACAAAGGTATCTACACAGGAGGGTAGAATGGTAGTTCTAGATTCATGAAAATAGCCGAATGTGAAAAGTTGGTTAGGCAGTGGGAGTAGTATCGACACTTTACGCACTACTTTGAAATACACCCCCCCCCCCCCCCTCGCCAGACAGGTTTTATACGTATATATTTGATGATGTTTCAATTCGATTTAAAAGCGGTATTTAACGCAATGGAAAGCCTAAGTCTTATTATGGCTACAGAGACACGAACACATGGTTTTCTTGCATTTTTGCACATGGACAATCACTTACACGTAGTGCTTTTAAAATCTCCGGGTATTCACCAACTTCGGTTGATAATTGATAATTTAATTCTAGTTGATTCAATCAGAATTAAAGTTCAACTCATCTCTGGTGCCAAAAGTTTATAAAGTAGTCTGATATCTAATATATGCTCTTTTTTTTTTTGTTGAATGCAAGACCTAGAAATTACTCATCATATACATGTCTATGTAAAAATTGCCTGATAGATACGCATTCATTGAATTCACTAAATTCCCCGTCTTTCTCAGATTGGTATTAAGCCTCTTATATCATGATATTTACTATCACCATTGCAATAAGCTTAATGAATACTGCCTATATGTATATGTGACCCGTCACGTGAAAAGGGACCATCTGGGTAGTGCGTAAAGTGTCGACCCTAGTCAGACTGCGCGGAGTGCTCAGACTGACTAGGGTCGAAACTTTTCGCAGTGTGCTTATTTTCTGAATCTAGAATGTTCAATCTACCTTCCAGTGAAAGAATTTTTGAAATACGACCTCTGGTTCAGTGCTGGACCCGATCTATTTTTCAAATAGTCATTTTACAGAGTTCCCAGATGGTCCCTTTTTGCGTGATGGGTCACATATACTTTTTATATTTCTGAGCAATTTAGCACTTATCAAGCGTCTCAGAATACTGATAAGTCGTCAATTTATAAGTTCTGTACATCGCTTTGGGGAAAGGAAAAGATAATAGGGTTATTTCCCGTTTTTGAGGGCGTTAACATTTGCAGAGACCCGTAAAATGGCTTAACTGCACGAGGGCGTTAATGCATTTTGTTGGTCTCCGCTAATGTTAACGCCCTAGAAAGCGTGAATCGATGCTATTATTGCGTAAACACAGAAACGCTTCAAAACGAGCCACAAACCTGCGAAAACGCCGGCTAAATTGCGTCAGGCACTGCACCCATTCGGAACGTCACTCGGCCATTTCCGTAAACTGCAACAGACTCGGATGCATGTAAGGCGGATGGGTATGTAACAAAATTGTACATTTTGTTAGGCGGAAACAGTGTAAGAAAAACTAGTGCGGTAACAACCAGCGCTATCTTTAGATTTATGTTTTTACAGCAAATAACGGCCAAAAAATCTTAATTTATGAGAATGACAAATCATTCACAAAAATTAAAATTTTTCAACCGTCATTCAAGAATCTAAAGATATTTATAGTGAGCGCAGCTCGCGAACGGCCGAAGGCCGTGAGCGAGAAGCGAGCGTTTATGGTAACGTGTGTTATTCTATTCTACTCTATTTTACTGTCAAACGAAACGACCGTGTCTTTCTCCCCTTGAGCGAATACACTTGCAGGGCCGAAAAAAAGGTTAAACATTGTATTGGAAAAATACCTCAACGTATCCGACGTAAAAGAAAGATTTAAAAAAAATAAAAATTAATTTAAGCTATCCCGCTAAAACGAGGTTTCTATAAAAGTTTTATTTTCTACCGGAAGCATTGAAAACAAAGCCAAAAGCGAGGCCGGCCTCACGAGGTCATTCCCACAAAATGATCGTTAGTGTTTGTTAAACAGAATGACAAGGCTAATTTTATCATTCCTTACCTTTAGTCCTAACACATATACGACCTCGAACATGTTAAATCCCCCAGATTTACATGATGCATGCATGTTTATATCAAAATGTCACCACAAACATTCTTGACGTCATCGATAATGGCCAATGCCGTCACGTATACTCTAGTCTAGAAGTTTAAATATTTCAATCATAGTCTTGAGGACTTGTTATGCATGCAAGATGGTTCTTACGATTTTCAATGTGTTAAACATAGAAAAGAGTGACTGTAGTAGTCTAATAATTATTTATCATTTATTTGTAATTATTATTGTCATATAGCTTGTTTTGTAACAAAATCAAATTATAGTTCTCCGATTTAAAACAATTGCCTGTGGTTCAAGGGCATGTTTTTCAAACAGCCATCTGAAATTAAAAACAACAACAACAGCTCTTTGCTGCTCATTTCTTAAAAAAATATTTCAACAAAATAATTTAACTAGACAGATTAATGATTATTGAATTAGAATTGCAAAGATATATAATAATACCAATCGCACGAAAAGAAACACTCCCTGCAAGTTAAAAATGTTTGTGAAACTTTTGTGAATTGTGCCAAACTTTGCACGTGAACTTACATACAAAGCGATTTTTTTTTTCAAACGTTCACAAACTGTTTCACTTCCTGAACGATCAGCGGATCATAAATGAAATAATTTTGACTCCTATTAAATCTAATTCTAGAGAAAATAACGGCTTTTTTCGGTGGGAAAATGGTTATTCTACCGTTAACAATTTCGTTTAAAACTACCAATCTAGCTCTGCGTTCAGGATGAACACTTTCACCAAAAAAAGCTTGACATATGTTATCCCGCTTTGCAGTTGTACTCGCTTTCAAAGCGGGATACAATTCCTAACGTTCCCAAACGTTTTTGCATCCTGAACGTTAGACTACTCAACCGATCAATCTTTCTAACTCGATCCTTAATTGTGTTGTTTCTGACTCCTTTATCTGATGTCGGGTCACATAGATATTTGTTGATAATCTCAAACGTACATTGCAAAATCAAAGTGTCTCTTGTCACAGATACTTTATAACAACAACTCTTTCCGAGTGTCTGTCTCTCACCAATGGTAATTGTAGACATATGTTAGATAGCAGCTGGGGCTAGGAAAGAGTGTGGTGGTTGTACTGGTGAATGAAATACCAGGGAACCATTGTTAGGTGCTCTAGCCACAGCGATATAACTGAGAAAATGTTGAAAGTGGCGTAAAACTCCATTTAATCAATTATAACATTTCAATTCACAAATACCACAAATGTACAAAGACCATACAGCTACAGCTTAAACACCAAGTCTATAAGACAAAGAATCAGAAGATAATTGAAATAAAACACAAAATTAGAAATAACACAATCGTTGGAAAATCTCGCATGACTTTTTTCTAAGATCGTTTAAGAGTAAAATTCTGCTTCTTGAAACTTCTCATTTTCGCGATACTGTACATATTACAAGTCGTGTCTTTAATTCCTTGACAACAGTAACTTGATTGCTCTATACTATCTATCCTCCCTTTATTTATGTATGTCTGGGTTTGTATATATGGAGACAACTTAGAAATAGAAAATTTACATTTTATGAAAATAAATGTCTCACAAATGTTGAGGACTAGCAAAAAAGCTTCTTACAGTAACAAAATTGTTACTTTGATAATTTAGTACAACTCTATTACAAATAAGTTTTGACACAGTTGTCCATTTGATTTTACTATATTTTTGTAAATCTTTGTGGTGAAATGTAAAATTTTGTTACATTTTTAATTTCTTCATTTCTTTCGTTAATTTTGTAAAATTAATATCAAGAATCTTAGGTGGAAAACCTGTTCTAGGTAGAAAAAGGCGAACACATTTTTTTTCTCAAATTTTGAATACCATGTAATAAACAAAAATTATTTTGTAGATAAAAAATGAATCCCTCCCCTTTAATATGTAACCTTTGTTGTATCGCCGTATTTCATTATTCCTAAAAATTACATGACAAAGATATTCATTTAATTACTGCAACAATGATAATAGTAGATGATGGTGAGCTCATTGTAAAAATCTATATTTACTATTTAAGACATGTAAATCAGGCTATATGAAGAAAGCACTGAATGAAGATGAAAATACTTGATAGGTACCATGGAGAATTTAGTCTTTTCACGCCTTTATAGCAATCTGTATTGTTATTCTTTCTTAGTTTATACTAATTTATTTTAGTTCGATTGCGATGAAAGCTTAAGCTTTTAGAATCGCTCTCGAACACTCAATCCTGATGTTTTCACGGCCACGAGAGAGAGGGAGTGGTTTAAACCCACTGCTACCCATTGTTACAGCTGGGTGAACTGGGACTGGCTATCAAGTGTTTTACCCATAAACACACCCCGGCGACAGTGGGGCTCGAACCACGGACCTCCAGGTCACGGGTCGAGTGCATTTACCACTAGACCACCGAGGCAGTCGATTATTCTTTCTTCTTAATCCATTTTCTAGTTGATAAAGATACTGTACAGATTACTGCACATTGCAAGTTTTATCCTGTTATATATAAAGACACAAATGTCAGTGCAACCTTAAGTTAAAACTCTAACATTTCAAACTTTTTAAACGTTATGTAGCTTTAGGCTTTTGACACATAAAACGGCATATAACAATTTATGCTGGATTAATATTAGAAGTATATATACTACTGATGTACATATATATAATTTTGGTTGCAATTGTCGTGTCAAACTTTCATTTAACCCTTTACTGTTTAATCCCTGCTTTTTACGTGCCTGTAATTTTATGATTGAGGAAAACATTGTGAAAAAAGAAGAAATTGCTTCTGACAAGCAATTTCTTCTTTTTCCACACTATTTTCTACCCTACTGAATGGTTATTTTTCAAATTAAATCCACTTTAAATTTTCGTCTGCAAAACCTTTGAATTTGGACAGGTCCAAAATTTTGTAAAACAGGAAAGGGTTAATATAAAACATTAAGTTATTGAAAAAAGACACATAAATAAAGATTAAAAAAAAGTCGCTGACAAAGTTTCGCAAGTTTAAGGTTTATTGGCCCTTCACGGGTCCATTTTTGGGATTTTTTCAGTAAGGCACCCATATGGGGCCCAAAAATTAGTTTGCCCACAATCTGTCCATTATTATCCCATATATACGAGTAAAATAGTCATGGGTCCCATGTTGGACTTACATGGGCGATATTTTACAAATTGGACCCACATGGGACCCAAATCACCATTTCCCCAGATTCAGCTCACATGGGCCAAAAAATTTCATGCTTGCTGGGAAGGGTAGACGGGACGAGTTTACCAGTCTATCTGACCAGGGTTGCAACTTTTTTTGTTAGAAATCAAGCATTGATTTTTGGTACTTTTAAAGTGTGTACAGATTAGTTATACGAACACGTTCTTCCTTGATTTGTTTTCTACGCGTTATTTGGCTCTTTTCTGTGGGTCTGCTATACTTGGTTTGATGGAATTCTGATTGACGAAACCCATATTAATTTTAAGCTTATTATTGGCGAAACAAAGTTAATTGAAGAATTCCGAATAAAAAGGGCAACAAAAAAAAATGCATTGTTTCATATTATTTTAATTCATGAAAGTTCACGCCTGGTTGGTAGCTTGCAAACAACTCTAAATGGAAATAATTCAGGATGCTGAAGACTTTCGAAACCTTAAGTAGTTCGATTAATATTTTAGATAACTCTGTTTTAAATTCGGAGATGTTAAGCTTTTGGAGCGATAAGGGTCCTCTTGTTTCAATTGTTTCATTAAATCTTAGTATAGTCCTTTTGACTTCTATATGGACCAACATTTTGCCGAAAATATCACAATCAAACTAATGTAACGTATTTTTTCTTGTAATATCATATTTTCCATCTAACTCCATGAAGAATTTTGTTTTTCAGAATTTTTGAATGTAAAATAATGATTTTGTCCGATCGTCTACATGTTAAATCTTGGCCTCTCATACCTTTTTGTGTCGGAATAGCAAATTGTCTATCCAAAAATAGTTCTGATTTGCATAGGGGCCGAGTCAAAAGTGTATGATTTTAAGTGAGTCGTTTTAGTATAAAATCGAGTATTTTTATAAAAATAATTTTGTCGAAGTTATTTACTTCCTAAGAATATAAAATCTGAGTGTGGTCTTTCTTTGTTCAAAAACCGCTTGACCAGATAATTGATAATTGTATTTATCTATCCTGAGATGATCCCATATTCACATATTTAGTCCAATCAAAAAGCATTATTTAACCAAGTTTGTGGAATTTTCGCGAGGAAAACTAGATAAGAAGGTGAGTAATAACGGTACAAATCACGTGATATTTAAGTTAAAGATGACATTATCGTCGATATGCTAATTAGTATTTCCAAATAAGTAATAATGGAAATTTCTTCTGTCAAATGTTTAGTATGAAACCACGTGTCTTTTCTATATGTTTATATTTTCTTACTGTTAAACAGCCTTCATCACCCTAATGATTAAGAGCGGAAAATGCGAAAATGTTAAAATTAATTATATAGACAAAATCATTATTCTCAAACATTTTATATTCAAAAATATTTTGGGAATGGTAAAATAGCTGAAATTAAGATTTTACCATTAACAAAACCTTCATTCAAGCGCAATTTTATGTAATTGGTGAAAAGGTTGGTCCATATAGAAGTCAAACGGACTATAAAGGTAAATTAAGCATGATCTGTATATTGTTATCGATATATGGATTCCATTACGTATTGATGAACTCCCAGTCTAAATTAAGAGTTGCCTACCCTGGACTAACCGGAAGCGGTTTATTTAAACAACTTTTTAGATTTGTTTACATGAAACTTCCAAAATGCCAAGAAATAATCAAGCAGAAAGGAATAACAATTCAGTGAATCGTTCGAAAACTGCTGATAGGTCAAAATCACCATACAGAGGGACACCGCAAAGGACAAGCACACCGGCATCAACAAGCCGTGGTCACACAAATCGGAGTAAGATACCTTGGGTCGTCGTATTTTCACGGCTCAAACTAGTCAGTTATGAACAGGCTTCAAATAAAAACCAATCCAAGAACGAATATGATGATCTAATAATAGGATTATCCCGGTTTCTAATCAATACGTGCCTTTTCATTGGATTCGTGCATGACAAATTCTCAATACAGTTGTTTAGGCAATAGTGGATTTTGGGGTATAGCGGATAGGTTGTTTCTAAATCGATCTCTATATTTTTTAACGTAATATTTCAATAAAATAAGTTTTAGCATGACATAATTTAATATTCAAGGGATTTCTTAGCCAAATTCTCTTTTGTTTACATTTGATTTTGTACTTTCAATTCGCTGCAACCAAAACGAGGTAACCGGAAGCTGCATTTTTCAGGTCCAGAGTAAATGCAATAGCAGGCGCTCGGACGTGTAATGGCAGTGCTCTCAATAAGCGAACATTGACGTAATATACGTCCAGAATTTCAAAATTACATCCGGAAAATCAAACCCGGGCGTAAAAAAATGTCCGAGATTCGAGGAAAACGTCCTGTAATTTGACCCTTGACGTTTTACGAATTTACCTAATTAAGGACTTAACGTAAGTCTACATGTGCAAAAAATCGATAATCAGCGCTAGCATACGCATTAAAGCTGGCCAAAACAAGCCATGTGTAACGTGCGGGGTATTAGATTGTCGCTATAACAACCAGTCTTTGATTAAGCAATCTTATCGGGTTAGCGACGCGTCATTGCTGCCTCTGTCATTACCTTTCTTCGTGGTATACAGATCGCGTGGGTCCTTTGATAGGATTATTGAATCAAAGAAAATTCAAGTCAGGGGAAAATTTGTTATATCAAACGAAGTTCATGCAGCTCAGACCGATAAAATTTAAAAAAAAACCGCTTCCTAAAAGTCTTAGAAAAGATCTACGGGTAAATTTTCCAAAGTGAAAAAGACGCTACCAGAAAACATTTACAAAAGGTCATTCGACTGTCCTCATTTAAATACGTTTAGAATCGGCATCTTCGGAGAATGCAGGGAAATCCAAATGACGTCATTAAAGTTGTCTGCAACATGTCTGACGAGAGATTTGAATTGACGAATTTACTATTTGGATTATTCTGCGAAAATTTAGATAGGTTTAAAACTTTTGTTGGCACACTACCTAGAACGTTCGCCACTTTTGGGACGACTGGCCGAGGAAAATTAAAGCTGCATCAATTTCCGTAATATCGCCGGATACCAAAACATCGTAACTAAAATTTGAGTAAGCCGCATTTCCTAGGCCCAACGCGCAAGATACATCTAAGGACCGATTCCAAATAGAAACTCTACATATTCTCATATTAGTTTACATAATTTATGCAATGAAAATAATAAAAGGTGATTGTGAAACCAAAGCTCGTACCTACAGCTATAAGTCGAAGCTACAAGTTTTAATGCTTGGAAGTCGTTTATCCTTAGAGAACCAACTAGAATCATGGACTTTAAGCAAAAAATTAACTTATATTTAACATGGAAAGAAGCATTTACAAAGTGTGCAAAAAAAATGATGATGGGTGGTGGTGGTGTGTGTGTGTGGGGGGGGGGGGGGGGTAAGGGGGGCGAATAAAAATTCCTTACTTCGAAAAAAATTCCTGAAATTCCAACATGGGATTACAAAAATTCCTGATTTTGGCCCTTATTGAGAGCACTGTAATGGTCATGTAAATCAAAACCAATCAACAAGTTCTTGGTATCGTTTTGTAGATTATCCTATTTTCCACTATATCAACACATCTGGATAGAAAATTGTCCAAAATTAATTAAAATATCGGGCAGTAACGGATAGTTCTTGCGAGTTGAAATTGTTTCACGGGGGACTGCCTCAAATCGAACATCAACTGTCAAAAATCTAAAAATTATGATTAAGATTTTTCTCAATGCATTGAAAAGACAAATACAAAGCATGAAACAGTTAGTTCAAGCTAAAAGAGTCATTAGCTCCACTGGCTGAAAGCCACTGGGGCTATTGTCATGGCATTGTGTCCGTCGTGCGTCCGTCCGTCAGTCCGAAAACTTAACCCGAAAACTTAACCTTGCCAATATCTTCAAGCCTATTCAAGATACAAAGCTTATATTTGGCATGATGATAGATCTCAATGATCCACATCCGCCGGTACCAAAGTCAAGGTCATGTGACAAGGTCAAGGTCATCTGTCAAGGTCAAATTTTGAAAAAAATACCCCGAAAACTTAACCTTGCCAATATCTTCAAGCCTATTCAAGATACAAAGCTAATATTTGGCATGATGATAGATCTCAATGATCCGCATTGGCTGGTACCAAAGTCAAGGTCATGTGACAAGGTCAAGGTCATCTGTCAAGGTCAAATTTTGAAAAAGAATGCCGTTACGGGGGCATTCGTGTTTCACAAACACATCTTGTTTTTCAGGTAAACAGGATCAAGATAGAACCCCAGAACAATCACGGAGAAAAAGACGTGTTAGACCTGGTACAAGAGCCTTGCAGGAGATCAGGAAGTTTCAGAAGTCTACGGATCTATTGATACGCAAACTACCTTTTGCCAGACTAGTAATTATGTTACTGTAGGGTTTTAGGGGACTCAGAAAACTGGTTGATATCTTAAAAGAAATATTCTACACCTAAAGATAATGACTCGTTAAAAAATAAAAAATTGAAGTAAGGACCCCTATGATACCATGGGTCCCTATCTTAACCCTTTGCTGTTTAATCCCTGCTTTTTACGTTCCTGTAATTTTATGATTGAGAAAACATTGTGAAAAGAGAAGAAATTGCTTCTGACAAGCAATTTCTTCTTTTTCAACACTATTTTCTACCCTACTCAATGGTTATTTTTCAAATTAAATCCACTTTAAATTTTCGTCTGCAAAACCTTTGAATTTGGACAGGTCTAAAATTTTGTAAAACAGGAAAGGGCTATCTAACAAACAAATGGTCTGCAACAGAAGCATAGCAGACAATATCTGACTAGGGCCGGTATTGAACCCACACAGAAAGTAATATTATAACTGTTGGTTTACAAGTCCGATGCAATAACCAGTGAGCCAAAGAAGATCTTCTTTGGCTTAGTGGTTAGCGCATTGGTCTTGTAAACCAAAAATTTCAATGTCAATTGTCTGTGTGGGTTTGACACCCGCCTGCAGATTTTTTGTTTGCAAGACCTAGGATTTCATTTTGATGAGAAGCGGCCGTCATAGCCCAAGTGGTAGCACTTCAGACTTTCAATTTAGAGTTCCTGGTTTTGATCTCTGACGGCGGCACTCATTCTTTCCTACTATTATCTCTCACCAATGGGTTGATATTAAATCGTAGACCTACGTGAGATAGCAGCTGGAGGCTAGGAAAGGATGTAATGGTTGAACTGGTGAGTGAAATACATTGTACCAAGAATCCATTGTTAGGTGCTCCAGCCGCCTAGATATTACTGAAAAAATGTTGAAAGGGGCGTAAAACTCCAATAAAACAATTAGCTAAATCCATTTTGTTGGTTCTAGACTAAATCATGTAACCGTCATTTGAAAAGCAGATTTTGACACTCAGGCGACTCCCCAAAGTTTTCAAAAGATGAACCACAGGTTACCATTTGCACTATAAAATAGGATACACTGAAACCTATCATTTGATATCCATACATTAAAGCTGCTCTTTCACAGATTGGGAAAATATGATTTTTGAAAATTTTCGTAAATTCAATCAGAAATAACTATCTCATCACGTTAAAGCCTTTAAAATAATAAGATTCAAACTGGTAGTGCATGGAAAGAAAGACCAATATTCCTGAATTTAATAAAAAATCATTTTGAAAAATAAAGCAACTACTCACACCTAAAAAAATAATTCTTCAAATTGGAGCCAACTAGATCTATTGATGCATGAATATTTTTAGCATGTTTGTCTTATTCAATCAAAGATTAAGGTAAAAGTATTAGACTGCTGGAGAGTTCATATAAATACAACCAAAAAAGAAAGATTATTCAAGGAAAACAATGAATTTGAAATTTATAGACTGGAAAATAATAGACTGGATCCCTTACTGATCTTGCCGCTTCCAAAAAACAAATTACAAAATTATTGAAACATGATGTTTTAGTGCCAATGCCTTTGGGTCATCATTAATCGTCTAAAAATACACTTATTTCCAAATCTTAGAACAAATTTTGTATTTTTTCTGTGAAAAAGTGTGAAAGAGCAGCAGAACATTAGCAGGTTGGACCCTAAACTGAAATTTTACTCTGTCTGACTCGGTATATTAAAGAATGCAGTGTGTAGAATTATATTTTTCAAAGGAAGAGATACTTGCCATAAAAGGACTTTTTTTTACATTTTCAAGGTGTGTGACTTGGCTTATGAATTAAGTAAGCATACCTGGAATTCCTCCTCTTTGAGATAAAACACCTATTCAGAATTTGATAAAGGATGAGAGTAACCTCACTTCGTTCAATTCTGTTTCAGGTAAGGGAAATAACCCTTAAGATTGGTGAAAACAAGCCTCATCTGTGGACAGCAGCAGCTCTCATGGCATTACAAGAGGTTTGTCAGGGGTCGACACTAAGGGGAGTCCGGGAGTCTAAGACTCCTTAATTACCAGTTTGGACTTCCTCATTTTGTAGGTCAGGAGTCCAATTGTCTCCTTTGGTCATAGAAGAATAATTCAACAAAGAAATTAACTTTCAATGTTTTAGCTCTGTTGACATCCAGGGATGTTGCAGGTAACAATTTAGAAGGAACATGTGGAAAAGAAGTAATTGCTTTTAGCAAGCAATTTCTTCTTTTTATGCCCCCGTATCGAGAGATCGGGGGTATATTGTTTTACTCATGTCCGTCTGTCTGTCTGTCCGTCCGTCTGTCCGAAAACTTAACCTTTGCCTTTTCTCCAAAAGTATTTGACCTACAAAGCTGTACACCAAAGTCAAGGTCATGTGACAAGGTCAAGGTCATCTGTCAAGGTCAAACTTTTAAAAAAAATGCTGTTAGGGGGGCATCGTGTTTCACAAACACATCTTGTTCACATTGTTCTTCCAAATATTAAAATTTGGACTCCTTGCTTTGAGAATGAACTCCATGATTTCTTATGGTGAGATTCCACTGGTCTCCTTACCCACAAAAGTTAGTGTCAAACCCTGTTTGTATCTTTTGGTATCCTGGGGTATTTTGAATCAGTAATACAAAGGAGTGGGTAAAATGGAATCAAGATGAAACCCTTTTCATGCTGAATAAAAACCTTTGCATGGAAACTAAATTCTGAAAACACTGAATTGAATGGGAGTGGGAATTCCACACCTGAATATAAATTTGAATGACACTTCCAATAACAAAAACAAGAATTGCAGACATTGGCCTGCACCAAGAATATTTGCTGATCGTCTGGATATAATTCCATCTACAGAGATAATGGTGAAGACTCTGGTCAGACTGTGTTGATGTATAGCTGTTCTTAGTCTTTACCAGGAACAAATGTGAAACTGTCATGAATGTCATACACAGGCTTACTAAATATTAATGTTTTGCTTTAAGGTAATGGACCTTTAATAGTTCAGCAACAATTCGGAACTTCTGGTCTTTCACAATGTTGACTGAGGATACCTAATGAAAATCATAAGGATACCTTCGTTAACACTGTTTGCGTTCTTTACTTCCAAAATGTTGTGGAGCTCTAATGGGCCCACAACCTTAAATTGATAATTATAATAAATAGAATAAGATGATTTGGGGAAAAAGGAAGTCGTTAGCCAAATCAGGGGCTGAGCTCTAAATCTACCATCATTATAATTCAGGCCTGCTTTAAGGGTACAATAACCTTTTAAGGTCAAAGTTAAATGATAGGCAATGAAATTAGTGATCATGAATTACTTTTTTATGGGTGAAAGCAAAACTACTGAAGCAGGATTTTCAATAGCATCCAAAAGCTAACCTGAATCAATGACCCTTGAGTCAAAATTTCATAGAGCAAAATTGAATATATGAAGTCATAATTCCTCTCCCTTGGCAAATCCTTCTAGTTAACAAGCCCCTGACAGTGATCAGACAAAACTTACAGATTTTCAATAGGGTTCTGAAGGAATCACTACTCATTATACCCCCTACACTAAGGGTACACTTGGGGGTATATAGGAGTCAGCTTTTCAGTAATTAGTTCGTGTGTCTGTAGCATTTTCTTGTCCACTTAATTTCTCAGCAACTATTGGGCAGATTTTAATGAAACTTTACAAATGTGGCACTGATCAGTACCAGGCAGAGATTTGCAATCAAAATTTTGGTTACGATCCATTGACTTTTGACAGAGATGTGGCCCTTTGATGGAAAATGGCTTTTCATTATAGACAAGCTTTTACAGGGGGTATTTGTCCTCTTTGTGACAGTCTAGTTATCAACCCTTGTCATGCTGAACCCGGAATATTTCTGCATTGGTAGGAGGTATAGATAAAGATCAGCCTGCACCTATGTGCAGTCTGATCTTAGTCTACACCATCTGCTTTTCCCCTGTCAAGGCAGAGTTGTTGATAAGTTTTTTTCAAAAACAGAAATCGCCCTACACCCTTGAACTTTAGGGCCTTTTGTACTTTTATATGAGCGCAATTTTGAAAGAGGATTTTAATTCAGCATGACGAGGGTTAAAAGGATCCCCCCAGATGACCAGGGATCTTTTTTTCCTCCTATCGTTTTAAAAAAATATCAAGAAAAAAGCATCAGTTAATGATATATTCTAATTTTTCTCCAAACTAGAGTTCTACATTTGTAAAGAACACAGTGGACTTACTGAACCTTGGCTTGGAAATGATGGAAACTGCCATGTGTTCAGGATGACAAAACGGTGTAAACAGTTTGCCGATTATACCTTGCTTTGCACACATGTGCCAATGCAAAGCTAGGTATAATTTGAAGACTGAGCACTTTCACCTATTGTGATCCTGAACACAGGGTAAATCTTATGAATTATTAAATTCTATAGATATCAAGAGTCCTGATAATTTCCTTGGAGGGCTAGTGGGATCCCACCTAATATTTGGTATTTTCAGAATTCAGGCACACCATAAGTGTTTAATCTGAGCCACCATCAAAGCACAGTTGGTAGCGTGCCAACCTCTCAATCACGAGGTAATGGGTTAGATCCCGGACAGCTGCACTCGCCCTTTCTGACTATTTGTCTCCCAGCAATGGATTGATAATCATAGACCTATGTGGGATAGCAGCTGGATGCTAGGAAAGGATGTGATGGTAGTTCTGGTATGAGAAATACTAGGAATCCATTTATAGGTGCTCCAGTGGCTGTGATATAACTGAAAGACTGTTGAAAGTGGTGTCAAACCCCATTCAAATAAACAAACAAATCTTTCTTCACCACACAGTTATCTTTTTTAAGGATTAGCAAGAAAAAGCATGGCTAATGAAATATTCGAATATTTTTTTCAAGCCAAGGTTCTATTACTCCTATTTGTTGCTTACATTTGTAAGGAATAAAGTGGAGTTATGGATTCTTGGCTTGGAAATGGTTGATCCTGATCTTATGAACTTTTAAATTCTATAGATATTGAAGAACCCTGAAGGAAACCCTTGCTTGAGCTAGTTGGATCCCACCTAATATTTTTAAATCCAAGGAGACCATTAGTGTCAAGTCCTGCTCCGGCACCATAGTTTTGCACCGACCCATATTTCAAGACACATAAAATGATTTAGTTAATAATTTTTAATCTTGATGTTTCATTTTATTTGCAGGCATCTGAGGCATACCTGGTGCATGTTTTTGAGGACACTAATCTTTGTGCTATACACGCTAAACGAGTGACAATCATGCCAAAAGACATGTTTTTAGCAATACGATTACGTGGAGGATCTGTTAGTGCATTGCCGTCTTTACCATACTATTGATCTGCTTCTGTGAGAACTTAACAGGCTATGTATAGACAGAGGAACAGATACGAGAGGTTAAAGTCAGTCTAAAATTTTGATTTCTTGATGAAATGCCATGTTGTTGGTACTCATTTGAATCATCTCTATGAAATGATTCCAATGAGTGCAAAAGAAGTAGAATTTGTTCTGTAATGTTTAGCTCCACTGGATAAAGTCCAGCGGGCTATTGTCATGGTCTATTGTCTGTTGTGCATCTGTCTGTCCATTCACGCGTAAACCTTTTCTTTAATAATCTTTTTCTCTGAAACTACTGGTCAGAATTCAATCAAACTGCACAGGAATGATGCTTAGGACCTTCTCTTTCAGATTCCTTTTTTTCTAATCCTGATTGGGCTGATACCTTGCGATATGAGCTGTTGCGTTATCCCAAAAGGGCCTCTTATGGTTAAATATAAATAAATCTTCTCTGAAACTACCAGTTAAAATTCAACCGAATTGTACAGGAATGATGCTTAGGACATGCTCTTTTAGATTCCTTCATTTAATCCTGAGTAGGTTGATTACTTTGGTGCTATGGATTCTGGTGTCTTCCAGAAATGGCCCCATATGGCAAAATTTTGAAATATCTTCTTCTCTTAAAGTACTGGTCAGAATTAAACCAAACTGCACAGGAATGATGCTTCCAGCATGCTCTTCAGATTCCTTCTTAAAACTTTGTGAGAAAGCAGCTGGAGGCTAGAAAAGGAAGTAAGGGTAGTACTGGCATGAGAAATACCAGGAATCCATTGTTAGCCAGCCGCCTTGATATAACTGAAATAATGTTGTAAGCGGCGTAAAACCCCATTCAGTCAATCAATCAATCCCTCTTAAAAGCCTGACTAATCTGTTTACTTGAGTATCTTTTAGTACTGATCAGAATTCAATCAAATTTCACAGGAATGAACCATTCAGAACACCACTTGGCCAATCACACGTTCAACCTTGGATGTACGTAGATGGACTATTTTTATGCTCCCCGAAGGGAGAGCATATAGCCGCCGCTTCGTCTGTCCGTCCGTCCATCCGTAATTCCGTCCGTCCGTCCCCACCTATTTCTCCATAACCCTTGGGCCAAATCAAATGAAACTTACCATGTGAACTCCCTATGATATAGTGATGATGCATCTGTGACGGTTTTTGGATTTGAGGCCTCGTCACAGGAAAAGGGGACTTAGGGTAAAAAACAGTTTTTCCCAAATTTCTCCTAGTCTAACAGTCAGAATTTAGTGAAATTTCATATTTGAGTAGCAAATCAAATGCCCTTTACTATAAAACAATTTGAAATTAACGTAAAAAAAAATATATCATCGAAAAAGGGGCCTAAATGTTTGTTACCTTTATGTTAGCATGTAAAAAAGTTATTCCGTCCGTCCGTCCGTCTGTCCCCACCTATTTCTCCATAACCCTTGGGCCAAATCAAATGAAACTTACCATGTGAACTTCCTATGATAAAGTGTTGATGCATCTGTGACGGTTTTTGGATTTGAGGCCTCATCACGGGAAAAGGGGACTTAGGGTAAAAAACAGTTTTTCCCAAATTTCTCCTAGTCTAACAGTCAGAATTTAGTGAAATTTCATATTTGTGTAGCAAATTAGATGCCCTTCACTATAAACAATTTGAAATTAACGTTTAAACATATATATCATGGAAAAAGGGGGCTAAATGTTTGTTACCTTTATGCTAGCATGTAAAATACAGTTATTCTTTCATTTCTCCTAGTCTTATGCTCAGAATTTGATGAAATTTCACATTTCAGTAGCAAATCAGATGCCCTTTACCATAAACTATTTGAAATTTGTGTCAAAAAATATGTCATGCAAAAAGGGGGTTTAATGTTTGTTACCTTTATATTTGCTGTATAACACCTTATTTGAGTCCTTGCAATCTGACCACAGAGCATATCTCCTAAAGTATAATAGCTATCAACTTGAAACTTTATGGGTGGATAGATTTTATGGAGGAGAAGTGCAGTGCACAAGAACTACAACTCTTGCTTGCATAATTTGGAGTTATTGCCCTTTATTATTTTTGATACTTAGATTATGTCTGGAGCATATCTCCTAAAGAATAACAGCTATCAACTTGAAACTTTATGGGTGGATAGATCTCATAGAGGAGAAGTGCTATGCACAAGAACTACAACTCTTGCTTGCATAATTTTGGAGTTATTGCCCTTTGTTATTTTTGATACTTAGATTATATCTGGAGCATATCTCCTAAAGTATAATAGCTATCAACTTGAAACTTTATGGGTGGATAGATCTCATAGAGGAGAAGTGCAGTGTACAAGAACTGCAACTCTTGCTTGCATAATTTTGGAGTTATTGCCCTTTGTTATTTTTGCTACTTAGATTTTGTCTGGAGCATATCTCCTAAAGTATAATAGCTATCAACTTGAATCTTTATGGGTGGATAGATCTCATGGAGGAGAACTGCAATACACCTGAACTACAACTCTTGCTTTGATAATTTTGGAGTAATTGCCCTTTGTTATTTTTATTACTTAGATTTTTTAGGAGGCAAATCTTTGACAGTACAAAAGAATCTTTTATCTATTAGGCTTCAGTTTACTATCAAGCTTTCTTGGCGGGGGATGTCCATGTCCAACATTGCTCTTGTTTTTGTGACAATGCCTTATTCGGGGAGCATAATCCGTCTCTGACTGCTCTTGTTAAAAATTATGGGAAAACCTTGGAAATACTCTATGACATCAGTTAAAATGGCATTAGCCCTTGAAACCTTGAGAGAAAAAATTTGACGTCGCCAACACAACTTTTTTTGGGTCAGATATGGTTGTATCCTTATAAAAATATCTTTAGAATCTTAAATAACGGCTGAAAAATCTTAATTTTTGAGAATGATTTGTCATTCCCAAAAATTAAGATTTTTCAATCATTGTTAAATTTTACTGTAAAAGATATAAATCTAAAGAAAGAATATTCCGTAGGTGACTCTTTTTTCACAAATAGTTTGCAAAATTTTGATGTCCCATAAATATGGGTGTGGCAGGGCAAGGGCTTATTTTGAGCCCGAAATCTTTGAACGACATCTCCTCCTGAACAACTTGGCCGATTTCAATGAAACTCTACCGGAACATTCATTTGGTGACCCTTTTCACAAATAACTTGCGAAATTTTGATTGGCCTGTCAGGTCACAAGGATGAAACCTATTGAAAATGGGGCCTTAATGACAATTTTCTTGTTTACAGTGGTAGAGGCCTCAAATCATGCAAGTACAACTTTGCTGGAAATTTGATTTATTAAATGAGACAAAGATACAAAGGTGAGCGATATAGGACCATCATGGTCCTCTTGTATACAATATATGAATAAATTTTCATAAATCTGTCAGGCATTAAGTGCCAGTGGAGCAATACTGGCTCTCATGGGCCTCTTGTTTTTAAGGGTATGCTGAATCATTTTGAAAATTTTCAATTGGTATTCTTAGAAAAGCTTAACTGGTATCACAATATTTTGTTATATATATAATTTATCTTTAATTGTTTTGTTAACACTTTCCTGTTTCACAAAATTTTGGCTCTGTCCAAATTCAAAGGTTTTGCAGACGAAAATTTAAAGTGGATTTAATTTGAATAATAACCATTCAGTAGGGTAGAAAATAGTGTGGAAAAAGAAGAAATTGCTTGTCAGAAGCAATTTCTGCTTTTTTCACATTGTTTTCTCAATCATAAAATCACAGGCACGTAAAAAGCAGGGATTAAACAGCAAAGGGTTAATCGATCATTTTTTATGCCCCCGTATTGAGAGATCGGGGGCATATTGTTTTACTCATGTCCGTCTGTCTATCTGTCCGTCTGTCTGTCCATCCGTCTGTCCGTCTGTCTGTCCGAAAACTTAACCCAAAAACTTGCCAATATCTTCAAGCCTATTCAAGATACAAAGCTAATATTTGGCATGATGATAGATCTCAATGATCCGCATCCGCTGGTACCAAATGTCAAGGTAATGTGACAAGGTCAAGGACATCTGTCAAGGTCAAACTTTGAAAAAAAATGACGTTACGGGGGCATTCGTGTTTCACCAACACATCTTGTTTAATTGCTGAAATGATGAGATTATAATAAGAAAATAAGATTAATGTCTACATTCAAAATAAATATAGCTAGAAAACATTCACAATTTCAGTCATATAATTGAAATCGTAAGTGTCTGATTGATTCCTGAGGAAATAGCTAGCTACTTGTAGAACTTGTATGCATATTTTATCAAAGGGAGGTAATAAATATTGTTAATTTTGTTCATATTGAACAAATTAGCAATATTGGAATTCCTCTCTTTAATTCCATTCAAATCTTAATCAATTTCATTCCAAAATCATTCCAAAATCATCCACCACATCAATTTTCATAATATTCCTAACTGTACCAGGTGAAAGGGGCCTCATGAAATTTTGATTTTTATTTAAAATTCCTTTAATAACTTTAAAGAAGAAAAGAGATTGCATCTGCTTTTTATTTTTATCAAATAGTCACAAAATGAGCCTCTTTTTGCCTGAACGAACCTTTGTTATTAAATGATACCTACTAGGGGGCCTATATGCATTATATTTCTTGAAAAGTATTACATTATCTTAGTAAGGAATGAAATATTTCTAGATCTAAACAAAGCCATGAATGATAGAAAATATTTTGGGAAAAGGATTTCTTTTTCAAAGGTTTTCAAATTGCAAAAAATCCTTATACCGTACTATCAATTGAATAGGATCCAAAAAAAAACAAAACAGCAACTAAAAAAATTCTAAGTTCGAATGATCGAATAACACAATATTCAGAAGTCTTTTGTATTTCCTGTTTTAATGTGTTTTTTTTTAGATGTAAATAAGTTTAGTTATTTTTAGCCATATGAATAAATTTTTAAATGAAATTAACATATGCTTATTTTTAGTTTTACTGGACTTATTCCCTTTCAACCCTACTTTCTTGTTGTTTCCTAAAGAAAAAGTTTATGCAAACAATGTAGAGATTGAAGAAAAATTCTTCATTCACATTGTCTACAATGTTTACTTGTAGAAAAGACACAAACTTAAGTTTTTATGCCCCACTAACATTGCCAATTACTTCAAGCCTATTCAAGATACAATGCTCCTATTTGGCCTGATGATCAATCTCATTAATACACATTTATAGATGTCAAGGTCATGTGAAAAGGTAGGGGTAAACTGTCAAAACTTTAAAAAAAATTGCTGTGATGGGGGTATTTAATGGAAAAAGGAGTCCATTTCGTTCTGCTTTAAATGTAGAGGATTGGATATACATGAACAATTAATAAGCTCTGTCACTGATAAAGGGATCTTTATATGTCCCATAATTACGCTGAGGCAGAATATTACCAAACTCTGACAAAAAGTCATGGCCACCATCATAGGGCAGTTGGTAGCTTGTCCAACTGTCATTCCTTATTGTATCAATTTCCCATTTTGTCTACATTTGTGTTGATGTTGGCCTAAGCATTGATATTACAAGCCTTAATCATGGTCATATCTGTTGTTATAGCAGGTACCTTCATTAAACTTGACATGTGTCTTCACTATCACAAGAGCTATCCAGACTATCAATGGGTATAACTCTAGAAGCATTTTTGTAACAGTTATGCCCTTTTTTAGACTAAACTTTTTTGCATTATCCAGCACCTGCTGCAAATCGCTTCACTAATAGGCGGTGCTCTTGTTTTCAGTAATGTTTTCCCAGGCTGTTTTCTTCAGAGGATAGTGATTGTGTGGAAACTTGTTAGAAATAAAGGATTGAGAGGATTGAGATTGCCATGGCATTACCTTGTAGAGTTTACATCAAGGTGTCTGTTCATATCAAAAGTAACTCTGTAGATCTAGGACGAGTTGAATTATTGTATCTGGGTACCTGAGACCTTGTTATCCAAGGGTCCTTGAGTACAGGGTACCTGATACCTTGTTACCCAAGGATCCTTGAGTACAGGGTACCTGAGACCTTATTACTTAGGGGTACTTTGGTTATTATTATGCCCCCCCTTCGAAGAAGAGGGTGTATATTGTTTTGCATTTGTCGATTGTTCAGTTGGTCCGTCCGTAGACTTTTTTTTGCCTGGAGCATATCTCAAAAAGTATGCAAGCTAGAATCATGAAACTTTACAGGTGGAAAGAGCTCATTGCGGAGAGAACCATAACTCTACACATAATATTTTATGAGTTATTGCCTTTTGTTGATTGACAAAGAATAGGCAATTGACCTGCTTTTATGGGGGGGGGGCATAAATGTTTTACAAACATCTCTTGTTATTATTATCATTATCAACTAAATACAAAGGCAGATCCAGAATTTCTGAAATAGGGGGTTGGAACATTCCAATTCCAACATGGCTTTAAGGGATGCACAGGTGTTGCAAGTCTGTGACTCGCAAATAAATACATGTAGCTAGGGCTTTCAAAACTATCATGTAAGTCCAAAGGACCATCGGGAAATCAACTTCAGAAAAGATTTTGAAGACTGTTCTAAACAGTCTTCAATTCTTCTCAGAAGTTGACCTGTAAATTCTTAATATAAAAGTCAGGTGATTCAGAAGCCGAAGAGAAGCGTTACCCTACCTGATCCTGGGTACTTGAGTTCTTATCCCAGCTCTACAAGCCTGTGTATTACATTTCGAACAATCTCTCATATAGAGGGGTTAGAAATGTAAGCAGCCTACACAACCCATCCATGCAATAAGAACATCTCCAACTGTTAAGACCTTTTCTTTCATACTTTTCTGTGGTTTATCAAGAAATAATAGAAATTAATCTTTTGATGAATTCTTTGCCTAACCAGCAAAATTAATAATAAAGTTTCACCCAATCTGATTTTATCTTAGCACAGCCTAAAAAGTGATATTATCATGTATGTTGCATAGCAATCACATGCAAATGATGCACTTTCAAAAAAATTGTCATAAAAACGTTCACATTAATGTATGGATTAACCATCGCTTTTCTACCAGATGGATTGATGTTTTATTTTGCGAACATTTCACTCAATGAAATACAAATTGATCTTGCACTCAAACTAAAAATTTTCCCCTATCATCATAATTATACAGAATGCAAAGTAAAGACTGGTGAGACTGTGTGGTTGCACAGACTGACCAGAAAAAATTGCTATCTGCAGATCTGAAATTGTTGGAAATGTCGCACACAGGCTCAGTTGTGAGTTTCTTTAAATATGAGTCTGTTTTTGACATTTCCAACAAATTGACAAGCGCATGAGGAGGAAATGTTATAATTCTAGCCTATACAGACATGAAATTGCATAACTGTTTAAAGATACTTAAAGACATTATCTATCTACAAAGCATGTAGTATCGACTCTTGCCAGACTGTGTGGATGCACAGGCTGTCAAGAGTCTTTGCTTGTCGCATATGTGAAATTGTTGGAAATGTCACTCACAGACTCATATATAGTCACTTACAACAGAAATGTACTGAACCTCGACATGTATCTAGAAGTCTACAGTGCTTGATGATAAGATCAACCAAGCATGAATGACTTTCTTGTCAGGGCTTGTGTTAGTGTTTGAAATTAGGGAGTCCCTGACCCCTTAACATTTAAATCTGGGGTCAAAACAGATTTTAAAGGGGTCAAAAGAACAGAAAGAGCAATTCGCTAGTAGAATTTTGTAGGTTTAAGAGTCAATTGACCTTTTGTTGTAACGAAATGAAGTGAGCAATTGATTTGAAAATTTTTAGAAAATCATAAAGTTATGACCCTTAGAAATTTCTCTCAAGCGGGTCACAATGACCCCCTTGGAATAAAGGGTCAAATAAAGATTTTATCAAAATCCTAGTTAACCCTTTCCTGTTTTACAAAATTTTGGACCTGTCCAAATTCAAAGGTTTTGCAGACGAAAATTTAAAGTGAATTTAATTTAAAAAATAACCATTCAGTAGGGTAGAAATTAGTGTGGAAAGAGAAGAAATTGCTTGTCAGAAGCAATTTCTTCTTTTTTCACAATGTTTTCTCAATCATAAAATGACAGGCACGTAAAAAGCAGGGATTAAACAAACATGAGCCCTGTTCTTGTTAAATTTTTTGAAGTCCATTCAATCTAATTTTAATTTATGTTTATTCCCACAATTCTTTTCATGTGATATTTCTTCTTGAAAGTGTCATAGTGTAGCTGGTAGCATGTCTGACAGACAACCTAAAGGTCCCAGGTTTGATCCCTGATTTTGGCACTCCTCTTTTCTAGGAAAGGATGCAATGGTGGTACAGGTGTAAGAAATACTAGGAATCCATTGTAAGGCGCTCCAGCCATCGTGATATAACTGAAAGATTGTGTAAAGCCACACATTCTGTCATACTTCCTGAAGTTCTTATTGAAGGATTTAAAAGAAGAAAACAATTTTGGAAAACTTAATAAATTTATTGGTTCAAGCATTTAAAACTTTGAGTCATGTGCACAATGCATTGCATGGAAAAAAAAACACACCAAAAATGGTAAAAATGTGAATAGTATATAATGTTATTTGAGCCTGCGCATGAGATTTCTAACAATTTCTAATTTGCCTGTGTATCCGCACAGTCTAACCAGAGTCTTTGCTTTGCGCTAAGTAGATAGATAAGCTCTCAAAGTATCTGTAGACCATCAGGTAATAATATAATTACAGTTTTTGACTGTTCGTGCTTTTTAATGTTTACATGTCACAAACATTTCCAATTGTTGGAAATGTCATACACAGGCTCATTTTGTAGTAAAAAATTGCAAAAAATGTCATCAAACTTTGTGTACTTTTCATTTGAACAACTTTTTGGTATAGTCAGCATACATCTCAATCATTTAACAGGCAAGAAGATCTTGAAATTCATTCTGAGGAAAAAACATTCTTTATCACTCATTCAGAGCCCCATTCTTTCATTCCATACTCTCTGAAACTATTCAAAACAATCTAAAATCTCTACACACAAAAAAAACCAAGAGGGCCAAAAGGGCCTTAATCGCCCCACTGGCATTTAAATATCTATAAATGAAACTCTGTCAGAAATGAAAGTTTACAGGAAAATTTGTGAAGAGGCTAAATGATGGACAGAAAGTGTAGGCTAAACCTTTTATGGAAAGATTTTTTTTTTCAAATTTTATATTAGTATTGATTCTGAATAGGAAAAGTTATCTTCTTTTATAAGATAGATATGTCTTCATGGATTTTTAACAAAGAAATAGTACTATATATAGCATGGGAAAATAACAATAATTTTTGTGAACATTATGCCTCGCCAGACCATGACCATCTATAAGCCAATCAAAATTAGGCTAGAAGATTATTTGGGGGTCAATCATTCTTAAACACCTTCAGAAGAGGGTCACCTAAGGATCATTAATGTCAGAATTCAGGCCAATGGTTTGGGAGAAGAATTTTGAAGATTTCATAGTGAGAATAAGCCCCACCCTGCCCCGCCCATATTTGGGGGGTCAATCAAAATTTCTTTAACAATTCAAGTAAAGAGTGAAATTGGCTAAATATTTTAGGGAGGACTAGATTTTCAAAGATTTTATAGAGAAAATAAGCCCTGCCCCGCAATGCCCATATTTGGGAGTCAATCAAAATTTTATTAACAAATCAAATACAAGGTCGCCCAATCAACATCCATGCAAAGTTTAATTGAAATTTGCCCAATGGTATGGGAAAAGATTTTAAGAGATTTTATAGTGAAAAAATGCCACACCCTGCCATGCCCACATTTGGGGCTCAATCAAAATTCCTTGAATAATTTAAGAAGAGGGTAACCCTACAATCATTTCTAACAAGTTTCATTAAAATCTGCCCATTGGTTTGAGAGGAGAATATGTTTAAAGAAAAATTTTCGCATTGAAGGAGGCACACATGATGGACACACTGTCATGACAATATGGCTCACTGGCCTTTGGCCAGTGGAGCTAACAATCAAACACAAGAGCCATAATAGCCCCTAAATGGTTCATCATATTATCAATTAATCTTATGAGCCATTTAGGGCCATTCTGGCACTCTTAATTTAAGATGAATTAGAAACTTGCAATCAGAAAGGAAAAGAAATTGGCCTGAGCGTTTTGGAAGAAAAGTCATGCTTTACAATTTTATAGGAAAAATAAGCCCCATTATGCAACTGCCATGTTTGGGGCTCAATCAACATTTTGTTAACCAGTTTGTAAAAGAGTCACTTTAGAAACCTCTCAGCAAAGTTTGATTTAGATTGGCAAGCTGCATTGGGAGGAGAATATATTCGAAGTTTTGAAGTCAAAATAAGCCCCATCATGTCATCCCAAAATTTGGGGTAAATATTTCGCAAACAATTTTGAAAAGGGTCACCCAAAGGATTTGTTAATTTTTATGCCCCCGTATCGAGAGATCGGGGGCATATTGTTTTACTCATGTCCGTCTGTCTGTCTGTCTGTCTGTCCGTCCGTCCGTCTGTCCCGTCTGTCCGAAAACTTAACCTTGCCAATATCTTCAAGCCTATCCAAGATACAAAGCTAATATTTGGCATGATGATAGATCTCAATGATACGCATCCGCTGGTACCAAAGTCAAGGTCATGTGACAAGGTCAAGGTCATCTGTCAAGGACAAACTTTGAAAACTTAACCCGAAAACTTAACCTTGCCAATATCTTCAAGCCTATTCAAGATACAAAGCTAATATTTGGCATGATGATAGATCTCAATGATCAGCATCCGCTGGTACCAAAGTCAAGGTCATGTGACAAGGTCAAGGTCATCTGTCAAGGTCAAACTTTGAAAAAAAATGCTGTTACGGGGGCATTCGTATTTCACAAACACATCTTGTTTAAATGGGGTTTTACGCCGCTTTCAACAATCTTTAAGTTAAGGACAATTCTGTCAAATTTGGTACATTTGAGGCTCACAGGTTTGGGAAGAGAAGATGTTTTGAGATTTCAAAGTCAAAATAAGCCACACCAAGGCACACCCATATTTTCGGGTCAAACAATATTCTAGGATTTGGTATTCAGAAGGGTCATCTAGGGAACAATCAAGTAAGGATAAAATTATCCTTGTCAGAGTCAAGATAAGTTCCACAATGCCACACCATATTTTGGGGGCAGACACAATTTTGCATACTAGTTTTGTGAAGAGTCTCCAAAGGAACATGTCGAGGGTTTAGTGCAAGACTTTACTAAGTATACATAGTTTAGTTTTTCAATAAACCCTTGATATGTCAAGTTAGGTTTCAACTGACCCTGCTGTTACAAAGGACGAGTTGTTTGGAAATTTCAGTCAAAATGAAACTCTGTGCCACTCCTATATATTTGGGAGTCTATCAAAATTTTGCCGACAAGTTTTATGAAGGGCCACTCAAGAAACATTCCTGCCAAATTTTGTTGAAATTGGCCAAGTGGTTACTAGGAAAATATGCTTTAAGATTTGTTGACAACTTGATGCACAAATCAAGACAGAAATAAAGGTAATCACAAAAGCTCACATTGAATATGTTTACCTCAGGTTAGCTATAAGGGGCATGAATCTCATGAAAATACATTTCCATTAATTCCCTTTGGAAGTGTTAGTCTCTATTTCCATTAAGGAAACATATCCCAAGTTCAAATTTTTAACAGTACCTGAGATATGGCAAAGATGAAAATTGTTCAAACCAAATCAATCAATTTTATAACAATGCCTAAAACAATATTGACAGGGTCCGTTCAGAAAATTGTTCAGACATTGTGTACAGTGCATATTTTTGTTATTTCAACTTATCATAAAGAATACCTTTAGGCCTTTTTCACAGGGCCTTGATGGGTCTTACAACTTGTTTTCAACCTTTTTGTATGCCACACTTGTTCAATTTTTCAATTTCAGGGTGTTATTTACCGAAATTAATGATCAGATAATGAGTTTAAACAATTTATAAGACAAATGAGCTTGTTTGTTGAATTCATGCTCATTTTCATCTTGAAAGCCTCTCAAAAATCTTGCTCATGAGACATTCAGCAAATTATTATTTTCCTAAACAATCTAGTGAAGGACACTTGTTTGTAGTCAAATGTCTAAAATCATGCCGAAGAGAAAGTATGACTTTTCGTTAAAGTTTTAAGTATAATCATAAATGCTGTTCCTATACGACAAATAATTCAAGAAAATCTTATCCTTTACACAAAAGTACATTTTGATTAATACCCCTTGCAAGTGCCCGTCTCCATTTTGATTAGGGAAACATATCCTAAGTTTCGAACCAATATCTTTAATAGTACCTGAGATATGGCAAAGATCAAAATTGCTCGCACTAAATCTTTCAATTTTACAACAATGCCTAGACCAACATCGATAGCAGGGATGTGGAAATACTGATTTTCTCCACTTGCCCCTGGACAAGTAAACATTAATCCAATGGCTAAAATGATGCTCTTTCAGGCCTGCACCCTTATATTCCCTAGGTCCATTCTAGAGAATTGCAAAGGGTTCTAAATTGCGATAGGGTCATGACAATAACTCAACTATTTGTTCCAAAATAGAGGAGTTAAAAAGTGGAGAGTAGACTCAATTACCCTAAGAGAATACTTTCAGTTTACAGTACAATAATTTATGCTGTATTGATCCAATTAACAATTGTTGATCATAAATAGATGCCACAGTAGACCCATATAATGTGTGTCCGTCGTCCGAGTAAAGCTCTGTCACATGATCTGCATATGTGCTATTCTTCAAGTGTACTAACAAGACCTGAAAATAAACATCAGGGGCCTGTTTTACTAAACATCTTACGATTATTTTTGCGCAAGTAAAAATTTAAAGTTACTTCTACAATAATAACTAAATATAGAATTCGGCCATGCATCCTCTCATTCGAATAGTTTTTATAGGACGATTCTAAGGAGATATTGCAAAGCAGTATCTAAAAATGAATAAAAACACCATGTCCAATTTGAGATTTTGACTTACGATTAATATTTTTGCATGAAGTTTATTTAAACGGGCCCTAGGGACAATTCAGAATCAATTCCTTTATGTAAAACACAATTATAGGATCTGTCTTCATATTTTGTTTGAGCTAATATCTAAACTGAGTCTAAAATTGAAAAGTAATTCATGAAAAGTAATTTCATGACAGATCCCTTTTCTCAAATGTACATGAGTTTTGTAGGTTAGAACCAAATTTTAGGAATTCCCAGATACATGTAATAGAAATACTGTGATTACATGTGTTTGTATATGAGCCTGTGCATGACATTTCAAACAATTTCATCAGTGCGTGACTGACAGATATTGAGAGGTTTTGCCAAGGACATGCTGCATGTAAAACATTTTTTAATTATAGTAAAAGACATGAGGTACATAGGTGTCTTTACAGCGCATAGTGAAGACTGTGATCAGACCGTGCACAGGCTGGTCCGAGTATTCATGACACACACATGTGAAATTGTTGGAAATGTCACACACAGGCTCATAAAACATTGCGTTGACGTCATTTAGAACATTACTTTACACACTTGTAAGACAAGGATTACTTACATAGCTGTAACCCTTGTTGTCCAAAGCAAACAAGCATTCTGAAGTATTGCATGGCAATACCAAGTCCCCTACCGGATTTATATATATCCCTAGAGTGGCATCTTTTTTGGGTGGTAAAGGGATTACTACCTCTCCAAAATATTACAGTTGTATCAGATTTAATATATCAGCTCAGTATCTCTGAGGTTTAAGAAAAACAGTCTGGCCCTGCAATTTCTTGGTAATTTTCTAAGTCCAGCATCCGTATCTCCTCAAAAATCAATGGACTAGAACCAAACTCGAACTTGTTTTGTAACTCAATAATGTTGACTCACATACCAAAAAAAAGCTCAATATCTCTGAGGGTTAAGAAAAAAAGACCTGAAAACTGAAATTTCCTGGTAATTTCTAAGTCCAGCATCTGTATCTTCCACAAAATTCAATGGACCGGAAACCAAATGTGAATTTGTTCTGTAACTCATTGATGCGAACATACCAAAAATCAGCTCAATATCTCCCAAGGTTAAGAAAAAATGTCCGGAAAACTGATATGCGGACTGACAGATGGACGGACGGACAGAGCGCAAACCTAGAGTCCCCTTCGGCTTTTGCCGGTAGGAGACTAATTAACAGCCATTAGAGATATCCTTGCCTTACAAATTATAAAATGTTGTTAATATGAGAAAAAGATACTGATACTTCTTTTTATTCGAGACAAGCTGATCTTGATTGAGAAAGTTATCAAGCTTACCAATAATAATAATCGCTTAATAATAATTATATTCTAGACTTGGTTAACATGTACCAGCTTGTCTAAATTAAAACTGCGCATACTTTTCATTATTGCCTGTTATCTCATTTAATACTAAATTCTAAAATTCTTGTAAAATGTGAAAGGGTCAAGACAATATAATTTTGGTCTTCAACTACAGTAAGATTTGTTTTAAGTGACCACAAATGGAACCATCAAAACAGAAAACAGCTGCTTGATGCTTAATACATGTACACATTTTGTTTACAAATAAGAAATATTCTTTTTAATTCAATGTGCATAATATTGCGAAATTCAAATTAATCCTATGTTGTTAAAGCTCAATAGAATTGTCTCATTGAGATGATTCTGGTGGGTGTTTACGACATAGGATTCATTAGAATTTTAGATGATTTTTAGACCAACATTGATAACCTTTTAAGATATTTTGGATTCAGGGGATTATGAATACAAGAGTACAATGATGGTCCTAGATCGCTCACCTGAGTCTCTTTGATCCCTGAAACATCACATTGATTAAATAGGCAGATGTCAAAAAGGAGATAATTTCTACATAAGATTAATACCTTGGAATGTTTGCAGCCAAGAGCAAGATGGATATGCCTTTTCACTCTTTGTTTCTATGTAAAAAGGGATGCACCCCAGTGGAGCCCAAGTGTGATCCCAGGGTCTTGATATTACCAAACTTGGTAGAGGTCCATTAGATAATGCTACATACTTAATATGTAAGCTGTCTGCTTTCTGGTCTCAGAGAATAAGATTTTTGAAGATTTTCATTTTTTTACCCTTTTTGTTAAGGTTAAGGGAACGTAAAGGGTGGATTTCATTTATTTGAACAACTTTGGTAGAGCCTGACCCAAGGAACATCCCTGCCAAGTTTCACCACTGGTTGAGGTGGAGAAGAAATTTAAAGAAATTGTGGACGACGCACTACGCACAACAGACATTGCAAGATCACAATAACTCACCTTGAGCACTTCGTGCTCATGTGTGCTAAAAAATGGCGGCTTCAGAGATGAGGTTGCTTGAACAAGATTGGCTGTAATGATAAGCAAAGCTCTTCATACGTGTACCTGTGAGGGTGCTGGTTTAGAAGGGTCTGAAAGATGGGCCAAAGCCTGGATACCCGAAGGATGAGAACCAATCACCAAATCACCAGTCCCCGGCTCTAAAAGAATGTTATCTGGTGAGGAATAAAGTTGGTACTCCTAAAACAAAGAAAACAGCATAGATTTAATGGCAAGGTCATATGTTTCAAGGTTAATTATGATGCTTAGAATCAAAGGGGACACCATAGAAATCAAAAGGTTGGATAATATTTCAGGAAAATACAGGATTAATCCTCACCCCACTGTTCAAGAAATATAACTACTTTACACAAGGCCTTGGCAGATAAAATTGACTGAGATCAGCCTGTACAGACAACAGGCTGATCCAGGCTGCACTCTTTACTTGTGAGCTCTAAGACATTATTTGAATTTGATTGGTTTAAATGTCTGAATAATTGGGAAAAAAAAACAGCAGGATAGGGGCTAATATAGGGTTAATTCAAGTTTTTCCAGGTGCTAACATTTGCAGGGACTCGAAAAATGGTTTTACACCAGAGTGCACACTCAGGCCTTAAAGCATACTGAGGGTCTCTGAAAAAACGTAATTGACACTATATATAAAATATAGGGGGAATAGGATCGATTTCTTTATTTATGCTCAGTATGAATGTTAGACAGAGAAACCGATAAAAATGTATAGGCCAAGACTAAGGATATTTAAGTGAAAAAAAAACGGGCATTAGAGGCACATGAAATTACTTATTATTCCACTTTTCCCCCGTTAACACCCAGGTTTTGCCCGCTAACGTATACCTATAACAACCCAAAAACGCACATTTTATGCAATAATTGATTATTAGATAGAAGCTGCATGGTGAGGTTTACACAAAAAAAGAGAAGCTTTTTAAAGCAGTTTCAGTGCAACAGTCTAAGCAGACTTAATCTAATTAAATGTTTGGAAGAAATTATATCATTCTTGTTTGAATACAAATGATAAGTCCATCCTACTATTTTCTAGCGATGAGTCACATATATATTAAGTCTTCATCTCTTGAATTATAATTAATACCTAAATAACCTTTTCTTTTAGACCATGAGACTTACCTGAGTAAGCGTAAGGCTGTCATCTGCCTCTCTGTTAAATATGTTGATAGAATGAAAACCACCATTTGACATGTAAACTGACCTGATTAAAAAAGACATCAAAGTTGTGATATATGTTCAGGGTGTAAAACACATATATGAAATAAGATGAATAACATAGAACTTTATTCGCAATAAAATTCATAATGTCATGTGTTTTACTGTGTACACAGATAGCTCCGCCCGTTTATGATGTCACACTTCATCTATAGTGTTAATATTGATGATTTTGAAGTCATATAACCCACATGCTAATTGATGCATGTTTTTATTCTGTGAACTTCTCCCAACTTCAAAATAAATACTTATTTATTTATTTTACACCCAAAAATTGTAATTTTACTTTTTTACACTCAGAAAAACTTAAGGAAAATAAAACTTATTTCAGATTTAAGATCATTTTATAATGGATAAAATTTCATTTTTGTGTTGATGTGTCAATGAATAAAGTCTGATGGGGGGGAGGAGTTATATGCAAAGCAAAATCCTTGGGCTCTGCCCTCAGATTTCACCTTTTACTTAAATCTCCTCCTCCATCAGACTTTATTGCTGGATACATCAACACAAAAATGCAATTTTTCCATCACTAGCCTAGTCTCTTTAGGTTTTCACATAAAAAAAATGGAAGATGTTTACTAGCAGATACTTTGTATCTCATATTCATGTCCAATATTTGAGGGTAGCTTCAGAGAACTTTTTTTATATCAAAAATTCTATTGTTTGTTTCAATCTTAAAACTGATGTGCCTGGGCAGAGCTAATATATATGAATCCAGGGGCATGAAATGAACTATCTCGGTAGATTTGGTTGCTGTAATGGAGTTTTATGCCGCTTTCAATATTTTTTCAGTTATATTGCAGCAGCTGGAGCACCTAGCAATGGATTCCTGGTATTTCTCTCACCAGTACAACCATCACATCCTTTCATAGCCTCCAGCAGCTATCTCACATAGGTCTACGTTTGTCAACCCATTGGTGAGAGACAAATACAATGTAGTCGGAAAGAATGAGTGCTACCATCGGGGATCTAACCCAGGACCTCTAGATTGACAGTGCGACATTATCTAGGTAGAGGTCGACTTGATGATGCAACAAACAAAAAGTAAAGTTTACCCATTAATAGATCTATACATATAGACACAACACTATGACAAGAACTTACTGGTTCTCAGGAGATTCAGAAAGACTGATTAACATGCAGAAGAGATTGTCAGCATACAAAATACATTGTCAAAGTTTGGGTAAGTACAGTGGTCTCGCGATAACTTGAACACACACGGGACCGACCAATTTGCTCGAGTCATCGCATGATTCGAGTTAATGCCAGTAAGCAAAATTATCATCTATGAAGACGTTGCACTTCTATTTAAACCTACCTTTGCATAGTTTGCCTTCAAAATATGCAGTACCTATGTAAAATACTCCTCGAGGAATAGTTTTACGAAATATATTACTCTGATTAAAAATGACTGGTAAAATAATTAATTTGGTCAAATCGTAAGGATTCAAAAGAGAGAAATGTACAAAAATGGATGAAGGCATCGGCGTCAATGTTAGTAGTGTCTATGCTCAGTACATAGGCCATTGAAATAACAAAATGTTAGATTTGGCAATTTTAATGAGATGCACTATAACAAGCTTATTATTTCTTCCTGATAATATTTTGGTAGCTATCGTTGCTGAATGACAAAATTTTAATCCTTTTATCAGTCATAAGATAGGCGAGTTTGCAAGCAATTCCTTCTTTTCTCACAATGTTTTCCTAAGAGCTAACTTCCTCTGTACCTTATATAATTAAATTGTAAGGGTGTTTCCTTAAATGGCATCTTTTAACAAAGAAAGAAGTTTACAAACTTTTTATATTTTTTCTGGAATTTATTAAAAAAAAAATTGTTCAGCAGATAACAAAATCAAAAGTGAAGCGGGATTCAAGACAATTTAAAAAGACGCTTTTTCTTTAACCACGTTTTGGTACCGAACACTGTCCATTGGCGATCTAAATATTGAAACTACAGCTGGAAAAATGTTGTCATGTTTTGGTGGGCAATCGTCAATACATTTCGTTATTAAGATGAATAATTCACTGAATTACTTTTTTGTAATTGTTTCAAAGTCTCTTAATCATGTTCTGATCATTTAACTCCCGTCATTTACACCCTAAAATTGAATAAGTGTGGCATACAAAAAGGTGTGAAAACTAGCTGTCTGCCACGTTGAGACCCTGTGAAAAGGCCTGAAGGTATTCTTTAAATGGGATGAAATAACAAATACGCACTGTAAGTTGATTTTGATGCAAAACAATAGACGTCAGATAGGTGCGAACCCCTTTACTCGAGAGAATGCAGTAAAATTTGACTACGGGACTGAGATTGCTGTTCGAGCAATCGCGCGTTCGAGTAAGTGCAGTAATAACCAACAAGAAAATAGAGAAAGACGCGTTGGGACCGCAAGGCGAGCTCGAACTTTCGCATGAATTCGAGATTTTGCCCTCTCGAGATAACGCGAGACAACTGTATGTGAAAATGTCATATTTTCATGAATTAAAAAGATCTCTTCAATTTTTGTAATTCATTGATATCGAGAAAACAAAAAGCATTTATTTCTAATTTTAAGAAATATTTTATTAAACTTACTTGTGTGTATGCATTGAAAATTCCTGTGTGTTCAAAATTTTATTCTTGCATGTATGAAACAAGAGGGCCATAGTGGCCCTAAATCGCTCACCTGAATGAACTTTCTAAAATTTTCAAAAGCAGGTTTAGAAAGAGAATGATGTTTAAATGTCACTTAGATAAATAATGCTGTTGCTTCAATAAACATTGAGAATCCTTTTTTATAATTTTCAGGTTAACTTACAAGTTTTTTCTATGATTTGACCCCGTGACCTAGTTTTGGGTCCCAGTTGACCCAATTCAAAGTCATCCAAAATTGCATCGATTCAATCAATTTTGCCGCATTTCAAGATGCTCTGGCAAAAAATGTGGCCTCTAGCGTGTATACAAGGTTTTTCTAAGATTAGACCCAGTGATCTAGTATTTGACCCCAGTTGACTCAATTTCAAACTCATCCAAGATTTCAACAAGACAATCATTCTGACCAAATTTCAGGTTGATCGGGCAAAAAATGTAGCCTCTAGAGTGCATACAAGGTTGTTCTAAGATTTGACCCCATGTTCTAGTTATTGACCCCAGTTAACTCAATTCCAAACATGTCCGACATTTCTTCATGACAATCATTCTGACCAAATTGCAGGTTGATTGTGCCGAAAATGTGGCCTCTACAAGGTTTTTTCTACTATTTGACCCTGTGACCTAGTCTATGACCCCAGTTGACCCAATTTTCAACTTGTTCAAGATTTAATTTAGACAAATATTCTGATCAAATTTCAGGTTGATTGGGCTAAAAATGTGGCCTCTGTGTGCATACAAGGTTTTTCTTAGATTTGACCCTGTGACCTAGTTTTTGACCCCAGTTGACCCAATTTCAAACTCGTCCAAGATTTCATCAAGACAAAAATTCTGACCAAATTTCAGGTTGATCAGGCCAAAAATATGTCCTCTAGAGTGCATACAAGATTTTCTGAGATTTGACCCCATGACCTAGTCTGTGACCCCAGTTGACCCAATTTCGAACTTGTGTGAGATTTTATCAAGACAATCATTCTGACCAAATTTCAGATTGATAGGGCCGTGAATGTGGCCTCTAGAGTGCATACAAGGTTTTTCTAAGATTTGACCCCACGACCTAGTTTTTGACCCCAGTTGACCCAATTTCAAACTCTTCCAAGATCTTATCAAGACAATCATTCTAACCAAATTTCAGGTTGATCGGGCAAAAAATGTGGCCTCTAGAGTGCATACAAGGTTGTTCTAAGATTTGACCCCGTGACCTAGTCTGTGACCCCAGTTGACCTAATTTTGAACTCGTGTGAGATTTTATCAAGACAATCATTCTGACCAAATTTCAGGTTGATCGGGCCATAAATGTGGCCTCTAGAGTGCATACAAGGTTTTCTAAGATTTGACCCCGTGACCTAGTTTTTGACCCCAGTTGACCCAATTTCAAACTCTTCCAAGATTTTATCAAGACAATCATTCTGACCAAATTTCAGGTTGATCAGGCAAAAAATGTGGCCTGTAGAGTGCATACAAGGTTTTTCTTAGATTTGACCCTGTGACCTAGTTTTTGACCCCAGTTGACCCAATTTCAAACCTCGTCCGAGATTTAATCAAGACAATCATTCTGACCAAATTTCAGGTTGATCAGGCCAAAAATGTGGCCTCTAGAGTGCATACAAGGTTTTTCTAAGATTTGACCCTGTGACCTAGTTTTTGACCCCAGTTTACCAAATTTTGAACTCGTCCGAGTTTTTATTTAGACAATTATTCTGACCAAATTTAAGGTTGATCAGGCCAAAAATGTGGCCTCTAGAGTGCATACAAGGTTTTTCTAAGATTTTACCCTTTTACCTAGTTTTTGACCCCAGTTGACCCAATTTCAAACTCGTCTGAGATTTTATCAAGACAATCATTCTGACCAAATTTCAGATTGATCGGGCAATAAATGTGGCCTCTAGAGTGCATACAAGGTTTTTCTAAGATTTGACCTGGTGATCTAGTTTTTGACCCCAGTTGACCCAATTTCGAACTCGTGTGAGATTTTATCAAGACAATCAGTCTGACCAAATTTCAGGTTGATCGGGCCAAAAATGTGGCCTCTAGAGTGCATACAAGGCAAATGTTGACGACGGACGAAGGACATCCACCTAACCACAATAGCTCACCTTGAGCACTTCGCGCTCAGGTGAAATAAAAATTCTTTCTGCTAATAAGACTGATCACCTTTGATACACTTTCCCTTAATTACTATTATAATATCTCTTTTCTCAACGAATGCAATATACCCCTCTAGATATACTAAACAATAAAGAAATTCCCTTCAAAAAAATTGAGTCCGAATCAATGGAATTTTACACTTGACTAAATGCGCTCTGGTGCCTGATACCCTCCACAGGCCTAAATCCACTGATTATTAGAGTATGATAAGGCTTTTTAAGAAACAAAAAAAGCAATTTACACTTTTCAATATTATTTGAAATCTGTTGATTTTCAAAGTTTTCATCATATTCACATTAATATGTTTTATCTGTAATTTAAAACAATGTTTTTATTCAATTGAAATATTTTTTCTAAGTATCACAAGAGATCATCTAAAAATGGTTCTTGTACAATTCAGTTCAAATCCATCATTTAATCTAGAAGAAAATGCTTGTTTACAATATATCACATATGAAAAGGAACTTCCCTTCTGAGTCATAATTTTCATTTGATCACCTTTCTTCTTGGGTATATTCAACTTGGTTGATATCCCTAATAAAGGAAAATTATTTCCAAAGTTTGCAATATATGTAAGATACAGAGAAATGACCTCAGTATTTTTTGCAGTCTGATACAAGGTTGCCAAAGAATCATACCTATGAAATTTGGTTGATAACCATCATTTAATCAGAGAAAAGCACTTTAATGATTAATTAATGATCTCTGCCCATAAAAGACATGTTTTCATCATTTGAACTAAAATTTCTTATAGAATCTTGATAGAGGTTCACACAATGATCATTGATCACAGTGAAAATTGGTTGAAATTGAACTGGTAGTTTCAAAGCAGAATTAGACGTATAAAAGTACCCCAACATTTTGGAACTCATGACCTTTCAAAGTGTTAACCAAGGTTTCCTAATGAAATCATAAGGAAGCCTCAGTTAACACTGACTGTTAAAGTTCAAGACTTCTTAAACAATGCAGAAACTATAATGGGTCCACCACCTTGAGCATTTTACAAGGATTGAAAAATAAAACACACAAAAAAACATATACCTACTTTTTATTTTTGGATAACAAAATACCATTTGGAATAACCAGTCCGTCTTGAACCATTCTGTATGAAGCACCATCGTAATACATGATATTACCCCATGGAAACATTAGGAGTAATTCAAGAACAAATGAAAAATGTTCTCGATAATATCCATAATTTGTGAAATAGAAACTGTTCTCACTAGTAGCTGCAACATCATTTACTCTGAAATTAAGGATGTAAAATGAAAGTATTACTTTGACATTCTGGTTTGTGTTTGAAAAAATGATGGTCTTAAAAACAAATCGTCTGCAAATGAAGCAAAGCTGAAAATCACAACAAGATGGCCAGAATGACCCTAAAACGCTCACCTGAATTTGATTGGTCCACTCGCTCTAACCAAAGTAACTATCTGGCAAAGTTTATTCACATTTGCCTACTCGTTGAAGAGATGATATTTCAATAATTCAAAGTGAAAATATGCTTCCCATTGGTTACTGAGGCGAAGATGTTAAAAGATTTTGGGCTCAAAATAAACCCATCCCTGCCACGCCTCGATTTTGGGTTCAATCAAAATTCCACGAATAAGTTTTGAAAAAGGTCATCCAACAAACATTTCTGCCAAGTTGGGTTGAAATCAGCCCATTGGTTACTGAGAAGATGTTTAAAGATTTAAGGCTGGAAATGAACCCCTCCCTGCCACCCCCATATTTTTGGGGGTCAATAAAAAAATTGTGAACAATTTTTGAACAGGGTCACTAAAGGAACATTCAGGTAAAGTTTCATTGAAATTGGGTATTCGGACCCTGCCCCCCCCCATATTTATGGGCCAATCAAAATTTATTGAAAATTTTGTAACAGAGTGATCCCTGGTAGGAAGTACAGGAGGAGATGTTGTTCAAAGAAAAGGCCCCACCCTGCCTGCTCACACTAATGGGCCAATGAAAATTTCGTGAACATATTTTGAAGAGGGCCACCCAAGGAACATTCTGGTAAAGTATCATTGAAATCAGTCAAGTTGTTCAGTAGATGTCATTCCAGGATTTAATGATCAAAATAACCCCAGTCCTGCCACGTCCATATTTATTGGCCAATCAGAATTTTGCAAACAATTTTTGAAGAGGGTCACCCACGGAACATTCTGGTAAAGTTTCATTGAAATCAGCAAATTGGGATCAGGAGGAGATGTCGTTCAAAGATTTAAAAGTGAAAAAATGCCACGCCCATATTTATGATCCAAACAAAAAATTGCAAAGAATTCTTACAGATGGTCATCTAAGGAAAATTTTAGCAAAGTTTCATAGAAGTTTGCCCTGTGCTTTCAGGAGAAGAAGTTTTATAAGATTGTTAACATGGCGATAAGAAGATAGATGATGGACTCAGGGCAATCCTAAAATCTTCCCTTAAACATGTTATTCTCAGGTGAGCTAAAATTGAGGTGTTTATGCAATTATGAGTTTGTATGAAGATAACAGTGAATATGTTGATGATATGAGTGCGCTTGTATGAGTTGGGTATAAGTGGGATTTGATAGAGGAAGTTTAGTATCATGCATCATTTAAAAAACAATCTTTAATGATATCATACTTTTTGTATAACTCTTTTGGGATAAACTGCTTTAGTAATACTTAACATTTTCTCAGAGAAAAAACAAGCTAAAAATCAACTTACAAATGCACTTCATGTCCCACATAAGAATGTATGTGATCTAATAACATCTTGTCCTGTATAAACTCAAATTTCTCTATACTGTCAAAGCTGGGTAAATGGTTTACAACAAATACTGTCACTTTTCCTGAAAAGTTAAACGAAATAAAAGTGTTTAACAGGTACAGTAAGCATTTTTTAATTGAGTCTGTGTGTGACATTTCCAACAATTTGAAACATGTATTAGGTGCAAACACTGATTAGCTAAGACAGTTACATACTGTAAATATAGAGACAACCGATGGTCAACAGAAACTTTGAGATCTTAATTATCTACTAAGCTCATATTGAAGACTCTGGTGAGACTGTGTGATTACACAGGCTGGTCAGAGTCTTACTTTGCGCATATTAGAAATTTTTGGAAATCTCACACACAGATTCACTCTTATTTCCATGCAATTAACTTAAATGCATATCTGATGATAGTAAATCACTGTGGTGCTTTACTGCAAAATCACTGTGGTGCTTTACTGCAAGAGACTATGCCTGCATACCCAATAGATAGAAACTAGAAATGCTTTAGCAGCTGATTTGCTTCACAGGCCTGAATCTACTGAAACAATTAGTCAAGAATTTTAGTGAATGTATGAATGTTAATTTCAAGTAAATAAGTTTGTTTAAGTGTCACATGCTGAAATATTTCTGAAAGGAAATTCAAGCTCGGTGAATAACATGTACATAATGGAAAATTGACCTCCATATATATTTTTCATCCAATCACAATAGGTTTTTGAAGTCTTATAATGTGTCACCAAAGGAACGTTCTACTGAAATTTGGTTGATATTCATCAGTTAGGTTCTGAGAAAATATTTTTCGAATTTTCAACATTTATAACATGAAGATGAATGACCTCCGCCAATAAAAGACATATTTATCTGTTAATAATAATTTTTTTGTAGACTGTAGGGTCACTAAAAGAATATTCAAAAGAAATTTGGTTGATATAAATTTATTAGGCTCTGAAAAAATGATTTTTAAAGTTTCCACTATATAATATTTAGAGTAATTACTAAAGACCTCCCCTCATAAAAGATTTTTTTTCCCTCTGATCACAACTATTTTTTGTAGACTGATAAAGGGTCACAAAAGGATCATTCCAGTGGAATTAGGTTGATATCTATTGGTTGGATTTTAAAAAAAAAAGTGATTTTCAAAGTTTCCACTATATAACATAAAGCTAAATAACCTCTGCCCATAAAAGACATATTTTTCATCTGATCACAATGTTTTATTAGGATGATAAAGGGTCACTCAAGGACCATTCCAGTGAAATTTGGTAGATAATCATCTTTCAGATTCTGAGAAAAGCCACAAATAACCATATGAAAATGAGCAACGCCCTTCAAGCCTTATTTTTCATTGGATCAAAAATCTTTGAACAACTTTGAAAGAGGGTCACCCAAGGATCATTCCTCTTAAGTTTGGTTAAAATTCATCCAGCAGATTCCGAGAAGAAGGATTCTAAAGAAAAAGTTTATGACCAGACACACAGCCAGACACATGATAGACACAGCGCCATGACAATAGCCTCAGTGGCCTTTTGCCAGTGGAGCTATAAACAGATGCTAGTAAAGGACATCTTTACATCAATTAAAGTATATGTAGTCCCAGAGGTTGCAAATAGCACTAACTAAAAATTCACTAAGCGGATGACCATGGCGGTCTTTTATCCCTAACCTGAGTCTCTTTGACCACTGGGACATAGCATGAATGAGATTGGCAGATGTTCAGTTTTAAGGAGATAATTTGAATCTTTTTTCATTTCCCTGGATTGATTTCAGGGAATATTATTATTCAAAGATTTCCTACTTTGTTTCTATGTAAAGTTGGTTGTTATATGACCTTAGGAGCTCAATATGAACAAACTTCATACTGATAAATCTGATGCAACTAACATTTCTAGGCTGTCTACATTCTACTATCAGTGAGAGATTTATTAGGATTTCTCACTGTTTTTATGTAAAATGAGAAGCATTCATGCAGAGCCTAAATTTGACCCTTGGGGCAAATGAGCAAACTTGATAATGGTGAATTAAATTTTGGTACATACCTTATTAAAAAGCTACATGCCTCCTGTTTTTAGGGAGGAATATTATTTAATATTTTCTTCTTTGTTTCTATAAATGGGAAGCACCCAGGCAGAACCAAAATATGGCCCCACAGGCATGATATGAACAAACTTGGGATGGGGGGGGGGGGGGGATTTGAGTCTCATGTCGGGCACAATTTTTACTCCTTTATTTACTTTAATGGTGTCAGAAGTACATGGAGTTTGGCCATTTGGGGGCGGTATTGGACAGGCTCCAATTGGTTCAAAGGGGGAGAAGTGTAGCGATCGACAGTGGATAGACTCATGACCAGGCGCCAAGGTGCTCAGTTGGTAGAGCACCATGCTAGTGTTCTGGGGTTGTGGGTTCAAATCCCATGTCAGGCACAACATTTCCTCCTTAATTTACTTTAAATAAAAGGTATACAGTTATGTTGCTCTTGTTGACACATTTAATGAACTCAACTTTGGCACTTGCTTAAATAGGCTTGAATGAAAAACTAAAGTTGCTATATACTTAGGTCATATGAACAAAAACCCTTACCTGAGTCTTCATTCTGAATGACACTTATACCATGAGGAGCAAAGGTTGAGCTGTCAAAGTCGTCACTTAGTCTAAGTTCAGTCACTCCTTCTTCAGGCTTGTTGAAGTCAAATAAGAGTACTTTCCCTTTAACCCTATTTCTTTTATGAAATGCTTTGGCTTTTGGTGCAGATATGGACCAATCAAAACCCTGTAACAGACAACAAGAGAATTGAATGTATCATTGCTAAATAAGATCTTTCTGAATTATGCACATTCCACTTTCAAAAATAATTTCCAAGGTAAGAACCTAAGTTTCTTTCTTTTCAGAATGCCATTGTCAATAAGGAGGATATTGAAAGAGTGGTCATCAAATACCAAATTTATCAAACAAGTCAATTTTATCAATAAAGAATATCATTGATAGATTGATAGAATGGGGTTTCACGCTGCTTTTAAAAAAAATCCATTTATATCGGGATATTGAAAGAGTGGTCATCAAATACAAAATTTATCAAACAAGTCAATTGTTTCAATAAAGAATATTATTGATAGATTGATTGAATGGGGTTTCACGCTGCTTTTAAAAAAAATCCATTTATATCGCAGCAGCCGGAGCCTTTACAATGGATTCCTGGTATTTCTCTCACCAGGACTACCAATATACCATTTCCTAGCCTCCAGCTTCTATCTCACACAGGTCTACAATCATCAACCAATTGGTCAGAGACAAATAGTGGTAAAGGATGAGTGCTGCCGTCGGGGATCGAACCCTTGACCTCTAGATTGACATTCCAAGGCACATGAAAAATTATTCCCGGATATATTATATAATTGTATATTAACCATTTCAAACTATTTTATGATGTGTTGTAATCAGTCACATGACTGGGCAACAGAATGAACTGTTTCATCAATGTACACTGAGCATTGAAATGTTACCTGCTTGCAAAAAATGACATCATTGAATTGCACATGTAATAAACATGCAGAGTGACACGCTCTTATGAATTTAATTTTATCCAAAAATTGACTTTTCTTCTCAGTATGTCTCTTTCTGTAACATATATTCAATGAAAAAGAAATTTACTTTATATTGATCATGTAATAAAACAGTAACTGTTATTTGATGGTGATTAGTGTAACAGTGAAAAACTATTGCCCTCAATATCAAGGATGACATTTTGAACTGTTGCTCTCTGCCTGAGGCATCGTGCAACAGTTCTGAACATCATTCCCTTCACCTCGTGACAATAGTTTTCACTGTTACATGAAACACCGTGAAATAACTGTATATTAACATGTAACGAATAAGGATGTTTGTAAAATGGCCTGACATCACACATTTAATGATATCAGTTTTATGGTAACAAACAGACACTGCAAACTTTACATTTATCAGTTTATTCACAATTGAAATAACACCCACAAATTCTACAGGATATGGAAAATTCTATAGCTTTTTCTGTTCACTAAAATCAATCTTAAAGCCATCATTTTTCTATTTCCAGGCTATCAACCAATGAAGAAAGGGATCCCTGGTTACCTGGTGGGATCCCTGCCACAACAAATAGGGTTTCCTGCATTGAACCCCATTGAAAAACTTTTAGTGTCAACCACAGATTTAATAAATGTTAAAAGTACTTACTGATGTGATGAAAGTGAGACCACTTGGGAGAGTCTCCATATCTTCAGATCCATATTCTGAAAAAAAAAACGCTTGAAGTATCCAAATCATAATTGATCAGTTATCCAGGAAAACCTGTTTAATTGTCATTATAAATGTGTAATTTCAGCTGTTTTTACCAACTCTATACAAAGCGAGCAATTCTAGACTTCTTCTAAAAACAGAAAATTCAAAACCGTAGAATCAAGGCAAGTTAATATAAAAGAAAGACTGCAAAAAATGAAGAAAACATTTAAAAAAAGTAAAGAAATTGCTTGAAACAAGCAATTTCTCATTTTCCTTCATGCTCCCTCTTTTTATTGCATACAGTGCATTATATTTAAAAAAAATCATTATATCATATAAATCATTATATTTCAGTTTCCTGTTTTTTGTAAAAATAAATTTTGTATCTTTTAAAAATTCGAGTTACATATATGTTTGCTGTCAATTTTATTGTCCTTTTGACATGTTTTCCTGGAAAACAGATAATATAACTAGAGCTGCTTGAGCAGCTGATTTGCTCAACAGGCCTGAATTAGATTGGACGCGAATTTGAGTGAACGAATAAATGAATGTTTATTTCAAGTAACTAAGAGTTTTTAAAAGTCACATCCTGAAATATCTCTGCAAAGAAAAATTGATGTAATTAATGAATAACATATAGAAAATTGACCTCTGCCTGTTAAATATATATTTTTTATCCAATCTCATTACTTTTTTGCAGCCTGATAAAGGGTCACCAAAGTAACATTCCAGTGAAACTAGGTTGACACCATCAGTTAGATTCTGAGAAAATGATTTTGAAAGTTTCCAATATATAACATATAGAGAAATGACCTCTGCCCATACAAGACGTATTTTTTATCTGGTCACAATTATTTTTTGAAGACAGATAAAGGGTCATTCAAGGTTCATTAAAGAGAAATTTGATTGATATCAATTGGTTAGATTATGAGAAAAGTCACGTGTTACCCCCAAACCAAAACTTGTATCCCCTGCTTTTTGCAAGCAGCCTTCTATGTCTCTTCATAATATAGAGGGTACATGCATGCTCTAAAATAGCCATTTTCTCTTAGATTGAAACAGCAATGGGAACACTGTATGTAAGAAGAGTCAAAAACTAAAAACTTTCTTCTTTGTCCACAATGTAGGAAGAATTAAAATTTAGCAACATTTATATATATAATACATACATAGTGTTTTGTATGAGAAAAAATATCTAACGAGGTTGGGAGAATTGATCATTGTCGAGGCTCTGCCGAGACAATTACCAATTCTCACAACCAAGTTAGATATTTTTTCATACAATACACTTAGTACATATTATATTTATCTTATAACCTCTTTTTGTCTTGTTTTCGTCGATGTTTCTAACAGAAATGCAAGTTGCTAAAAATAACTGCATGATATTATTGTTTTAAAAATAACTATGTGATATCATAAAAAATATCATACCGGTTGTTATCACACGGATATTTGTATAGTTATAAGATATAACCTAATCAAACTTTGGAGATAGAGTCCTTTGACAGGTAAAGCAAATCATCAGATTCTTCTCATTTTATTGTTTTAACCCATTCAACAAGTCTTGACCCCATAAGAGTCACAGTTAATGAAAGCCCAAGGGGTCAGTGACTCCTTGAATAGCTAGCACAAGCAAGTAGATAAAGGAGAAAGAGTATCACAACTTACCTACTCCTGGTACAAGTTTACAAGGTCCTGGGGTGTGGTTAAATACAACAACATGGAAGCCCGCTAGGTAGCTGTAAGAAGACACAAGAAAATATTTATCCATGAAAACCTGCCTAAATGACATATTACTGTGTAATTTCAGTTGTCTAACCCAGATACTACAAAACAGACACTTCCAATTCCTAAAGAATTTTTACGGATGTTAATTCAATGTTTTATAAAATTGAAACGAGACTGTAAATTATTGTAGAAAGCATTGAGAAAAAGAAAGAAATTGCTTGATACAAGCAATTTCTCCTTTTTTTCCGAATGTGTTCCCTCTTAATTTATTAACTTTCTGTGCATACAAAATTCGGTTTGTGGGAAAATGGTAACATAAACATACAGATCATTTTTTTTTGTTTTGGGGCAAGAACATATTATTCTTGTTTAATGAAATTTAAAAATGTTTCATTGTTTTTAGAATTGGATATTATGGCTATTGTCAATTTTATTGCTATTTAGGTAGATTTTCCTGGAGAACAAAATCATTTTTAATATTTCCTTTCATTTAGATACATCATTAAAAATGAGCCTGTAACAATTCTCTGAAGTTGCTCCTTCAACGAGTTGACCCTTATTAATTAATTAATCAAAAACTGAAGTTGCTACTATGTTGTGCGTCATAAGGGATAGAAAATTTAAAATTTATTAAACCAATAAATATATGACCCTAAGCTTACTTCCTTTCCCAAGTTTCTTTCAAGTAGCAACATATCTATTCTTTAAACATTACAATATTCACATTACGAACAACACTTCAACAGTATTTCAATACACCTGGTGCACCTATGCACAGATACCTGTTGTTCCTAAATTAGTACAAACGAAACATTTCATCCAATTCACCCGTTGCTCTCCAACAAACTAAAAATGAGTACCTATGAAAAAACGTGTACATAAAGACTTATACAAGGGTTGTTAAGAGAGTTTTGAGACAACTCTCAGGGGTGTGGAACTCCCTTGCCCGACCTCTACCTGAGGACAATTACTTTCTTCCATGTCACTTATCCAGTAAATACTAAACAGATATAACAGATTTCTTATCATAATGTTATTATAAAAGGGTAAAAAAAAATGTTTAAAATGAAGAAAATGCTGAAAACAATGTTTTCTCAAAATTGATTAATTTTCATTTTTTACATACAAGTTCTTTTTGATACTCAACAATTAGAAAATGATCTTTTACCTGTCCAGGGACAAGTGAAGAAATTCTGTATTTCCACCCCCCTCGCTCTAATATTTACAGACACACCAACTTACACTTGAAAATCCTCAAAGGATTGAACAATGTTTGATTTCCCAGATGACACATTAAAATTCACCAAGCTTTCTTAAAAATCAAAGAACAGGATGTGCGTTTAATTGAGTTAACAGAGCTCCTTCCTTTTATCTTCTGTCTCAAAAACAGCTTCTATAGATACCAGTTTAATGACAATAATGATTCGATAAAGAGAGAATTTATTGATTACATGGAGGCATTAAAATAAAAACCTAATCACACTTTATGAATACCCTAAGTATCCTTATGGACACAATTAATATAAGATTATATTAATGATTCAATTTTAATTGTTTTGGGCATTTTAATTGACTGGAAAGTTGTTTTTATTCCGCTAGGAAAAGAATTTTTGAGTATGCAGCCATTTTTTAAGCTTCTTCAAAAACTAATCCCATAACAAATCTGTTTTATAATTGACAAATAATTACATCTGCTTCATGATATTAAATTTATTATAAGATCTATATGAAATTTTCTTTTGTTGAATTCATGGAGGTATGGGACTAAAAATTTATCACACTCATGAATGAATAAGCTTCACAGATCCATACCATGTGACTTGTTTTGTAGTTTTACACCTCCATGAAATCAACAACTACTCTCTTCATCTCAATTATGAGATGTCCGTCCATTAGATGTCATTGTCCTTAGGTGTCTCAATTTATCTCGGGTTTGTGCAACTCTGCCAAGTCCAGTAAGCATGCGATTCTGTGCATTAATCTTCCAAGCGGTAAATGTACTTACATTACACGTAGAACATGAGGAAGTGTCACCAGAAGGAATGTAACGACGACGATTTTGATATACATAGTAATGCTTCAGATGCTGGGCCATCCCGGATGCGACTCTTTTCTATATTTCGCTGGCTATACGTGGGAAGGTTTTCATACGCAATGAAGAGTATCTCCCCCTTGTTACTCTTCTTAAAGAAGGAGATACATAATAAGCGCGGGAAAAGGCAGATGACGGATGCATTGACAAGAAATGAGGAAAAAATCGAAGAGCAAGGCGAACAGACCGTATTATTTGAGAGACTCGAGGAAGCTTTTGAATACCATAAAAATCACGAGTTAAATGTTGGTGTGAGGAACTCCTCTTACACAACCTCTTGGAATTTTGGGAATATTCATAGGCGTAGCCAGGACTTTGATTTTTTACGCATTTCGAAGGCGACCACCAAAGAATAAATAGGGTAGAGGCGACTTATGTCGCCCACCCGCTTTCCGTTAATATAATTTGAGCGTTGGTGAATAATCAAACATCGTAACTACAGCTTGAATAAGCTGTAGTTTCGATGTTATGATCATTCATCAACGAGATTTTGAAAGAGGATTTATTTGTATTACGCAATTGCGTAAAGTGCGTAATGGGAGCTACGCCCTTGATATCGGTATAGATCTAATTACGATAAATTAATAATTTGCACCCTTTAGTGGCGGCACCCTTTAGTTATCCCCCGCCGTTTGGGCATAGGGGATATAGAAATCGTCTCTATACATCATTCCGACACTCCGTCATTCTGTCAGTAAACTTGTACGGAGCATATATCTGAAAGTATAATAAGTACCAACTTGAAACTTCATAAGTGGATAGATTTCATTGAGGAGAATTGCAGTGCACAAGAACCACAACTCTTACTTGTATAATCATTTGGAGTTATTGCCCTTTGTTGTTTTTTTAAAGTCTTGGATTTTGTCAGGAGCATATCTCTGAAGGTATAAAAGGTATCAAATTGAAACTTCATAGGTGGATAGATCTCATTAAGGAGAAGTGTAGTGCACAAGATCCACAACTCTTAGTTGCTTAAATTTGAGTTATTGCCCTTTGTTATTTAAAAGATTCAGATCTTATACTGATCATATCTCAGAAAGTATAATAGCTATTAACTTGAAACTTCATGTATGAATAGATCACATTGAGGTGAAATGCAGTGCCTAAGAACCACAACTCTTGCTTACATAATTTTAGTGTTATTGCCCTTTGTTGTTTTAAAGACTTAGATTTTGTTCGGATCATATCTCTGTAAGTATAATAGTTATCAACTTAAAACTTCATAGGTGGATGGATCTCATTGAGAAGCGCAGTGTAAAAGAACCATAACTCTTGCTTGCATAATTTTGAATTAATTGCCCTTTCTCATTTTAAAGACCTTGAGTTTGTCTGAAGCATATCTTTGAAAGTGTGATAGCTATCAACATGGAACTTCATGTATGAATATATCCCATGGAGGAGAAGATTACTGCAAAAGAACCAAAACTCTTGCTTGCATAGTTTTGAGTTATTGCTCTTTGATGGTTTAAAGCATTTGATTTTGTCCAGAGCATATATTTGAAAGTATGATAGCTATGAACATGAAACTTCATGTATGAATAGACACATTGAGGAGAAGTATAGTGCACAAGATCCACAACTCTTGCTTGCATAATTTTGGGGTTATTGCCTTTTGTTAGCTCCACTTGCCAAAGGCCACTGGGGCTATTGTCATGGCTTTGTGCCCGTCATGCATCCATCCGTCCGTCCGATCATAAACTTTTCTTTAATCTTCTTAGAAACTACTGGACGAATTTCAACCAAACTTCACAGGAATGATCCTTGGGTGACCCTCTTCCAAAGTTGTTCAAGCAATTTTGATCAAATGAAAAACATGGATTTAATGTGCTTGTCTAATTTTCAAATATTTGCTAAAAAGTGAGTTTTCTTTGTTTCTAAGTGATGAATACCAATTAAATTTTGCATGAATGATCTTTGGATGACCTTTTATCAGTCTACAAAAAATTATTGTGATTGGATAGAAAATATGTATTTTATGGGCGGAGGTTATTTCTCCATGATGTTATATAGTGGAAACTTCGAAAATCATTTTCAATATCAGTAGAACCCAAAAGGTCTAAAAATTTAGTCAAAACTTTGATATGCTATTACAAGAATTTCAAGCTATTGAGCAACTCAAGCCATTCATGGCCTTTAGTTGTTCAAAGACATGGCCCCGGCCGCGGCACTTATCCTTTCCGACATTTGTCTTCCACCAATGGGTAGATAATCGTAAACCTATGTGGAATAGCAACTGGAGGCTAGGAAAGGGATGTTGTGGTAGTACTGGTGTGAGAAATACCAGGAATCCATCGTTAGGTGCTCCAGTTGTCGCGATATAACTGAAATAATGTTGAAAGCGACGTAAAACCCCAATTCAAATCAAATCAAAGACATGGATTTTGTATATCTCAGAGAGTATAATAGCTATCAATTTAAATCTTTATAATTGGATAGATCTCATTGAGAACAAACAGTGCATAAGAAGCCAAAATGAAACTGGCTTTAGTTTACTATCAATCTTTATCGGCAGGGGATGGCCATGTCTGACGTGGCTCTTGTTGAATTTAAAACTTGTTCATATTCAGCCTTAGGGGGCATAAATATTCCTTCACCACTGGACTTACAGGTTGGGGGGGGGGATGTTTCCAACTATACTGATTTCAATTTGTACAGAAATAAAGTGCAATTGAATTCCCGCACATGATGAATTTAAAGGCATTTAAAAATAATAAATTTCTAATTGCAACTTTTTTTTTATTTTCACAACTTGTACATTTATTTATATAATTTTTAGCTCACCTGAGTATGAAGTGATCCAGGTGAGCTATTGTGATCATGCAATGTTCTGCGTCTGGCGTGCTTGGGCGTCATCCAGAATTTCTTTAAACATCTTCTCTTTTACTGGAAAGCCAATCTTAAAACTTTACAGGAATGTTCCTTGTGTCAAGCTTTACCAAAGTTCTCAAATGAAGGGAAAAATGGGAAAATTTTAAAAAATTTTCTTCTCTGAAACCAGAAAGCATGGTTTCATATTTGGCATGTAGCATCATCTAGTGGACCTCTACCAAGTTTGTTTATATCAAAACCCTTGGGTCATATTTTGGCTTTGCCCGGGCGCAACCCTTTTAACAGAGAATCAAAGAGCGAAAAATCTTTAAAAATCTTCTTCTCTTATACTAGATGGCAGACAGCTTTCATTTAGTATGTAGCATCATCTAGTGGACCTCTACCAAGTTTGTTCTTATCAAGACCCTCGGGTCATATTTGGGCTTTGCCCGGACGCAACCCTTTTTAGTTCACCTGAGCACAACATACTCAAGTGAGCTATTGTGATCACCTTTTGTCCGGCGGCCGTCAACAATTTCTTTAAACGACATCTCCTCCAAAACTAATTGGCCAATTTTAACCAAACTTGGCAGAATGTTCCTTAGGTGATCCCCTTTAAGAATTGCTAAAAGAATTGAAATCGGTGAAAAACTCTGGTTGCTATGGTAACCAAAGTTAGAAATATAAGAAAATCTTTAAAATTCTTCTTCTTCTGAACGAGCAGCCCTACAGCCTTGAAATTTGGCATGGATGATCAGCTCATAGACCTTAATAAAAATGGCTAAAATCATATTTGTTGGGCCACTAGGTGCGGAGCACCAGGGGGGGAGGGGTAGTACTTTGGGTAAATTGTGTAATCTTTAACCTTCTTCTTCTTCTGAACATGAAGCCCTACAGCCTTAAAATTTTGCATGGATGATCAGCTCATAGCCCTTAATAAAAACAGCTAAAGTCTTATCTGTTGGGCCACAAGGTGTGGAGCACCAGGGGGAGGGGGTAGTACTTTGATGAAAATTTTGTAAACTTTAACCTTTTTCTTCTTCTGAACCAGGAGTCCTACAGATTTGAATATTGGCATGGATGATCAGCATATGGACATTTATAAAAATAGCTAAAATCATGACTGTAGATTCACCAGGTGCAGAACACCAGAGGGGAGAGGGTAGTACTTTTGTGAAAATTTTGTAATCTTTAACCTTCTTCTTCTTCTGAACCACAAGCCCAACAGACTTGAAAATTGGCATGGAGGATCAGCTCATAGACTTTAATAAAAATAGCTTAAATCACGACTGTAATGCCACCAGGTGAGGAGCACCAGGGGGGAGGGGGTAGTACTTTTGTAAAAATTTTGTAACTTTAATCTTCATCTTCTAATAAACCAGGAGCCCTACAGACTTCAATATTGGCATGGATGATAAGCATATGGATCTAAAATAAAATAGCTAAAATCATGAATGTAGGATTACCAGATGCGGAGCAATAGGGGGGAGGGGGTAGTACTTTGGATCAATTTTGAAATCTTTTACCTTACTCTTCTCCTGGATCAGGAACCAGACAGACTTGAAAATTGTCATGGGTGATCAATATATTGACATTAATAAAAATAGCTAACATCATGCTGTAGGGTCACTAGGAGCTGAGTGTCTTGGGGAGGGGGTAGTACATTGGATCATTTTTGAAATCTTTATACTTCTTCTAATGAACTAGGAGTCCTACAGACTTGAAAATTGGTATGGATGATCAGCATATGGACATTAATTGAATTAGCTAAAATCATGACTGTAGATTCACCAGGTGCAGAGCATCTTGGGGGATGGGGGAGTGCTTTGTTGAGAATTTTGAATCCCTACAGCCTTTATATTTGACATGGATTGATCAACTCATTTAAGAAAACTTTAAAAGTCTCAGACTCAGCCTGTATATCTGGCATAGATTAGCTGATCACAGACCTTTTATGAAAAAAGCTTAAATAAATAATGACCAGGGAAGTAGCAGAGGGGAGGGGGGAGGATTATTTCAAATGTTATCTGATTGAATAAGTGAAAATCTCTTTTTCTGTGGTTGCATGGACATACCTAGGTAATGAAGCTTTTTTTCTCAGGTGAGCGACCCAGGGCCAACGGCCCTCTTGTTACAAAGAAACAAAGAGCGAAAATCTTTAAAAAATCTTCTTCTCTGAAACCAGAAGGCAGACAGCTTTCATATTTGGTATGTAGCATTATCTAGTTGGCCTCTACCAACTTTGTACATATCAGACCCTGGGGTCACATTTGGGCTTTGCCCAAGGGCATCCCTTTTCGCTCCTCTGAGCACGAAGGGTAATAAAAGGAAATTCCTCAAAAATCTTCTTCTCCGAAACCAGAAGTTAGACAGCTTTCATATTTTGTATGTAGCATCATCTAGTGGATCTCTACCAAGTTTGTTCATATCAAGACCCTGGGATAATATTTTGGCTCCACCTGGGTGCAACCCTTTTTACATAGAATGAAAGAATGAAAATCTTTAAAAATTTGAAACCAGAGGGCATACAGCTTTCATATTTGGTATGTAGCATTATCTAATGGGCCCCTACCAAGTCTGTTTATATCAAGACCCTGGGGTCATATTTGGGCTCCATGCTGGCGCATCCCTTTTAGCTCATCTGAGCATGATGGGTGCATCCTTTTTAACATAGAATCAAAGAGTGAAAAGGCACATCCTTCTTGCTTTTGGCTGAAAATATTTCATGGTATTGATCCTATGTAGAAATGATTTCCTTTTTAAAATCTGCCTATTTAATTTATGTGATGTCCCAGGGGTCAAAGAGACTCAGGTTAGCGATCTAGGACCATCATGGTCCTCTTGTTTCACTAAAAAATCTTTTCCTCACAAACCAGTGGGCCAATTTCATTGAAACTTTGCATAGATTTTCCTTGGGAGACCCTTAACTCAAATTGTTAAAAAAAAATTGATTGACCCCCAAATATGGGTGTGGCAGGGCAGGGCTCATTTTCAATATAAAATCTTAAAAAATCTTCTCCTCCCAAACCAGTGGGCCAATTTCAATGAAACTTAGCATGGATGTTCCTTGGGTGACCCTTTGCTTAAATTGTTCAAGAAATTTTGATTGCCCCCAAATATGGGTTTGGCAGGGCGTGGCAATTTTTCAGGTTAAAATCTTCTTCTCCCAAACCATTGGGCTGATTTCAATGAAACTTGACATGGTTGTTATTTTGGTGATGCTTTTCTTAAATTGTTAAAGAAATTTTCATTGACCCCAAAATATGGGCGTGGCAGCTTGTGCTTGATTTTCCTTTATAATCTTCAAAAATCATCTTCCCACAATCAATTTAATTCATATGAAACTTGTCATGAATGTTCAATGTATGACCATCTTTTACCTGAATTGTACCTGAAATTATTTTTAGAAAAGTATCACCGGGGGATCTCTAACATATGTGTGTGAGTTCTTTATTTTGGGATAATTTCGGAATGAACTAAGTCAAGACAATATTTAGTTTCCAATTATCAATTTCTATAATTTGCTATTCACCCAGTAAAAATAGTTGTCATAGTTTGTTAAATTACGAAATTAATATTGAGATATGAAATTAATAATTTAGAATTAATAATGGCAACTATTTTTACAGGGTGACAAAAGTCTACTTAATGCAATCACCTTAATGTTGGCAAGAATAAAATTAAAGGGTATGCAGGATAATGGTGATTAAGTATTTTAGTGCAATTTGGTCAAGACCAAGTAAATTAAAATAAAATAGTTCTAAAGAGACTTCAAAGTCTTGTTTTCTAGCAGTCAGCTTTCTTAAATGAAAGTATAAATGTATCACTTTTTAGCTCACCTGAGCACAAAGTGCTCAAGGTGAGCTATTGTGATCATACAATGTCCGGTGTCCGTCGTCAGTCGTGCATCCTCCGTCGTCCACAATTTCTTTCTACATCTTCTACTTCTAAACCTGTGGGCCAATCTTGATGAAACTTGAGATGTTCCTTGTGACAAGCTCTACCAGTTGTTCATATACATGTAAATGAAATCCAGCCTTAACTTTCCCTTTACCCTAAACAAAAAAGGATAAAAATAGGAAAATCTTTAAAAATCTTCTTCTCTGAAACCAGAAGGCAGACAGCCCTGATATTTGGTATGTAGCATCATCTAGTGGAACCCTACCAAGTTTGTTTATATCAAAACCCTTGGTTCATATTTTGGCTTTGCCCGGGTGCATCCCTTTTTACAGAGAATCAAAGAGCGAAAAATCTTTAAAAATCTTTAAAAATCTTCTTCTCTGAAACCAGAAGGCAGACAGCTTTCATATTTGGTTTGTATCATTATCTAGTAAACCTCTACCAAGTTTGTTCATATCAAGACCCTTGGGTCATATTAGGGATTTGCCCAGGCGCATCCCTTTTAGCTCCTTTGAGCACGAAGGGTAAAACTAGGAAAATCTTCAAAAATCTTCTTCTCTAAAACCAGATGGCTGACAGCTTTCATATTTGGTATGTAGCATCATCTAGTTGACCTCTACCAAGTTTGTTCATATCAAGACCCTCTGGATCATATTTGGGCTCCAACAGGGCATATCCTGTTTAGCTCATTTGAGCATGATGTAATGAAAATCTAATGATTCCAATAATCTTGCTTTGTCGGTTAGCTAAATTGTTGATTTGTGATACCTAAAAGGTATGACTAAAATGATTATCAACCCGACACAATTTCTAACATTTATCGCATATATGCGACTTGAAGTTACGATCCGGGTGGTAATCAATTGTCATGTCACTTATACTAAGCAAGTTCATCATGGATCAATCAATGAGGAGATACAGTAATGGTCTCCGTCCATCATTCCATGGTTCTGTCACTAAACTTGTCTAGGGGAATATCTCCTAAAGTATAATAGCTATCAACTTGAAACTTTATGGGTGCATATTTCTCATGGAGGAGAAGTGCAGTGCATAAGAACTTTAACTCTTGCTTGCATGGTTTGGAGTCATTGCCCTATGTTATTTCAAATACTTAGATTTTGCCCTCAGCATTTCTCCTATAGTTAATAGCTATCAACTTGAAACCTTATGCCCTTTGTTATTTTAAAGACTTAGGGGGGTAAATCTCGTAAAGTACAAAATAATTCTTAATCTATTAGGCTTAAGTTTACATTCAAGCTTTCGCAAGGGGGATGGCCCTGTCCGACATGACTCTTATGTCTATAATATCTTTAAAATTAGATTTGAGTGAAATATGAGATTGCTTGAAAACCCAGAGATTCCTTTGTGTCTATTTCCTTTGACCCAGTTCAGATGCATTGCTTCAATTCAAGATAGTATTGATAATTCCTATTTGTTATGCAGTGTAACCGTCATGATTTAGACTTTATGACAAGACATTAATCAGTCACTTTTTAAGTAAGGATATCATTGTCATGGAGACTTTTCAAATTATAAATCCTCATTCTGTTTTGCCTTATTTCATAAACAGGGTCTTTTTGCCCACATTTAATCAAAATCATGTATGGAGGTTCGATTCCTTCCCCAGACTATATAAAATGCTGGTGCTCAAAGGGACAAATTGTCTGGAGGTCCCACATGATTTTGATATGAAAACATAATTATATGATTAAATTGTCAGTTAAGAACAAATAACATTGTGTTAAAAAAGTACAAGTGATTGGTTAACTGTTCATTTCAATATACATTATGCATAGCAGTTATTATTTTGACATTTCGAGAAAATGACAAGTTTTACTTTTTATACGCCGCCGGAGGCAGACATATATTGGCGTCATCTTCTCCGTCTGTCCGTCCGTCCGTCCGTCCACTTTTCTCGTCAACGCAACTCCTCCTAAACTTCTGGCTGGATCTTCTTGAAACTTGGTCAATGTTATCATCTCAATTGGTAGAAGTGCATGAAGGAAGGATTTTACGGTTCGTTGATTTTTGCCTGAGTTATGCCCCTTGATAACTTAGTTTCTGGGTCCACTTTTCTTGTCAACGCAACTCCTCTTAAGTTTCTGGCTGGATCTTCTTGAAACTTGGTCAATGTAATCACCTCAATTGGTAGATGTGCATGAAGGAAGGATTTTACGGTTCGTTGATTTTTGCCTGAGTTATGCCCCTTGATAACTTAGTCTCTAGGTCCACTTTTCTTGTCAACGCAACTCCTCCTAAGTTTCTGGCTGGATCTTCTTGAAACTTGGTCAATGTAATCACCTCAATTGGAAGATGTGCATGAAGGAAGGATTTTACGGTTCGTTGATTTTTGCCTGAGTTATGCCCCTTAAAAACTTAGTCTCTGGGTCCATTTTTCTTGTCAACGCAACTCCTCCTAAGTTTCTGGCTGGATCTTCTTGAAACTTGGTCAATGTTATCACCTCAATTGGTAGATGTGCATGAAGGAAGGATTTTATGGTTCATTGATTTTTGCCTGAGTTATGCCCCTTAAAAACTTAGTCTCTGGGGCTTATTTCCTCAGTTATGCCCCCTTAAAATTTAGTCCCTGGGGCTTATTGAAATTGCAGCCTTGTGAATGCAACTCTTCCTAAGTTTCTGGCTGGATCTAAATGAAACTTGGTGGATGTTATAACTGAAATTGGTACATGAGCATGAAGTAAGGATTTTATGGTTCATTAATTTTACCCTAAATTATGCTCCCTTAAAACGTAGTAGCTAGGGCTTATTGAAATTGCAGCCTTTTGAACACAACTCCTCCTTACTTTTTTATGCCCCCGATAGGGAGGCATCATAAATTTGACTTGTCCGTCCGTCCGTCTGTCCGTCCGTCCGTCTGTCCGTCCGTCCGTCTGTCCGTCCGTCCGTCATTCCGTCCAAAAACTTTAACATTGGCCATAACTTTTAAATCAAAGCGGTGTCGGGGGCATTGTCATCTTACAGTGACAGCTCTTGTTGTCATTATTTAAATGAAACTTGGTCAATGTCATCACCATAATTTGTAGATGTACATTGATCAAGGATTTTATGGCTTATTTATTTCCCTGAATTATGCCCCCTTAAAACTTAATGCCTGGGGCTTATTGAAATTGCAGCCTTGTGAAGGCATCTCCTCCAAACTTTTTGTCTTGATTTAAATGAAACTTGGTCATTTTCAATTTGGTTCTGTCAATTAAGTAGTGTCTACAATTATTTTCGTGAAACAGCAGCAAATTGGCGGCGTATTTTGTGACGATGGCACTCTTGTTTTATACTATATTTCTAATTATTTTGAATCGATATTGATTTTAGAAGGAGTTTTGACCAAAATTCATGGGAAGTAATAAAATATGGCAAATTTCATCCGAACAAAAATTTATCAATATTGCATAACCTTCGTTTGAAAAATACATACTTTTCTCTTTTGGTGTCTTCACAATCCTAAAAATCCACATCAGCAATATAAGTTGTATGATGATTTATTTGATTTGAATGAAAATGTGATCATTTTGTATGATTTCCAAGTGTTTTTTTTTTCTCAATGATTTCAGAGTGTTTAAATTTGCCTCAATGAAAACCATTCTAAATTGCTCACTCAGTGCTCCATTCATTAATTCCAAACACTCACCCAAACCTATTCAAAATGCCGCAAATCACTGAAAATATAAGATTAACAACTACCTTCAAAATGAAAATAGCTGGAAAAATCCATGATTTTACTGACATATTTGAAAGTGTTGAACGTCTGATTATTTCTTAATAGGAAGCTATTTATAACTAGGTATAGAAGTTGTATGCATAGTTTATTAAAGGGAGGTAATAAATATTGCTAATTTTGTTCAACCTGTACAAATTTTGCTGTATTTACATCCCTTTAATTCTGAAAACTCATCACACTCATTTAAATTCGTTTCAAAAGCATTCCTTTATCATTCTTCATGTCAATATCAATGTTTTTAAGTGTTGCTATTTCAACAAAGCTGTGCAGCACTTTATAAAAAAATGAGGTTTAAACAATTTTGGAGTGGTTTGGACAAATTCATTGTTCTAATTGCTATGATAGGGACCATTTCTGCAGAATGAGCTGGGGCTATATGTTGGATATATAAGAAACATTTGTGCAGAAACAAATATATCTAATAGGTAAGTAAAATAACTAACATATAGCCTCAGCTTGTTCTTTACAAATTTATCTAATAGGTAAGTATAATATCCAACAAATAGCCTCAGCTCATTTAGAAGAAATGTATCTAAAAGGTAAAGAAAAATTCAAATATTAAGCCTGGGCTCATTCTAATTACTAAGATGCATTTACCTAGGAAAATGCCAAACATATAGCCCCAGTTCATTCATCAGAAATGAATCAAATAGGTTAGTATAATATCCAACATATAGCCCCAGCTCATTCTTAGCAAATATATCTCATAGTGTAGTATAATCTCCAACATATAGCCCCAGCTCATTCTTAGCAAATATATCTAATAGGTAAATATAATATCCCACATATAGCCCTAGTTCATTCTTCACAAATTTATCTAATGGGTAAACACAATATCCTACATATAGCCCCAGCTCATTCTTCACAAATGCATCAGAAAGGTTAGTATAATATCCAACATATAGCCTCAGCTCATTCTTCACAAATATATCTAATAGGTAAGTATGATATCCAACATATAAACCCAGCTCATTCTTCACAAATTTATCTCATAGGTTTGTATAATATCTTACATATAGCCCCAGTTTATTCTTCACAAATGCATCAAATAGGTTAGTATAATATCCAACATATAGCCCAAGCTCATTCTTCACAAAATTATCAAATAGGTCAGTATAAAATCCAACTATTGCCCCAGCTTATTCTTCACAAATGCATCGAATAAGTTAGTATAATATCCAACATATAGCCCAAGCTCATTCTTCAAAAATATATCTAATAGGTTAGTATAATATCCCACTTATAGCCCCAGCTCATTCTTCACAAATATATCTTAGTTAAGTATAATATCCCACATATAGCCCAAGCTCATTCTTCACAAATATATCTCGTAGTGTAGTATAATATCCAACATATAGCTCCAGCTCATTCTTCACAAATGTATCAAATAGGTTAGTATAATATCCAACATATAGCCCCAGCTCATTCTTCACAAATGCATCGAATAGGTTAGTATAATATCCAACATAAAGCCCCAGCTCATTCTTCACAAATGCATCGAATAGGTTAGTATAATATCCAACATATAGCCCAAGCTCATTCTTCACAAATATATCTAATAGGTTAGTATAATATCCCACATATAGCCCCAGCTCATTCTTCACAAATATATCTCATAGTTAAGTATAATATCCCACATATAGCCCCAGCTCATTCTTCACAAATATATCTCATAGTGTAGTATAATATCCCACATATAGCCCCAGCTCATTCTTCACAAATTAATCTAATTGGTAAACACAATATCCTACATATAGCCCCAGCTCATTCTTCAGAAATGCATCAGAAAGGTTAGTATAATATCCCACATATAGCCCAAGCTCATTCTTCACAAATATATCTAATAGGTAAGTATAATATCCCACATATAGCCCCAGCTCATTCTTCAAAAATTTATCTCATAGTGTAGTATAATATCCAACATATAGCCCCAGCTCATTCTTCACAAAGAAATCTAATAGTTTAGTATTATATTCAACATATAGCCCAAGCTCATTCTTCACAAATATATGTAATAGGTAGGTACAATATCCCACATATAGCCCAAGCTCATTCTTCACAAATATATCTCATAGTTAAGTATAATATCCCACATATAGCCCCAGCTCATTCTTCACAAATATATCTCATAGTGTAGTATAATATCCAACATATAGCTCCAGCTCATTCTTCACAAATGTATCAAATAGGTTAGTATAATATCAAACATATAGCCCCAGCTCATTCTTCACAAATATATCTAATAGGTTAGTATAATATCCCACATATAGCCCCAGCTCATTCTTCACAAAAATATCTCAAAGTGTAGTATAATATCCAACATTTAGTCCCAGCTCATTCTTAACAAAGAAATCTAATAGTTTAGTATTATATCCAACATATAGCCCCAGCTAATTCTTCACAAATATATGTAATAGGTAGGTACAATATCCCACATATAGCCCCAGCTCATTCTTCACAAATATATCTCATAGTGTAGTATAATATCCCACATATAGCCCCAGCTCATTCTTCACAAATTAATCTAATTGGTAAACACAATATCCTACATATAGCCCCAGCTCATTCTTCAGAAATGCATCAGAAAGGTTAGTATAATATCCCACATATAGCCCAAGCTCATTCTTCACAAATATATCTAATAGGTAAGTATAATATCCCACATATAGCCCCAGCTCATTCTTCAAAAATTTATCTCATAGTGTAGTATAATAATCAACATATAGCCCCAGCTCATTCTTCACAAAGAAATCTAATAGTTTAGTATTATATTCAACATATAGCCCAAGCTCATTCTTCACAAATATATGTAATAGGTAGGTACAATATCCCACATATAGCCCAAGCTCATTCTTCACAAATATATCTCATAGTTAAGTATAATATCCCACATATAGCCCCAGCTCATTCTTCACAAATATATCTCATAGTGTAGTATAATATCAAACATATAGCCCCAGCTCATTCTTCACAAATGCATCAAAGAGGTTAGTATTATATTCAACATATAGCCCCAGCTCATTCTTCACAAAGAAATCTAATAGCCCCAGCTCATTCTTAACAAATATATGTAATAGGTAGGTACAATATCCCACATATAGCCCCAGGTCATACTTCACAAATATACCTAATAGGTAAGTATAATATCCAACATATAGCCCCAGCTCATTCTTCACAAAGAAATCTAATAGTTTAGTATTATATCCAACATATAGCCCCAGCTCATTCTTCACAAATATATGTAATAGGTAGGTACAATATCCCACATATAGCCCCAGGTCATACTTCACAAATATACCTAATAGGTAAGTATAATATCCAACATATAGCCCCAGCTCATTCTTCACGAAGAAATCTAATAGTTTAGTATTATATCCAACATATAGCCCCAGCTCATTCTTCACAAATATATGTAATAGGTAGGTACAATATCCCACATATAGCCCCAGGTCATACTTCACAAATATACCTAATAGGTAAGTATAATATCCAACATATAGCCCCAGCTCATTCTTCACAAAGAAATCTAATAGTTTAGTATTATATCCAACATATAGCCCCAGCTCATTCTTCACAAATATATGTAATAGGTTAGTATAATATCCCCCATATAGCCCCAGCTCATTCTTCACAAATATATCTCATATTGTAGTGTTATATCCAACATTTAGCTCCAGCTCATGCTTCACATTGCATCAAAGAAGTTAGTATAATATGCCACATATAGCCCTAGCTCATTCTTCACAAAGAAATCTAATAGGTAAGTATAATATCCCCCATATAGCCCCAGCTTATTCTTCACAAATATATCTCATAGTGTAGTATAATATCCAACATATAGCTCCAGCTCATGCTTCACCAAAATATCTAAAAAGTAAGTATAATAACGAACTAAAAGCCCCAGATCAGTCTTTACTGAAGTATGTAAAAGATTAGTATAATATCCAACATATAGACCCAGCTCATTCTTCACAAATGCATCAAATAGGTTAATATAATATCCAACATATAGGCCCAGCTTATTATTCACAATTATATCTAATAGGTAAGTGCCATAACTTAAATATAGCCTCAGCTCATTCTTCATAAAATGTATCTAATAGGTAAGTATAATTTCCAACATATAGCCCCAGCTCTTTCTTCACAAAAGTATCTCATAGGTAAGTATAATAACCAACATATAGCCCCAGCTTATTCTTCACAAATTAATCTTATATGTAAGTCTAAAATCCAAACTATAGCCTCAGCTTATTCTTCTCAAATATATCTAATAGATAGGTATAATATCCAACAGATTGCCCAAGCTCATCCCTCAAAAATATATCTAAAAGGTAAGTACAATATCCTACATATAGCCCCAGCTCATTCTTCACAAATGTTATAAATAGGTTTGTTTAATATCCAACATATAGCCCCAGCCTATACTCCACAAAAATATCTAATAAGTTAGTACAATATCCAACATATAACCCCAGCTCAATCTTCACAAATGTATCAAATAGGTTTGTTTAACATCCCACATATAGCCCCAGCCTATACGTTACTAATATATCTAAACGATAAGTACAATATCCAACATATAGCCCTAACTCATACTTCACAAATGTATCAAATAGGTTAGTATAATATCCAACATTTAGCTCCAGCTCATTCTTCACAAATATGTATAATAGATTGGGGCTATACATCGGATATTGTACTTACCAATAAGATGTATTTGTGAAGAATGTGCTGGGTCTTTATGTTGGATATTGTACTAACCTGTAAGATACATTTGTGAAGAATGAGCTGGGGATATATGTTTGGTATTGTACTTACCTACTAGATATTTTTGTGAACTTTGAGCTTGGGCTATAAGTTGGGCCGCCACAATAGCGCAGTTGGTTAGGCATAAGACTTCCAATCTGTAAGTCGTGGGTTCGATCCCCGGTGGCGGCAAATATCCTTTTCGACGTATGCCTCTCACCTATGTGTAGATAATCGTAAACCTATGTGAGATAGCAGTCGGAGGCAAGAGAAGGGTGTAATGGTTGTACAGGTGAAAGAAATACCAGGAATAAATTGTTAGGTGCTCGGCCGCCGCGATATAACTGCGGAATTGTTGAAAGCGGCGTAAAACCCATTCAAACAAACAAACAAACTATAAGTTGGATATTGTACCTACCTATTAGAGAAATTTGTGAAGAAAGAGCTGGGGTTATATGTTGGATATTGTACTTACATTTTAGATGTATTTGTGCACGATGAGCTGGGGCTATATGGTGGTTAACATACTTACATATTAGATATATTTTTTAAGAATAAGCTGAGGCTTATGTTGAACATTATACTAACCTATTAGATATATTTGTGAAGAATGGGCTGGGACTATATGTTAGATATTATACTAACCTATTAGATATATTTGTGAAGAATGAGCTGGGGCTATGTGTTGAAAATTATACTAACCTATTTGATGCATTTGTGAAGATTGAGCTGGGGCTATATGTTGGATATTATACTAACCTATTTAGTACATTTGTGAAGTGTGACCTGGGGCTATATGTTGGATATTATACTAACCTATTTGATACATTTGTGAAAAATGAGCTGGGGCTATATGTTGGATATTATACTTACCTTTTACATATATTTGTAAAGAATGAGCTGGGGCTATATGTTGGATATTATACTAATCTATAAGATACATTTGTGAATAATGTGCTTGGGCTATATGTTGGATATTATACTAACCTATGAGATAAATTTGTGAAAAATGTGCGGGGGCTATATATGGGATATTGTACTTATCTATTACATATATTTGTGAAGAATGAGCTGGGGCTTTATGTTGGATATTATACTTACCTAAGGGATACATTTGCGAAGAATGACCTGGGGCTATATGCTAGATATTATACTAACCTATTGGATACAATTGTGAAGAATGAGCTGGGGCTATATGTTGGATATTATACTAACCTATTTCATGCATTTGTAAAGAATGAACTGGGGCTATATGTTGGATATTAAACTTACCTATTTGATGCATTTCTAAAGAACGAGCTTGGGCTTTATGTTGGATATTATTCTAACCTATTTGATGCATTTGTAGAAAATGAGCTTGGGCAATATGTTGGATATTTTATTAACCTATTTGATGCATTTCTAAAGAATGATCTGGGGCTATATGTTGGATATTATACTAACCTATTTGACACATTTGTGAAGAATGAGCTGGGGCTATATGTTGGATTATATACTTACCTGTTTGACACATTTGTTAGGAATGATCGGGGGCTATATGTTGAATATTATACTAACCTATTTGACACATTTGTGAAGAATGAGCTGTGATTATAAGTTCGATATTATTCTAACCTATTTGACACATTTTGGAAGACCGGCTTGGGCTATATGTTGAATATTATATTTACAAATTCGATACATTTGTGAAGAATGAGCTGGGGCTATATGTTGGATATTATACTTACCTATGTGATGCATTTGTGAAGAAAGAGCAGGGGCTATATGTTGGATATTATATTAACCTATTAGATATATTTGTGAAGAATGAGCTGGGGCTATATGTTGGATATTATACTAACCTATTATGAATATTTGTTAAGAATGAGCTGGGGCTATTTGTGGGATATTATACTAACCTATTTGTTGTATTTGTGAAGAATGAGCTGGGGCTATATGTTGGATATTGTACTAACCTATTTGATGCATTTGTGAAGAATGATTTGGGGCTATATGTTGGATTATCCAAACCTATTTGACATATTTGTGAAGAATGAGCTGGGGCTATATGTTGGATATTGTACTTACCTATTTGACACATTTGAGAAGAATGAGCTGGGGCTATATGTTGGATATTATACTTACCTATTTGATGCATTAGTGAAGAATGAGCTGGGGCTATATGAGGGATATTATACTTACTATTAGATATATTTGTGCAGATTGAGCTGGGGCTATATGTTTGATATTGTGCTTACCTATTAGATAAAGTTCTTTAGTGTGAGCTGGGGCTATATGTTGGATATTATACTAACCTATTATATACATTTGTGAAGAATGAGCTGGGGCTATATGTTGAATATTTTACTAACCTATTAGATATATTTGTGAAGAATGAGCTGGGGCTATATGTGGGATATTATACATACTTTTAACGTATATTTGTGAAGAATGAGCTGAGGCTATATGTGGATCCTTATACTAACCTATTTGATGCATTTGTGAAGAATGAGCTGGGGCTATATGTTGGATATTGTGCTTACCTATTAGATAAATTTCAGGAGTGATAGCTGGGGCTATATGTTGGGTATTTTACTAACCTATTAGATACATTTGTGAAGAATGAGCTGGGCCTATATGTGGGATATTATACTTACCTATTTGATGCATTTGTGAAGAATAAGCTGGGGCTATATGTTGATTATTATACTAACCTATTTGATGCATTTGTGAAGAATGAGCTGGGGCTATATGTTGGATATTGTGCTTACCTATTAGATAAATTTGTTTAGTGTGAACTGGATCTATATGTTGGATATTATACTAACCTATGAGTTCCATTTGTGAAGAATAAGCTGGGGCTATATGTGGGATATTATACTTACCTATTAGATATATTTGTGAAAAATGAGCTGGGGCTATATGTTGGATATTATACTTACCTATTTGATACATTTTAGGAAGAAAGAGCTGGGGCTATATGTTGGATATTACACTAACCTATTTGATGCATTTCTAAAGAATGACCTGGGGCTATATGTTGCATATTTTGCTTACCTATGAGAAAAATTTGTGAAGAATGAGCTGGGGCTATATCTTAGATATTTTACTATCCTATTATATACATTTGTGAAGAATGAGCTGGGGCTATATGTGGGATATTATACTAACCTATTTGATACATTGTGGAGAATGAGCTGGGGCTATATGTTGGATATTATACTAACCTATTATATACATTTGTGGAGAATGGGCTGGGGCTATATGTTAAATATTATACTAACCTATTAGAGATATTTGTGAAGAATGAGCTGGGGCTATATGTTGGATATCATACTAACCAATTAGATATATTTGTGAAGAATGAGCTGGGGCTATATGTTGGATATTATACATACCTATAACATATATTTGTAAAAAATGAGCTGGGGCTATATGTTGGATATTATACTTACCTATTTCATGCATTTTTGAAGAATGACCTGGGGCTATATGTTGGATATTATACTAACCTATTAGATACATTTGTGAAGAATGAGCTGGGGCTATATGTTGGATATTATACTTACCTATTTGATGCATTTGTGAAGAATGAGCTGGGGCTATATGTGGGATATTATACTTACCTATTAGATATATTTTTGAAGATTGAGCTGGGGCTATATGTTGGACATTATACTCACATATTTAGTACATTTGTGAAGAATGAGCTGGGGCTATATGTTGGATATTATACTAACCTATTATATACATTTGTGAAGAATGAGCTGGGGCTATATGTTGAACATTTTACTAACCTATTAGATATATTTGTGAAGAATGAGCTGGGGCTATATGTGGAATATTATACAAACCTATTTGATGCATTTGTGAAGAATGAGCTGGGGCTATATGTTGGATATTGTGCTTACCTATTAGATAAATTTCAGGAGTGATAGCTGGGGCTATATGTTGGGTATTTTACTAACCTATTAGATACATTTGTGAAGAATGAGCTGGGGCTATATGTTGGGTAATATACATACCTATTTGATGCATTTGTGAAGAATGAGCTGGGGCTATATGTTGGATATCATTCTAACCAATTAGATATATTTGTGAAGAATGAGCTGGGGCTATATGTTGGATATTATACATACCTATTAGATATATTTGTAAAAAATGAGCTGGGGCTATATGTTGGATATTATACTAACCTATTTCATGCATTTTTGAAGAATGACCTGGGGCTATATGTTGGATATTATACTAACCTATTAGATACATTTGTGAAGAATGAGCTGGGGCTATATGTTGGATATTAAACTTACCTTTTAGATATATTTGTGCAGATTGAGCTGGGGCTATATGTTGGATATTGTGCTTACCTATTAGATAAAGTTCTTTAGTGTGAGCTGGGGCTATATGTTGGATATTATACTAACCTATTATATACATTTGTGAAGAATGAGCTGGGGCTATATGTTGAATATTTTACTAACCTATTAGATATATTTGTGAAGAATGAGCTGGGGCTATATGTTGATTATTATACTAACCTATTTGATGCATTTGTGAAGAATGAGCTGGGGCTATATGTTGATTATTATACTAACCTATTCGATGCATTTGTGAAGAATGAGCTAGGGCTATATGTTGGATATTGTGCTTACTTATTAGATAAATTTCAGGAGTGATAGCTGGGGCTATATGTTGGGTATTTTACTAAAGTATTAGATACATTTGTGAAGAATGAGCTGGGCCTATATGTGGGATATTATACTTACCTATTTGATGCATTTGTGAAGAATGAGCTGGGGCTATATGTTGATTATTATACTAACCTATTTGATGCATTTGTGAAGATTGAGCTGGGGCTATATGTTGGATATTGTGCTTACCTATTAGATAAATTTGTTTAGTGTGAACTGGATCTATATGTTGGATATTATACTAACCTATTAGTTCCATTTGTGAAGAATAAGCTGGGGCTATATGTGGGATATTATACTTACCTATTAGATATATTTGTGAAGAATGAGCTGGGGCTATATGTTGGATATTATACTTACCTATTTGATACATTTTAGGAAGAAAGAGCTGGGGCTATATGTTGGATATTACACTAACCTATTTGATGCATTCCTAAAGAATGACCTGGGGCTATATGTTGCATAATTTGCTTACCTATGAGAAAAATTTGTGAAGAATGAGCTGGGGCTATATCTTAGATATTATACTATCCTATTATATACATTTGTGAAGAATGAGCTGGGGCTATATGTGGGATATTATACTAACCTATTAGATATATTTGTGAAGAATGAGCTGGGGCTGTATGTTAGATATTATACTCACCTATTTGATACATTGTGAAGAATGAGCTGGGGCTATATCTTAGATATTATACTAACCTATTATATACATTTGTGGAGAATGAGCTGAGGCTATATGTTGAATATTATACTAAACTATTAGAGATATTTGTGAAGAATGAGCTGGGGCTATATGTTGGATATTATACATACCTATAACATATATTTGTAAAAAATGAGCTGGGGCTATATGTTGGATATTATACTTACCTATTTCATGCATTTTTGAAGAATGACCTGGGGCTATATGTTGGATATTATACTAACCTATTAGTTCCATTTGTGAAGAATAAGCTGGGGCTATATGTGGGATATTATACTTACCTATAAGATATATTTGTGAAGAATGAGCTGGGGCTATATGTTGGATATTATACTTACCTATTTGATACATTTTAGGAAGAAAGAGCTGGGGCTATATGTTGGATATTACACTAACCTATTTGATGCATTTCTGAAGAATGACCTGGGGCTATATGTTGCATATTTTGCTTACCTATGAGAAAAATTTGTGAAGAATGAGCTGGGGCTATATCTTAGATATTATACTATCCTATTATATACATTTGTGAAGAATGAGCTGGGGCTATATGTGGGATATTATACTAACCTATTAGATATATTTGTGAAGAATGAGCTGGGGCTGTATGTTAGATATTAAACTTACCTATTTGATACATTGTGAAGAATGAGCTGGGGCTATATTTTAGATATTATACTAACCTATTATATACATTTGTGGAGAATGAGCTGGGGCTATATGTTGAATATTATACTAACCTATTAGAGATATTTGTGAAGAATGAGCTGGGGCTATATGTTGGATATCATTCTAACCAATTAGATATATTTGTGAAGAATGAGCTGGGGCTATATCTTAGATATTATACTATCCTATTAGATACATTTGTAAAGAATCAGCTGGGGCTGTATGTTAGATATTATACTCACCTATTTGATATATTGTGAAGAATGAGCTGGGGCTATATGTTGGATATTATACTAACCTATTTGATACATTGTGAAGAATGAGCTGGGGCTATATGTTGGATATTATACTAACCTATTATATACATTTGTGGAGAATGAGCTGGGGCTATATGTTGAATATTATAGTAACCTATTAGTTCCATTTGTGAAGAATAAGCTGGGGCTATATGTGGGATATTATACTAACCTATTAGATATATTTGTGAAGAATGAGCTGGGGCTGTATGTTAGATATTATACTTACCTATTTGATACATTGTGAAGAATGAGCTGGGGCTATATCTTAGATATTATACTAACCTATTATATACATTTGTGGAGAATGAGCTGGGGCTATATGTTGAATATTATACTAACCTATTCGAGATATTTGTGAAGAATGAGCTGGGGCTATATGTTGGATATCATTCTAACCAATTAGATATATTTGTGAAGAATGAGCTGGGGCTATATCTTAGATATTATACTATCCTATTAGATACATTTGTGAAGAATCAGCTGGGGCTGTATGTTAGATATTATACTCACCTATTTGATATATTGTGAAGAATGAGCTGGGGCTATATGTTGGATAATATACTAACCTATTTGATACATTGTGAAGAATGAGCTGGGGCTATATGTTGGATATTATACTAACCTATTATATACATTTGTGGAGAATGAGCTGGGGCTATATGTTGAATATTATACTAACCTATTAGAGATATTTGTGAAGAATGAGCTGGGGCTATATGTTGGATATCATTCTAACCAATTAGATATATTTGTGAAGAATGAGCTGGGGCTATATGTTGGATATTATACATACCTATAACATATATTTGTAAAAAATGAGCTGGGGCTATATGTTGGATATTATACTTACCTATTTCATGCATTTTTGAAGAATGAGCTGGGGCTATATGTTGGATATTATACTAACCTATTAGATACATTTGTGAAGAATGAGCTGGGGCAATATGTTGGATATTGTGCTCACCTATTTGATGCATTTGTGAAGAATGAGCTGGGGCTATATGTGGGATATTATACTTACCTATTAGATATATTTTTGAAGATTGAGCTGGGGCTATATGTTGGATGTTATACTAACCTATTATATACATTTGTGAAGAATGAGCTGGGGCTATATGTTGAATATTTTACTAACCTATTAGATATATTTGTGAAGAATGAGCTGGGGCTATATGTTGGATATTATACATACCTTTAACATATATTTGTGAAGAATGGGCTGGGGCTTTATGTGGGATATTATACTAACCTATTTGATGCATTTGTGAAGAATGAGCTGGGGCTATATGTTGGATACTGTGCTTACCTATTAGATAAATTTCAGGAGTGATAGCTGGGGCTATATGTTGGGTATTTTACTAACCTATTAGATACATTTGTGAAGAATGAGCTGGGGCTATATGTTGGATATTATACATACCTATTTGATGCATTTGTGAAGAATGAGCTGGGGCTATATGTTAGATATTATACTTACCTATTTGATGCATTAGTGAAGAATGAGCTGGGGCTATATGTGGGATATTATACTTACCTATTAGATATATTTGTGCAGATTGAGCTGGGGCTATATGTTGGATATTGTGCTTACCTATTAGATAAATTTCTTTAGTGTGAGCTGGGGCTATATGTTGGATATTATACTAACCTATTATATACATTTGTGAAGAATGAGCTGGGGCTATATGTTGAATATTTTACTAACCTATTAGATATTTTTGTGAAGAATGAGCTGGGGCTATATATGGGATATTATACATACCTTTAACGTATATTTGTGAAGAATGAGCTGAGGCTATATGTGGATTCTTATACTAACCTATTTGATGCATTTGTGAAGAATGAGCTGGGGCTATATGTTGGATATTGTGCTTACCTATTAGATAAATTTCAGGAGTGATAGCTGGGGCTATATGTTGGGTATTTTACTAACATATTAGATACATTCGTGAAGAATGAGCTGGGGCTATATGTGGGATATTATACTTACCTATTTAATGCATTTGTGAAGAATGAGCTGGGGCTATATGTTGATTATTATACTTACCTATTTGATGCATTTGTGAAGAATGAGCTGTGGCTATATGTTGATTATTATACTTACCTATTTGATGTATTTGTGAAGAATGAGCTGGGGCTATATGTTGGATATTATACATACCTATTTGATGTATTTGTGAAGAATGAGCTGGTGCAATATTTTGGATATTGTGCTCACCTATTAGATAAATTTCTGGAGTGTGAGCTGGGGCTATATGTTTGATATTATACTAACCTATTAGATACATTTGTGAAGAATGAGCTGGGGCTATATGTCTGATATTGTACTAACCGTTTAGATATATTTGTGAATAATGAGCTGGGGCTATATGTTAGATATTATACTTACATATTTGATGCATTTTAGGAAGAAAGAGCTGGTGCTATATGTGGGATATTATACTATCCTATTATTGTGAATAATGAGCTGGTGCTATATGCCTGATATTGTACTAACCGATTAGATATATTTGTGAATAAAGAGCTGGGGCTACATATTGGATATTGTAATTACCAATCAGATATATTTGTGAAGAATGTGCTGGGGCTATATGCAAAGTACAAAACATCATATCAGCTCATTCTGCTTAGATATTACTATAATAACCTAGTACAATGCGTGTTTCAGGTATAGCTTAAGTTTATTCTGAGGAAAAATCAACAAGTCGGTCCGAATAAATCATGTATATCTAACGCTCATTCTGCTCAGATGATAATGAAGTAAGATACATAAGGTATAGCCAAAGATCATTCTACTCGCTGCAAGTCCTCGTCTGGATGGAGGGGAAGTTTTCTTGCAAATACAGTTGATGATTTGAACATTGATTAATGACTAAAACATCGTAACCACAGTTACGAGGTGTTCCTTCGAGTAACCTGTGGTTAATTTGTTGTGAACAATCAACGCTAATATAAAAGGATTTATTTTGTAAGCAAATGCCTAGTTAGAGTAATGGTAGCTGCGCCCTTGTGATTTATAGGGTTTACAAATACCATTCTTTTAAAACCTCTTTTTCAGATTACTCGTAAATTATAAAAATTCTTTTCTTTACATTCCGTTTTTTTTTTAACAAAAAACGTTTTCATGATTTAAAGGGATTTTGCTTTTTGATTCAGATGTAAAACTATGACTGACTTCCGACCAATTGATATCGTCCAGTTTATCAATACGAATTTTACAGCATTCCTAACAGAATTGAAAATAATATTTTATAAACCGTAACATTTCAAACTCATTTTGTAATAAAAAGTCCTTTCTCCTAATTTAACTACATTTTTTAATTTGGTGGTAGACAACCTCCCCACGTATAGCCAAATGTCAATAGCCAATTATAGAAAAGAGCCTCTTCCTTTTACATGAGCTGTCAAAATTGTTGTCTAAGAGTGACTTCCCTTGTTGACTGTGTCTGATAAATTACGTGATTTTTTTGTACGGTCAGGCGGAATTCGTGGTACCAGTCAATAGTGTCATCATGGCGTCGACTACATCAATTCTTGTGTTTTTACTTGTAATTTTATCTGTTTTTGTGCAGATTATGGGCGGGTAGGTATTGTTCAAACCTGAAAATGTAAATTTTGTTTTTAGTTTATTCATTGATACCAAAATTAGAGCATGTTTCACTTTAATGTCAATAGAATTTCCTAAAATTGAGTGCCGGTTGTTATGATCTGTCACAAAGTCGTGGTGGCTTCTGATTGGCTGTTATGAAACTTGTCATTTAGATGAAAGAATAAGCCTGTCTCATTCTTATATCTGTATCCTATTTGTAATTCAGCTAATTGTGTCTTAATAAGTCCTTTAAAAGCACAGTCCATCTAGAATTTCGTTCCTAAACTTCTTCAGAACTTGAGAAGATGAGGAAATTAAAAGGGGACTGTGCATGATATGTCAGACAGATAAAAGATATCAAAGCCCTCAGATTTTCTTCTAACTGATACTTGGTCAGAATGCTTGTACCAATGTTATAAAGACCATGCCTTTTGACAGTATGTCCAATCTGTTCAGGGGTGGATGGAAATACCGAAAGGTATCGAAAGGGACCGAAAGGCTTTTTGGAAATACCGAAAGGCTTTTTGGAAATACCGAAAGGGACCGAAAGGGACATGGAAAACCGAAATGAATGAAAATATTGATGTCAAAGCAATTTCTATGTACCCTAAAATAAAGAAAACTTCCATAATCTTAATTTTTGGAAACACAGAAAGGGACCGAAAGGGACATGGAAAAACTGAAATAAACGAAAATATTGATGTCAAAGCAATTTCTGTCCACCCTGCAATAAAAAATTACCATAATCTTGCTTTTTGGAAATACCGAAAGGGACACAGAAAAATCGAAATGGAGGAAAAAAATAATGTCAAATGAATTTCTTTTTACCCTGCAATCAAAAATTGCCTTAACGGTTAACCCTAATTATTGGAAATACCGAAAGGGAGCGAAAGGGACCCAAAGAGACATGGAAAAACCGAAATGAACGAAAATATTGATGTCAAAGCAATTTCTATCTACCCTGCAATAAAAAATAACCATAATCTTGCTTTTTGAGCGGCGCATATACGCCAGATGGGGCTTGTCAGTAACCTTGGCTTGTCAGTAACGTGAGCTTGAGTGATAGCTAAAAATAATAGCAAAAAGACAGACAGACGACTGGGCCATAACATAGTATGACCTTTTGAGTGTAAATTGAAAATAGTTTTATGCACAACTATACGTCAAACAGTCATTTTGCAAGTTTCGGTTCATTCCAATTCAAAGTGAGACGAGTATCTCACAAAAGAAATATAGTGAATTTCAATCAATTCAAGGGCAGATGATACTAGAAAGACCCAAGCTTTTTGAATTTCTGAAGTCATACACAAACAAATATTAGGATTACATTGTGACAAGGTTCATTTCAATCCAACTGAATTTGTAGGAGTTGTGCACACACACACATACAAAAAGCTGTAAATTTAAACTATTTTGTGAAGTAAAGGGCAGATAAATCAGGAACTACTTTACATATGAAAAAATATATAAACCTAAGCACAAATGGACAACCTACAAAGTCATTGTTGCAAGCTTCCTTGCATTCCCATCGAAAATGTAGGCGAAAATGAGCTGACAAGAATGTTGTTTGTCATTCAACTCAAGTGCAGATAATTCAAGATAACTCAAGAATGACTGGGGCATCTTGATTTGAAACGTATTATGCACAACTAGATATCATAGAGAGGAATTGTGTCTAGTTTGCAAGCGCTCAATGCAAATGACTTTTTTGGAGGAGTTGTGCTCACAAAAAATAAGATAGAAATTCATTGTAAACATAAATATTTTTGTCCATTTCGGTTTTTCCATGTCCCTTTCGATCTTTACAAAAAATAAGGTTATGGCAATTTTGATTGCAGGACAGAAAGAAAAATATTTTAAATTAATATTTCTGTCCATTTCGGTTTTCCCATGTCCCTTTCGGTCCCCTTCGGTATTTCCAAAAAGCAAATTTATAGTAATTTTTGATGCCAGGGTACATAGAAATTGCTTTGAGATTAATATTTTTGTCCATTTCGGTTTTTCCATGTCACCTTCGGTCCCTTTCGGTATTTCTAAAAGGCAAGATTATGGCAATTTTTAGTTTATACTAATATATTTTAGTTCGATTGCGACGAAAGCTTAAGCTTATAGAATCGCTCTCGAACACTCCATCCTGATGTTTTCACGTCCCTGAGAGAGAGGCAGTGTTTTAAACACACTGCTACCCATTTTTACAGCTGGGTGAACTGGGGCTGGCTTTTAAGTGTTTTGCCCATAAACACACCCTGGCGACAGTGGGGCTCGAACCACGGACCTCCAGGTCACAGGTTGAGTGCATTTACCACTAGGCCACCGAGGCAGTATGGCAATTTTTGATTGCATGGTACAAAGAAATTGCTTTTACATCAATATTTTCGTTCATTTTGGTTTTTCCATGTCCCTTTCGGTCCCTATCGGTATTTCCAATAATTAGGGTTAAGGCAATTTTTGATTGCAGAGTAGAAGATAATTCATTTGACATCATTTTTTTTGTCCATTTCGGTTTTCTATGTCCCTTTTGGTCCCTTTCGGTATTTCCAATAATTAGGGTTAAGGCAATTTTTGATTGCAGGGTAGAAAGATATTCGTTTGACATCATTTTTTTGTCCATTTCGGTTTTCTATGTCCCATTTGGTATTTCCAAATAGCAAGATTATGGTAATTTTATATTGCAGGGTGGACAGAAATTGCTTTTACATCAATATTTTTGTCCATTTCGGTTTTTCCATGTCCCTTTCGGTCAGTTTCGGTATTTCCAAAAATTAAGATTATGGAAGTTTTTTTATTATAGGGTATATAGAAATTGCTTTGACATCAATATTTTCGTCCATTTCGGTTTTTCCATGTCCCTTTCGGTCCCTTTCGGTATATCCAAAAAGCCTTTCGGTCCCTTTCGGTATTTCCAAAAAGCCTTTCGGTACCTTTTGGTACCTTGCGGTCCCTTTTGGTACCTTTCGGTCCCTTTCGGTATTTCCATCTACCAATCTGTTCAGTATGACAGAAACTGGCCTGCCTTACACTTTATACAACTTAGGCTGAGGAAAAGTGAATGAAAAGATCCTGGTTAACACTAGACTCCTCAGAAGATTGTACCATCAAAAATATTTTTCCCTTTGAAAATTTGTCTGTCTGTCTATCTGTCTGTATAGGTATGTTGCAGTTCCCATTGTCTGGTTTTCACGAAACAGGTGACATACCCATCCATCAACTTAGCATTACGAGAAAAGGGGCCTTTTGAAAATTCAGTTTAAAATAATCCACATTTGTTATTATATTAATTGTCTTCAAAGTTGCTCAAAATAATTTTATAAGCCAAAGGATTGTTGACATTTCTTGAAAAATGATATCCTCATAAATAGCTTTTGCTATAAATGGCTAAATAGCTTCAATTTTAACGATCAGTAGCGAAATGCTATATGTTCAAGTTGGCAGTAGTAGGAAGGTTAGAGCTTGAATTCAATACCATATATTACATCTAACTAAAAGTGAAGTCAGAGTAGATTTTTTATTCAAAAAGATTTTTGGTGTCTCTTGAAATAAATTTTCAATCACTTAAATTTTTCAGACGAGACTTTTACAAGATTCTTGGTGTGTCCAAAAGTGCAAATACAAATGAAATCAAGAAAGCTTACAGAAAACTTGCTAAAGAAATGCACCCTGACAAGAACAAGAATGACCCGGATGCAGAGGAGAGATTCCAGGATTTAGGAGCGGCTTATGAGGTATGAATGCTTTTTAATTGAGGAAAAACAGTACTCTTTATTATTATTTTGATAACTCACCACCTTACCAGTGAAATTATCAAAAGCTTTTACCCCGTTTTTAAATATCTCACCCTATCTGATGTCATCAAAGATGAACCAGAAAAATGATGTCATCATGAACATTGCATAACAATCATTATCATGTGATAATGACTCTCTTTGTCTGAAAATTTTCACATTTTTTCTCATTTCCACATTAAAGAAATAGAATAAACTGAAAAATAATAAAGAAGAGGGGGAAATGGCTTGCGCAGGTCTGTTGGTTTGTCCTTAATAGACCATATTTTTGTCCGGAGTATCTCAAAAAGTGTGCAAGCTAGAATCACGAAACTTCACAGACCTGTGGATAGATCTCATTAAGTAGAAGTGCAGTGCACAGAAAACCATAAGTCTACTCATCATATATTTTTAGTTATTGCCCTTTATTGTTTGACAAAGAATAGGCCATTGACCTGCTATTATGGGGGGGGGGGGGAGAAATGTTTTACAAACATTGCTTGTTTGTTTTTAGAGTAACATTCATTGATATTTCATTTTGTGAACAATAAAAGCTATATTTTCATGTGTTTTCACCACTGGTGAAAATATAGCATTACTTGCACATTCATAGAAATGTAAATCAATCTATAATACTGAAGCAGGGGATTATCCTATATTATAAGACCATCAAGAAATTGGCAAGATGGATGATTCTTGAATGAATTTAGAATAGCATTGAATGAGATGGATAAGCAAATCTGAATGACACTAAGGAGAGGAAATAATTTATAATACAGTGTATTGTTTTTCTTTCAAATAGAGTTGTGTGTCCTCCCATCCACGCAAACAGTAGAGTGTTTTGAATGATTTGAGAGGGTTTGAAAGACTTGAGAGATGTTTTGAAAGATTTGAGAGGGATTTTGAAAGATTTGAGAGAGGTTTTGAAAGATTTGAGAGGGGTTTTGAAAGATTTTAGAGGAGTTTTGAAGAATTTTAGTGGATGTTATGAAGAATTTTAGAGTGTTTTTCTTGTCAATTTGAGTGAGTTGTAGGAATTCCATGCAATGACCACTGATCGAGTGATTTAGAATGATTTTGATTTGGTGAGTGTTCATTTAAAATATTCTTTACTGTAACTTATTTAGGACTAAGTTTACAGTAATCGATGAATTTATTTTAGTCTAACTTGCATACTGTCAAAGTGTCATGCAAAAAAAATCATCATATAAATCAGGTGTGTGGAATTCCATGCCGGCATGCCCAACTTGTATGATACAGGCTTTTCTGTATGCTGATAAGTACATTTTACATGGCTACTTGTCCATGGACTAGTAAATACCAGAGCAAATCTTAGAATGGTACTAGATAGATTTAATAGATTGTTAGTCTTATGTTTGTTAATAGATTGTTAGCCTTATGTTTGTATCATAGGGTAGAAAACTTTGTTTTTAATGAAGAAAATGTCGGGCTCCAGCATTTTCTTCATGAAAGACGGTTTCCTCAATATTTGTATATTCTCTTTTAAATGGACAAGTTCATTTTGATCATGGACAAGTAGAAAATCATCTTATACTTGTCCAGGGACAAGTAGATAAAACAGTATTTCCACATCCTGTATAAATAGTTGGAAATGTGATTAAAACTGGCACTAGTAAGTAAGTAGTTTGGAGTTAAAAATGGTTGTCTTAGTAAGGTTAAGTATTAATTGATCTTTATCAACCTCTACAATTTGACCAGGTTTAATTTTTTTTCCATATCAACCATATATAGTTAATTATGTATGCATTATGTATCTGACTTAAAGATATTCTGACAAGGGACCTCAAGTGGTAACACATTTAAGTGTTTACTCCTACAGTTAACAACATTGTGAAACTGACACAGGAAAGATTTTGGAATGCAATTGAATGATTGTGTGGAGACAGAGTGAGTTTTGAGTGGAATTAAAAGGAGGTAATCGGTTTTGAGTGGAATTAAAAGGAGGTAATCGAATAACCTCCCTGTAATGAAATATGTATACACATTCTGTAAATAGCTTGCCATTCACTCAAGAACCAATCAGACACTTAAAATTTTTATTATGTCAGTGAATTTGCAATTTTTTTCTATTTATATTTATTTTGAATTTAGCTGTTGATTGTATACTTTTTATTTATTTTGCAGTGTTTTTGAGTGGTTGGAGTGAGTGTTTGGAATGAATGAATGGAGCACTGAGTGAGCGATTTAGAATGGTTTTGATTGAGTTGAATGTCAGTTTCACAATGTAACTAACTGTACTATTTTACAGGTACTATCAGACCCAGATAAAAGAAAGAAATATGACAAACATGGAGAAGAAGGGTTGAGTAAACACGATTTTGATGGTGGAGACGTTTTTAGCAGGTAGGTTTTATATTTAGATCATATTATATGAGTGGTCATTGAATACAGAATTTATTAAAAGAGTCATCTTTAAACAGATAAAAACGAGGCTTTGATGAGTTTTTTATGTCTCAGAAGTCAAGTTTAATAAATTTGGTATTGTATAAGGATAACTCTGATATATTCTATTAATGATATGACCTGAAATTGTAGTAATAAAACAAGGAAATTACGATGTTCATTGGTTCAAGTTATTCCGCAAAGCATATAACACCATTGTGAAATGATGTCAGCAAATCTATTATGATGTTATTTTCCCAACAAAAGTATAACATTGCTATCCATTCTTAGCTCATTTGCATAGCTATTAGACATGTTTAATAACACCCATGTAATATGAAAAATATTCAACAGGATTATTTCACTCTCTCGACGAAGGTCATATTATAATAGGTGTTATGCTTCTTGCGTTTCTTTTAAGGTTTGAAATTTTGTTGTTAAAGCTTAACTTAAGTTTTCATTTTGAGGGATTAGCTCATGTTTTCACGATAATTTATCACATGTAAAGCTGTCAAGGTATTGGTAATTTCATATTTTGACTAGAGCAAAAATACCATTTTTTGCCTTTATACTATTCTAGAAATAAGCAATAAGCTTTGGTTTGTTGAAACACGTTGGAAACATTAAAGAAAAAAAAAATCACTCATAAAACCCCAATTTACAGTAACAAAAGTTATCTTATAACAAGAAATTTCTATATCTTTTGCTTTCAGCTTTTTTGGTGGAGATTTTTTTGGCATGAGAACAAATCAAGAACATGAAAGACCTCGAGGTGGGGATGTCCTCATGGATTTAGAGGTTACTTTAGAAGAATTATACTCAGGGAATTTTATTGAGGTGAGCCTAAGTGATGCTTTGCTTTCTATGAATTCTGTTCATTTATCAAGTTTTCACAAAAAATAAAGATATAGGCAGTAACAATTCTTTGGTGCTGAGTCATTGATATTTGTTAAACAAGTACAAAAATGCTACACACTTACAAGTACTTAGTCATTACAATGGTGAAAAATGAACAAATAAAATCAATCTTCCCTATCGGTAGCCTATAATGAACATAATTTGTCGAAAAATATTAACACTTGATTGGGGAAAAAATATAAATATTCTGTTGAATTGTTGGTTTACCTTGTTTTTGTGGGGATGGGCCTTTATTAGAGGTTTCAAGATTTTACGAATTCATATGAAAAATGGTCTATTTCAAAAAGTGGTGGGTGGGGCTTTATTAGAGCATGGGTCTTTAGTATTGGATTTCTTAAGATATTTCTATAAGTTGTAAAAACTATTTAATTTTCTAGGAAACAGAAACAAGAGGGATTTATCTAAGTTGAAGAACTTGTTTCCCAAGCGATGTAAAATAAATAGGTTTAAACCAAACCATTAGATTGAAGTTATTTCGAAATGATGCTCTGTAACTTGTTTGCTGCTCTACGAAAAAAAGGGCTTGTTTACAAATGGAATACTGATCCTTTAAAGCTTATTTATGGATGCAAAGTTCATGGCCACAAATTTAACCCATCTAGAGATGTTCAAAGCTTGTTTCTGCTGCAAAAAAGATTGTTGGGCAGTAAAGACTCGGATAAACCTGCACAAATGTGCAATCAGATCCAGGCATAATTTCTTGATTTCTACTTAATTCAGGGTTTGACACTTACTACTTTTTTACCACCAGCCACAAGGACCCGCTGGCTCTAAATTTTAAAGGTCCTACAAAATAATAACATGTCCTCCTTGAAAACTTTTTTTTATTTTTAAATAATTGCAATCCAATAAAATAAAGAAATTTGATTGGTTTAAATCGCATCACGTGGGGAAATCAATTGCACTTTATTTCTGTATAAAATGCAATTGGTCTTGTCGTTCGGGAAACCCCCCGAAATTCGATCTGCAAGTCCAGTGTTGTAGGAACTCGAATTAACCTAGATCCCGATCATCAACGCAACATTGCTATTCGAACTGTTAAAAAATTAATATATTTTCGCAAGAATTTACGATTACAAGCATGCAGTTCTGATTCTGAGCCGACCTAAACTTGGAATACAGCGAGTCGACGAAGACCTTCAAGCAACCCTTTCAACTAAGACCGACTACACCGTTTTCGTTTAAAAATACAGACTAACTTGGCAGAAACAAGCTTTTTTGTCATAAGTACCTCTACGAATTTCAATGTTGTCTTTTATTTGTGTATCATTTGTTTTACTGTGTGACATTTCACTTCGATAGTGAGATAAACAATACACAATCTAAAAATAGATCGTGTAATTTATACGCGCAGAAAGTAGAATTGAAGCTTAAATGTTTGGTATTTCAATAGTTTTTTGATCTAGATGATAGCAATTATAAGGGACGAGTGTCTTTTTCACTGCGTTTATTTGGGGTATAAAGTGCAATTGCCTTAGCACATGGCGTAATCATAATGCCCTACGGGCGTTATTTGCCATGTGCTAAGGCAATTGCACTTTATACCCCAATAAACGCAGTAAAAAAGACACTCATCCCTATAGCAATTTAAGAGATAAATGTATTGAAAACAGTGAGGGAAAAGAAGAAATTGCTTGTGGCAAGCAATTTCTTATTTTTCCTCATTGGATTTCAAATGGTATAGGAAAAAATGAGTATTAGAAAGGGAACTGTTCAAAACAGGATTTATTAAAAAATGATATGCCCATTATCTACAGGCACAAAGGACCTACAGCATGGCAACTTCTACAAGTCCTCCTTAGAAACCACAGGTCAGGGGCCTCAAGGTCTGGTGTTAGTGTCGATCCCTGACTTAATAATTGTGTGAAAAACTTTACCCACACTGGTTGAAATGTCTTCAAAATAGGCAATTTGTTTGAAAAAAATATCAAATTCAGTAGAATAAGAGTTTTAGCTTATCCTTATCTAAAAATGATGGTCACAGAATTGTAATTAACACCCAAGACATGTTGAGTAAATTCCTTGAATGTTCTTTTAGGCTAGAGATCAGAGCTATAGATAGAAGGGGTATTTCGTATTTTAGATCAAAGTATTTCTATAAGCATAAACTCTATGTTGTTGGTACTCAATGGAATCATCTAATTGGGATGATTCAGGTGAGAACCAACAAGATTGGGTTTCATTGAGAAATAAAGATTTTAGACTTGTTTTTAACCCCCCCCCATCCCCCTCTTATATGTTCCTCTGTAGAGATAGAGGGGTATTTTGGGTTTTAGATTAAAGTATATCAATAATTGTAGCACAAACCCAATGTTGTTGGTACTCAATGGAATGTCTTGTCCAATTGATTCAAATGAGTACCCAAAACATAGGATTTCATGGAGAAGTAAAGATTTTAGAATGACTTTATCCCCTCGTATCTTTACCTCAGTTCCTTTGTAGGTATTGCATTATTAACTTGTAGCAAGGTCAGCTAGAAAATGTTACTAAGTATATATATATATTGTAGGTATTACGTTATAAGCCTGTGGCCAAGCCTGCACGGGGTACCAGAAAATGTAATTGTAGAACAGAAATGGTGACCACACAGTTAGGACCTGGTAGATTTCAGATGCAACAACAACAAGTCTGTGATGAATGTCCAAATGTCAAGTATGTATATTCAGATTAAGGTAGTGGACCACTAATAGATCCGCAACGTTTCGGAAATAATGAACTTTAACAGTGTTTAACTGAGGTTTCCTAATGATTTTCATTAGGAAACCTCGGTCAACATTGTGAAAGTTCATGAGTGCCGAAATGTTGTGGATCTATAACAGTTCCACTACCTTATTGCAGGTCCCATCGCAGTGCATTTGAGAGCTCATCAGAGTCCCATTATTCTATTATGGGGGTCATTGGTTTGATCTTCGGTGGTTGCGCTTAACCTTTTTTAAATTTGTCTCAAAATAATTGGTGGATAAAAGTATACCTAGGTGGGAAAGTAGCTGGACACTAGGAAAGGATGTAATGGTAGGAAAGGTATAAGAACTACCAATAGTTCATTGTTATTAGCTCCAGCCACTGCAATATCACTGAAAAAATGTTTATTACTGCGTTAAAACCTGTTCAAACAAATAAATCAGATATATGCTTTCATTTCAAGTTTTTGTTGTTCCAAATTGAAATTTTTATGAGTTGTTGATTTGAATCAGAATGTATGAGGCCCTTAATATTTTATCAATTTAAGTAATAAATAATAAGAACCAAAGATTTTTGAAATTCACCGAAAAGGATATCTCGAATTTCCAACACTATAAAGATAACCAATTCTAGGCTTAATTTGATGAAAATATGCAATTTATGCATTGTAAATTTGTCTGTGTTTGAAGGAATAAAAGGTCTCAAAATGAATATAATTTCTTGCCTATTGTTTTGACTTGCCTTTGTGAAGTGTTTACATTTAGTGGATGATTACCATTATCATCAACTGATTTAGATCAATTTTGTATTTTGTTACAGCTTATTAGGAGGAATATATTTTTGATATAAAATAAATGAGCCTGTGTGTGAGATTTCCAACGATTTCAAAAAATACACAAAGCAAAGACTATGACCGGCCTATGCATCTGCACAGTCTGACCAGAGTCCTTACTATGTGTTTAAGTAGATAGATAAGGTCCATAAAGTAGCTGTAGACCACCAGGTGACTCTATATTTACAGTATGTGGTTTATTACGTGACTCAGTGTTTGCACATATCAAATTGTTGGAAATGTCACGCACAGGCTCAAATCAAAATTGATCATCGTCAAAAAAAATCTTTTTGTCCTGTGTTACAGAATGGTTCCAGAAGAAAAAGCGCTTGAAATAGAGATAGAAAGGGGAATGAGAGACGGACAGGAATATCCATTTGTAGCTGAAGGTTTGTCATCAGTATCAGAATTGAATAAAACTACACAACAAAATTTAAGTCTTGTCCATGGTTTGACACTTACCACTTTTTGCCACCAGCATGAAGGACCTGTTAGCCCTTAATATTACAGGGATGAATTGAAAAGAAAACATTGTCAGAAAAGAAGAAATTGTTTGGGACAAGCAATTTCTTCTTTTTACACAATGCTTTACTTTTGGTAATGTATATTTAGGTATTGGAAAGCTATTTTTTTTTAAGAAAATGAAGTCATACACTCTGAAGGCCTTAAGGAACTGCAGCTTGGTAACTTCTACCAGTCGTCCCTCAAATCCACAGGTCTCGGATCCAAGGACTGGTGTTAGTGTCGATCCCTGTCGTCTAAATTGAAAAAAGTTGTAAATGACAAATACTATGGGACAAGGATAAATTTAACCCTTGTCACGCTGAATAAATTTTGGCTAAAAATTATCATCAAAGTCAAAGGGCTAAAAGCACTGAAAGTACCTACTGTAGGTCAATTTTTATTTGAAAAACTAAATCTATTGGCAATTCTGGTTTCAAAGTGAGAAACAGGTGGTGTAGACTAATATCAGGCTGCACATTTGTGCAGGCTGATGTTGGGCTATAGCTCCTGCTAAAGCAGGAATATTCCGGGTTCAGCATGACAAGGGTTAATGTTACAAGCAATTTCTTCTCCTTCAACACTAATTTCAAAAGTTTAAATCCACAGGGATGTAAAATGTTATTTGAATATCAATCCTGGGGTCTCTATGATTATGACAATCAGCCAACTTTCATCCAACATTTGATAAAAGTCATTTTAACTCGTGTTTTTTTTTTTTTTTTTTTTTTTTTTTTTCAAACCAATGGACAAATCATGAGCAGTATGCCTAATTTAGAAGAGTAGGTAGAGGTATATATTTACAGCTTACTTGTTTATGAGGTAATGTATATTGAATAAGAATGCAATGAGTCTGTGCTCTCAAGAGATTTTACTGAGTAAATGATATGCAGTCTGATCTTAGTTTACACCAAATGTTTGTGCCTCTAAGAATAGTTTATGTAATTATTTTTCAAAAGAAATTAATAAGACTTATAATCAGGACCTTGGATTATATACTTGTTTTATACTCAATTGAGAATTTACTCAAATATAATTGGTAGAGTTGAAGATTCTTGAAGATTCTTGAAACTTTCACTGATCCTGCACAAAAAGAAAGTATTGTGATGCATCAATTTTGCATATGAAAAAATTCTAAAATTCCACTAATCCTGATTATACAGACAAAGAAGGAAAAATTATGCAGGGCAAGCAGACAAGTTGAATTTTCAAGCCCTGATTGACTGGCATATACACCGACATGCTTTAACAAAATCATTAAATCGTATAAATACATGTATAATTATTTGAGTATGAAGTTTGAGTGAATTTATTTTGAGTAAGAAAAAAAAATTATAATCTGCCAAGGTGTTCAAATGTTTAACTTCCTCTAATTTTCATACAATATTTGCACTTAGAAAGGGGTCTATAACTTCCCTCTAACATGACAAGGTCCAAGTCGTGCTGGAGCTACAGATAGAGGGGGTATTTTGGATTTTTATTCCCGGCCAATTGGGGATATCGGAATGTTCCCGTCTGTTATTCCATGGTTCCGTCACTAAACTTGTCCGGAGCATATCTCCTAAAGTATAAAAGCTATCAATTTGAAACTTTAAAGGTGGTTAGATCTCATGGAGGAGATGTGCTACGCACAAGAACTACATGAACAACTCTTACTTGCATAATTATGAGTTATTGCCCTTTGATAAGGCTTCAGATTACTGTCAAGCGTTGATGGCGGGGGATGGTCATGTCTTGTCAAATTACATTTATTCATTTATAGTTGTGCAAATCCTATATTGTTGGTACTCATTGGAATCGTCTTCTTGAGACAATTCCAATGAGTAACCACAGCATAGAGTTTTAATGAGCAAGAAAGTTTTAGACTGGCATCCCCCAATCTTATCTGAACCTCTAGATGTTGCTTTCTTTTATAGGTGAGCCTCATATAGATGGAGATCCAGGGGATTTACGATTTAGAATAAGGCAACAAAAGTGAGTATGCCTGACATAAGCTTTAGAAATTAAGTTGTGATTATGCGACAGACTTTAGATATTCAAAAAAAATGATGGGTCAATTCAACACTATTATAAGTGCCTATATAATTATAGGCACTTACAATAGTTTTGCTCTAACCCCTCAAAATATTGATATGAAGGTACTTAGCTTATGAATTTTTCATGGTGAATGAAAATTTGAGTAAAGACTTCAAGCTTATTCAACATACAATGCTCATTTTTGGCATGATGATAGATTTGATAGAAATACTTCTGCTGATACCAAGATCAAGGTCACATGACAAGGTCAAGATCATTCTATTAAGGTCAACAAAACCATAATAACATTACATTGCCTATTACTTTAAGACTGTTCCGGATACAATTACCATATTTGGCATGATAAAAGATCTCATCCATACCCATTGCAAATACCTCTTTTGGGATATTTGTGTTTCACAAAGACATCTTGTTACATTTATTCTACTAAAATATACACATCTGGACATGAGGGTGACAAGGTAAATAAGGGGTTTCCTCTACCATATAAAAAAGTGGCAAATGATTTCAGGTGCTTTTATATGAAAGGGTTTATAAAGAAAACAAACTCTCAAATTAACTCTAAGTGTAAATTACAACATACCTTGACATTCAATTATCTCAACTGTCCATCTTCTTCTAACAATTTTGTTGTTATCCATCTAAAAAAAACCTTGATGCCATACTATTTTCAGAATTTCAAGAGAATATTTGTTGATTTCATAGAGGTATGAAACTAAAAATCTAATTTAACCGCATTAAAGAAAATCTTGATTGCATGCCATCATGGTAGATTATCACAAGATGGAATTAGAGTTATATATTAGATGCAAAACTGCATCTCAAACATCTACCTCAGATGCATAAAATCGACAGTTAATCCTACCAAAAATTGTTTGAAACATTATAGTTTGTGAATTTGATGCAGAGGATTCAATTTACTTAAGAGTTTAACCAGTAAACCTTTTATGTTGGCAGATTTGTGTTCATAATGAATCGTTTTTAATTTTCAGACATGCTAGATTTGAAAGAAGAGGAGATGATTTATACACAAATGTTACAATATCTTTAGTTGATGCATTAATTGGTTTTGAAATGGATATACCTCATTTAGACGGCCATAAAGTAAGTTCTGTACTTTTATATGCTTACATGTTCGAAAATGATCATTTGAAGATAGATTATTTGCCAAATTTCAATTCACAATCATAAAAAGATGGTTAAATCATTTTTACTTTCACTTAATTAAATATCATTGTAAAAACATGATATGTTAAAACTGTTTTTAAGCCCAAAACAAACAAGCATCAACATTATTTAAGAGATGAAGAGAGTATTTGTTGATCTCATAGAGGTATGAAACCAAAACCAAATCACACTGTATGAATACGCGATCCTTTAGGTCTATGAAAATATTAAAGTACACTGGTAAACAATGAAGTTTGAAGTCTACTTTCTCTGTAAAGATTAAAAAAATAAAGAAAAAAAAAATAAGGTCATGTGTTCTTATATCAAGGTGCAATGGCAAAAAGTTTTACAAATGGTACAGAAATAGACAACAATTTTGTCATTTAAAGAGGTACTTTTAATCAAAACATTATTTCTGCCAGGTTAATTGGCAATTTGAAACAAAATTGGTGTGATAGGGCTTAGTTGAGAGGGGTTTTTGATGGTCTTGGTCGACTCAATGTAAATGTTGATTCAAAATCAGAACAGCGTGTTTCTATTAAAAATTTCTTTTAAAAGATATCTTAATTTCAAATAGATAAAATAGCAATTTAAGGTTGTGGAAGGGGATTGTAGGTTATTCGTGTTCCTACTACACTGGACTGGCAGAAGGTCGGGGACTTGCCGAAAGAACTATTGCACTTTATACAGAAAAAGGTGCAATTGATTGGATTTTAACCAATAAAAATTCTTAATTTTATTTAATTCTTCATTATATTGAATCACAATTATATTGCTACAAGTGTTACAATACAATATCTTGTATAGAATCATTGTTTTAGTACTCATTTTCCTAAAACTTCAATAGTATTTCAATAAAAATTGATGGGTCACATCAACACTGATATATAGGCACTTACAATAGTTCTGCACTGACCCTTCGAAGTGCTCTTACAAGGTATTAAGGTTCCACTTATCAATGCAAATCATTCAATGTCAAGGTTATCCATCAAGGTCAAGGTCAAATTTTGGATAAAAATGCTGTTTGTGGGCATAATAAGTGTTATACGTACATATTTTGTTTTTATTTCAGGTACATGTACAAAGAGATAAAATTACGTGGCCGGGAGCCAAAATGCGTAAACCTAACGAGGGCATGCCTAATTACGAAAATAATAATGTTATGGGTAGTTTATGGATAACATTTGATATAGATTTTCCAAAAGGTGTACTTAAAGAGGAAGATAGACAAGGTATGTTAACATTGAAGCATGTGTGCTATTATACAATGCAATACAATACAACACAAACAATTACCTGTTTTTAACAAATGCATAAGTATAAAAATATACACATAAGAAGTGAAAAAAGACATAGGTTTTCAGAAGAACAATTTGAGTTATCCTGTGATATGTAAAAAAAACATTTGAATTCAAAGTCTTCAAGAAAATGAATAATATATGAATTCAGATAAATTAAGTATAAGTTTGGGTGAGTTGTCTGTAAACAAATTTTGAAACTTTTGTACTGTTGGTCAAGTATAAAAGTAAGGTTTAAAATTATTTTTTATAAAATCAAATTATTTGGGACATATGAGCAGAAAATTTTCTATCATTTTAATGGAACTATTATTGCAAATTCTTAAATTTCTAGGTAAGTTTTGGTATTGTCCTTGTTCAATGTTAGGTTCATAAGCTGGTGTTTGAAATTTTGTGTACGATATTCTGAATTTTTATCAGTTAGATGATTGAGATATATTTCTAAACACAATTCATTTTTTAATAACTTGTTAGTATTTAAACGACTTAAATTATTAATATTTGCATACAAATTCTAATGATGTATGTCTAATATCTGAAATTTGTTTGAATCAAAATAATCTATGACAACCAATTTGAAATTCCTTTCATTTCAGCATTACAAGAGATTTTTAAACAACAATCAAAACAGAAAATATACAATGGACTACAAGGCTACTGATGACAGTGCTAATTTTAGAAACCATGTGATCTTTCATTTGTATATTTCATACTTTAAACATCTGCACATATTGCGCGCAACTGTGCAAAACTCATATGGTCTCAATTTTAATGTCAACTCATTCCTAAATTTTATTCTTATCAAAATTGAAAGAGGCTTGAGATGATGTGGTGGACCCGTAATAATTTGCTACATATACAGACCACATATTCTTTTACAATGTTAACCAAGGTTTCATAATGAAAATCATTAGGAAACCTTGGTTAACATTGTTAAAGTTCATTACTTCTGAGACTTTGCAAAACTATTACGGGTCCACTACCTTAAATACGGTGCACTTTCTTTAATAGGTAAAGAAACAATTCCATATATTTGAACCTATGCTGGGAAAATTGCTTGATACAGGCAAATGCTTTTTCCTCAATATTTACCTTAGTAAAAAATTAAGTAAATAAAATTCTGGGCTTGTACAGGAAGGGAATACTTGATTACAGTTTTGAACAGTTCAGCGCATCAAACTTACATTTATTATATGTTGAACGGCGTTATCTTTATACAGTATTTTCACACCATATTATATGTGTAATTGAAAGGGATGGAAACGAATAGCAAAACTGACTTTTTCCTGAGAATTTTTGAATAATTGTTTTCCAAAATGGTATTTGAATATTCACAGGATAAATATATATTTGTTCCATCCCTATTTATTGAGCTGCAAATCCACTTTATATCTAAATTATTCTTAATTGATATAAGCAATTATTATGAATTATGATGATATTGTCATGGAAAAACTTACATATTGTAATCTTTTGTCAATATAAGCTTGGTGCATGAAACTACGACATTTTGCAGCCAGGATTTTAATGTCTGTTTTGTACAAAGGAAGGCTGAACCATATTGATGGCTTAGTGTGAAACAGTTGTAACTGCCTATAAACATATAGGCAGTTACAACAACTGTTTCCTGCTGATCAATCATATTTACTTCTGCGAGTAGGAAGTTGATTGGTCTCCTTATTGGACTCCCTATTTATGAAATCAAGGAGTCCAAGCTCAAAGAAAGGAGTACGGATTTCCATAATTGGGAGAACTTTGTAGAAAAGAAGAAATTATTTGTTTTAAACTATTTCTTCTTCCACAAGTTTTTCCCCATAGCAGATAGTTTTCATGCAAATACTACTTGATGAAAATAGATGTTATTTTCAACAACTTTTTTTATTAAGTTATCTAGTTTTGAAAAGGGTTTAATAGAAAACTGCCCTGTCACACGTGTTTGTTGAAATATTGTCATATGATTGAGGGAGTCCATTGGAATCCTTACTTGCAAAATGAAGGAGTTCCAACTGGTAAATAAGGAGTCTCATACTCACAGACTCCCCTTAGTGTCGAACCGAGTTTAATATTGACTTCCAAAGGTTTTGTGCAAACCGGTCTATTTATATAATACTCTTTCCTCACTTTGGTGTATTTGCCCAAGTGTGTCCATCTTTCTATCCCTTCATCAATTTGTGTCCAGATTATATTTCTTACATTAATGAGTAGACATTGAATTAATTAAAACAATCATTTGTCACAAAAATTAGATGGTAGACTTTGGCTTTAAACTTAGCCATGGTTATATTTTGAATTATTTATAAATGGAGCACATTCTATATAGAAAAGAATTAATGGAATAATAAACACATTCTCATTAGGAGTGAAAGCGCTATTCAAAAAAGTTATTGTTGTTGATTAAAGGTCAAGGTCATAATTGAGGTAGTGGACCGCATTATTTCTGCAACTTTAAGCTGTTTTGCAGAATGTGTTATAATCATTCATATTAATCATTGTTAACAAATATTGCTCAGGATGATCCGTCTCGCTGTGGGAAATTTATGGTTTGTATTGTAAATACATAGCTCTAGATGAGAGGGTATACAAGGGTGGTCCCAGAAATCTGTAAACTTGTGCAATAATTTTACAACCTAATATACTATAATAACATATAACTTGTAGAAAGTGTGCATGAATCATTTTCAATCAATAGTTTCTCGGATCTATTTTAGAAATCGGAGATATATATATAGATAGGAGATTAAGATCTAGGAGACATGCAAAGAAATGTAAATTACTGCTAGAGGAAGGCTATGTGTACTGAATCGAAACACTTGTTGAATCTTTCCACCTTGCCTCTAGGGTAATGTCAAAAAGTTACTAAATTTCTGGGACAACCCTCATACTATTTCATTTTAATCATGAAACACTTTTTTATTTGGTGCTTTGAATTTGTCTTAGTAAGGATATTCAAATGAGAGCCAAAGAACGAAGACTAGTGTTAAGTTTTTTACAAAATGTTCAGAATTGAAAACAAGACTAATCTCAAGCTCTTTAGATTGATGTATGAATCTCATTTCTGTTGAAATGGCTTGTATGTATCTACTGTAAAAAAATGCCTTTTGCCTACATATTGTTTGAATCCGATGTTACCCTGGTCAGGGTCAGACTGACCAGGGTCGAAACTTTTCGTAAAAAAACAAATTTTCTGAATCTAGAATGGTAATTCTTCTTTCCAATGAATAATTTCCAGCATATATATTCTTGTTGACCTATGCTGGATCAAATCTTTTTCTTAAGTAAATTTTTCAGAGAGTTATATAATGGTCCCTCTTCATGTGATGGTTCACATATATAAAAGGACTAGCTAAATACTAGTGACTGTTAATCTAGAGTGATAATTACAAACTGACCAATTGTAACTGGCCTAATAGAGAGTTTACCTATTTTGGTACCTTTGACAACAACATAACAAATTTTCATGGGTTTAAACCAAAATTATTGCTTTATTTACGCTGTGGCTACCTACAACTAATTTTCAGTTATTTATTTCCTCAGTAAAATGCCTCTTAAGTGCAGCAAACTTTTTTGATAGGCAGTTTCAACTGTTTCAAGATGAGCTAACAAGATAATGTAACATTTTTTAATCTGATGAGTTGTTAGCTCAGGATAAGTGACTGGGATTTTCAGCTGGGGCGTTTTCAGACTTAACCAAAGGTATTGTGATCACCTTGGCGTCATTCACGTTGGTGTTGTTGATGGTATTGGTGTAATTGTTGGTGTTTTCGTAACAAACTTCCACCTTGGTAATATCTCTGTTGTTATTGAAGATATCTCCATGAAACTTGGTATTTGTGTTCGTCATCACAAGAGATATCAAGACTATCAAGGGTGGTAACCTTGGAAGCATTTTTGTAAGAGTTATGCCTGTTCTTTGACTTAGACTTATTGCATTATCCAGTACCTGCAGATACATGTTGCCCCAGAAAGCAGTCTCTTGTTTGTCTTAGCAATGCTTCTAAGGAACGTTTAACCCTTTGCTGTTTAATCCCTGCTTTTTACGTGCCTATGATTTTATGATTGACAAAACATTGTGAAAAAAAAGAAATTGCTTCTGACAAGCAATTTCTTCTTTTTCCACACTATTTTCTACCCTACTGAATGGTTATTTTTCAAATTAAATCCACTTTAAATTTTCGTCTGCAAAACCTTTGAATTTGGACAGGTCCAAAATTTTGAAAAAAAACAGGAAAGGGTTAAAGATATCAACCCTTGTCATGCTGATTTAAAATCCTCTTTGAAAATTGCACACATATCAAATAACCGAAAGCCCTAAAATCCAAGAGTGTAGGGCAATTTCTCTTTTTGAAAATTAATCTAATGAACAACTCTGCCTTGAAAGGGGACAAACAGGTGGTGAAGACTAAGATCAGACTGCACATAGGTGCAGGCTGATCTTTGTCTATACCTCCTACCAAAGTTGGAATATTCGGGGTTCATCATGACAAGGGTTATTTGAGGAACCCAGAGAATCAATTGAATTCAAAATTGCACTGTACAGTTACTACCTTTATCTTAAACTGAAACACAATTTTGGCGTATAATTCTGATGAATGTTTGTTTGTCTAGAAATTCCTCAAAAGGTCTTTGTCACATAAAAACCTATGTTATAGTAGTGGAACTGTAATAGTTCCGAAATATTTCGGAACACATGGGATTTCACAATGTTGACCAATATTTCCTAATGAAAATCATAAGGAAATCTCGGTTAACACTGTAAAAGTTCACAACTTCCGAAATGTTGCAGAACTTTTACGTGAAAATGTCTTTTTTCCCGAGTGATATTCAATGATCAGATACATTGTTAGGGATTATAGTTATATTACTATGTAAATAAAGAAAATATGACTAAAAATGAAAATTAGATAAATGCATTGACAAGCTTGTTTAATCTTTTCCCACTGTGTTTACGTTGACAATCAGATTTAGTCTTATCATTAGACTTACTTAGCCGCATTTAATAACTGGCTTTTTCAGCTCGCCCGGGACGAAAGTCTCGGAAGAGCTATTGTCATACCCTCGGATGTCGGCGTCGGTGTCCGCACTAGGTTAAAGTTTGTTATTTCTATCAATATTTATCCTAGAGGCTTTATTTTTTACAGAAACACTCATTAGGGCATAGGCTTTCATTTGAGACCAACATCCGTGTCGAAATGACCTTTAGACTGTGACCTTGACCCTTTCAAAAAAACTTTAACCAAAAACTTTAACCAAAAACTTTAACCAAAAAAACTTTAACCTTGCTTATATTTTCTGTAAGCTTTAAACTAGAGACATCATTACTTCATATGCACACTCATTAGGTGATAGGCTTTCACCCTGGACAAAGGTCCTTGAAAATTTGACCTTGACCCTTTGTGGACTTAGAAAAACTTTAACCAAAAAACTTTAACCAAAAACTTTAACCTTGCATATGTTTTTTAATGCTCTAACCTAGGGACATCATAGCTTCATATATATACTCACCAGGTGATAGGCTTTCACCAGAGACCAAGGTCCTTCATAATTTGACCTTGACCTTTACCATTTGTGGACTTAGAAAAAACTTTTACTGAAAACTTTAACCAAAAACTTTAACCTTGCTTATATTTTCTGAATGCTTTAACCTAGGGACATCATTACTTCATATACATACCCATTAGGTGATAGGCTTTTGTGAGAGATCAAGGTCCTTGATAATTTGACCTTGACCTTTTATGAACTTAGAAATACTTTAACCGAAATTCTTTTACCAAAAACTTTAACCTTGCTTATATTTTCTGAATGCTTTAACCTAGGGACATCATTACTTCATAAACATAGTCACCAGATGAAAGGCTTTCACCAGAAACCAAGGGCCTTGACAATTTGACCTTGACCTTGACCTTTTATGGACTTAGAAAAACTTAAACTGAAAAACTTTAACCAAAAACTTAACCTTGCTTATATTTTCTAAATGCTTTACTCAGGGACATTATTACTTCATACAAATACTCACTAGGTGAAAGGCTTCTACAGAGAACAAAGTCTTTCACAATTTGACCTTGATCTTGACCTTTTGTGGACTTAGAAAAAATTTAAAGAAAAACTTCATGTTTGATACAAAGAAACTCCATTGGTAACCTCATCTGCTTGTAGGCTTTCACTTTACCCTAACCTTATACATGCAATTAAAACAAAAAAGTTTTTATATTTCTTAATCACTACTCAAACAGATATATATTAGATCATAGACTTTAACATTGAAAGAAACCAATTTGAACTTCGGTCTACGGTCAAGAGCTGTTTTTGACAAGCAGCTGTTTGGGCAAGCTACGTTGTCTGCAGACAACTCTTGTTAGCTCACCTGAGCACAACGTGTTCAAGGGGAGATATTAGGATCAGCCTGAGGGCATCATGCATCATTCGTCATCTGTTGACGACAATTTAAAAAAGAAAATTAAAAACTTCACAATAATGTTCATTGGTTGACCCTTTTCAAAAATTGTTAGCAAAATTTTGATTCACCTATAAATATGGGTGTGGCAGGGCGGGACTTATTTGGAGCCAGAAATCTTTGAACAACATCTCCTCCTTAACCACTGGGCCAATTTCAATGAAACTTTTTTCGAGCCCGAAATGTTTTAATGACGTCTCCTCCTGAACAACTGGGCCGATTTCAATGGAGCTTTACCAGAATGTTCCTTGGGTGACCTTTTTCAAAAATTGTTTGTCAAATTTTGAATGGCCTATAAATATCGGCGTGGCAGGGAGGGGCATTTTTTAACTTTGAAATCTTTGAACGACATCTCCTCCTGAAACACTGAGTTGATTTCAATGAAACTACCAGAATGTTTCCTTGGGTGACCCTTTTCAAAAAATGTGCGCAAAATGTTGATTAGCCCATGAATATTGGCATGGCAGTGTGGGGCTTATTTTCAGCCAGAAATCTTTGAATGACAACTTCTGAACCAATGGGCAGATTTCAATGAAACTTTACCAGAATGTTCCTTGGGTTTGATTGGTCCATAAATGTGGGCGTGGCAGGGGGGGGGGGGCTTTTTTTGAGTCTCCTTAGTAATGAATGGGTGGGCAGCGTCTATTCTCACTTTAAAATCTTGGAATTAAATCTCCTCTTCAACAATAAGGCGAATGTGAATGAAACTTTGCCAGAAAGTTACTTTGATGAGTTCCACTGGACCAATAAATTTCAGGATAGCGATTTAGGGTCATTCTGGCCCTCTTGTTTTTATATTACTTCCAATTGTCAGCTTGTCTGAAGTGTTTTGGTAAGTAATTATTAATTAAAAAAATGGGAAGACGTAGTTGGGTGCACTAACTGTCGAAATATTGATCAAAATCATAGGCGTATCTAGGACTTTGAAATTTATACGCACTCAGAAGGCTACAACCAAAATATATATAGGATCAAGCTGATATGTGGACTGTGACAAAAGATGAATGCCCTCCGTCCGCTCTCTTTTTATGATATGAGCGTTGGCGAATAATCAAAACATTGTAACTACAGTTTGAAAAAGCTGTTTTTTCGATGTTATGATAATTCATCAACGATATTTTTCATCAGAGGACTTAATTCTTTTACGCACTGACGTAAATTGCGTAATGGTAGTTACGCCCTTGAAAATGGCATTTTACTCCATAAAAATTCACTGTATCAAGCAGAGTACCACTTCTGAAACAAAAGTAAGCATTGATAGTAGTTTAAGAACTTCTTAATGTAGAACACATACCATAGATATACATATTTTGGGAGTCCCTGGGTAGAACACTCCTAATGAGAAGTGAAGATCAGTCATACATAGGGATTCTTTTGAAGAACTTGCAATATTTCGGTCTCGCCAAATATTTCTCTTTCTGACGCCTTTGCCCTAAGAACTTCCCTGTGTTTAAGTTCTTACGACGTTGAAGGACAACTTTATTAAGCTGCAAAGAAAATTCTAGCATTTTCATTGGTTAATGCTGACCTGACAAATATTGATATCTACTTCTCAAATTTCCTTATTACGCCTCGCCGGGAACAAATGAAAAAATAAAAAAATGGTAAAGGAAGCCATGATTCTCTCGCATCGCTGATAACACGGCCCGAGTATCCAGCTTATGCTACAGTTAAATGCATTTTAATTAGAAAGGTTCCGATTCAATTGTTAAAAGCATTGAAGTTAATAACATTAAATGAACAAAATGCTAAGAAATACCCTACAATTTTTACCAATCTGTTCATTTGCTTTCTCGCAAGTTCAGCCAAGAACCGCATTCATATCAATGTGCCACAGGTTGTAAAAGTGTGACGTCACTACAATTTTCCTTTTCATTTTTGGGGGATATAGGTAGTTTTTAAAAAAAAATCCGTGTATAACAAGGCCTTTAATAGGCAAAGAACAGATATTTTGTCTAAAACTCTGAAGTATATTAAATTCGCTAAACAGTTTCTTGTCTGGGTATATGACGATTTATTCCAGGCAGTGAAAAATGATGTCAACCCTCGCTTTGACTTTTTCAAGCCGGGAATAAATCGTCATATACCTCGACAAGAATAACTAATAAATGAGGGGGGGGGGGGGGGGGTCAAAAAATGGGGGGAAGAAACTAAATTACTGTGCCATGAACATCATTTCCGCTAACAATTCTAAAGATATTGAAGTATAACCAGAAGAGCAGTGGCATCGCGCCGATATAAGAACATTTTTAAATGGTTTTCTACCTTGAAGTAGATTTTAACATGAAAATAAGCTTCTTCATATTCGTCCTGACGTTTTTACGAAAGAAACTACATCGGATTGACGGAGCTTTCATTTAGTGGATCAAAGTAACAAAAGTACTTAATTCAATCAGGCGAAACCAATTTTCCATTCTTGATTTAATACTACAAAAAACATCCTCCCGTATTAAATATGTTAATAAACCGTCAATCCCATACGTTTTTATTAGGCTTGAAATTTTATTGTGATTTTTGCTTCTTCATTGTTCATTTCTGAGTTTCTCATCACGTGAATATGCTATACCCCGTATATTTCCACGTTCTCATTTAGTACAGAATGTAAGAATATGATGTCATGAAACAACTCATAATTTCAAAAATAAGGTTCAGTGCAAAGGTAACATTAAATAAGACAACACTTAAAGCGAATTGGCCAATCAGAGAACTATTTCAAAAAACAAAACAAAAAACGAGCTTTGTATTTACAGATATTCGGTGGTAGTTTGTCGTGCGCGTGATTCTGGACAGGTTGTGCATGCCGAGTCATTTCAACAAGTAAATAAGCATTTTACACGAGATCTATTTTCCAAAAGACTTTCTAAAGTCGCATAAAAGTAAAAGATCTGCAGTAAGTTCGGGGAATAGACTCATTTGTATAGTTTCAGTACAATTACACATAATTACAGAGAGTTTTGCTCGTTTTCGATGTCCAGATTTTCGGCTAAAAATTGCAGACTATGCTAGAAAAGCGTGGTTTAAGTCAGTAGCTCACCGCGCAAAATCTCCCTATACCTTCATTCGTATTGAAAATAAACAAAACGAACGTAAGCCATTAGCCGCATAAAAATATAATGCCACTCAACTTACAAAATTAATGTCATGTTATAAAGAAACACATCTACTTTCACATATCTACTCAGCAATGCTTTGCGAGCATCACACCAGCCCAGCGTTAAAGATGATAAAACGGTTCAAACAGTTTCCCAATTATACCCGCTTTGCACGTGCACTTGCGTGCAAAGCGGGGTATAATTTGCAAACTGCACCGTTTAGCCACCCTGAACGCAGGGCAGGAATTGAAATGTATAGGAAAGAGGGAAATGTATATTGGCGTGAGAAGTGAAAGGGTGAATGATTTATATTAAGATGTTCGATTGATCTAATCCCGAAAAGTTTCCCTTGATCAGAAAAATTGATATTCATACCACCTGTTTAATTGTCATTTGTATCAATTTATCCCTTCACCATGGGCCCGTTTTACTAAACATTTTACGATCTTTTTTTGCGTAAGTCAAAAATTAAGTTGCTTCTACATTAGTAACAAATTATGGAATTATTAGACAAATCTTTGAATGATTTTATTATCATGAAATATTGTATTAAGCGACAATTTTCATTAGCAACCACTTTATGTTGGTTGGTCCTTTGCGTGGTCGCTTTTATTCACACCGTTACCTATTTGACAACATCTACGCCCTTGCATGGTCGCTTACACGAGTTTGACTGAAGTTGCTTTTATTCACACCGTCACTTATTTGACAACATATACGCTATTTCGTGGTCGCTTTACACAAGTTTGACTGTAGTTGCCTTCTTTCACACTGTCACCTATTTGACAACATCTACGCCCTTTCGTGGTCGCTTTATACAGGTTTGACCGTAGTTGCTTTTATTCACACCGTCGCCTGTTTGACAACATCATCGAGAAGCATAATTAATATAAAGACCGGTAAGAAAACCCCCAGCTACAGATTTCAATACCTTTGTATGTGTATTTTAACTTTTACAAAACGAAATCTTATAAATTGATAGTTGATTCGGCGCCTTTTTCTAAATAAAACATATCATTTTCAATGGAATTGGACTAAATAAAAACTATATGCCAGATAACGCTTGATTGAATCGTATATATACTGTTCACAAAAAGTAGAGGATATTGTAAGTTTGATTTGTGGTATTCTGGTCAGCTTGGGCATCCGTGCATCTTAAGGGCCCCGTTTTTGAAACATCAACAAAGAAGCCAATTGTTTAATATCGTGACAATATCTGACTGTGATACACAGGGTTTGACAGCAGTCTGGACTCACGTTCTTCTGGTTTTCAGCATACCATTGACTCACTTACGATGAGCTTTCATTAGACCTCACATTATTCCAACAAAATGTGATGCGATTACATGATAGAGATAAACACTAAATAATTTTTCTCGAAGTTATGCTCAACTAAAGTAAGAATTTCCATTACAAAATATGCCATGTTAAAATAAGCGCTATACCCCTCTCTTCTTGAATGCTGAATTAGCAGGACATGTTAAGCAGAAAAGGGAATTCCATAACTACCATATTTTCATGCGACAACTGCTAGTTAGCCAAGAATAAGTTATATTGTCCTAAATTGTTTGCAACCACAATTCTTCTTTGTTGTTTTCTACCTTTTCCGACTGTAGGCTTGTATGTGTTAACTAACCTAGCATCTTTTTTTTTCTATGTGTTGATCGTTAATAGACCAATGCGTGTTGACTAACCAAGTGTTTTTGTTGTTTTCTACCCTGTCCGTCTGTTTTCTACCTTATCTGTCTTTAGGACAGCGTGTCTTAATAACCAAGCATCTTTGTTGTTTTCTGGCTTGTTCGTCTGTAGGCAAGTATGTGTTTACCAATAAAGCATCTTTGCTGTTTTCTACATTGACCATCTGTAGGCCAGGGCGTGTTAACTGACCAGGCCTCTCTGCTCTGTTCTACCTCGTCCGTCTGAAGGCCAGTGTGTGATGACTGACCAAGCCTCTTTGTTGTTTTCTGCCTCGTCCGTCTATAGATCAGTGAGTCTTAGACATACGGTCGCTAGGAGTATCTGTCGTTCGAAAGAATTCAGCTTTACGTTTTAGATGCAAACGTTTGCGAAAATTTAGATAAAATGGAAACTCTACTCTTACGTACATTCATGTGCAAAGCGGAATACCAATTAAAACAGTTCCCAAAACAATTTTGAGATGCTTAAAACAGAGCAGTTGTAACAAGAGCTTCGCAGAGCGGCGCATATACGCCCGATGGGGCTTGCCAGTAACCTTGGCTTGTCAGTAAAGTGAGCTTGAATGATAGCTAAAAATATTTCAAACAGACTGATAAACAACTGGTGCCATTACATAGTATGACCTTTTGAGTGTAAAATGAAAATGATTTTATGCACAACTATATGCCAAACAGTTATTTTCCAAGTTTCAGTTCATTCCAATTGAAAGTGTGACGAGTTGGTCACTAAAGAAATATAGCGAATTTCAATCAATTCAAGGGCAGATAATACAAGACAGACCCAAGCTTTTTGAATTTCTGAAGTCGTATGCTTAACCAAATATCAGGGTTACATTATGACAAGATTCATTTCAATCCAATTAAATTTGTAGGAGTTGTGTACACACACGCAGAAAAAATCTGTAAATTTAAACTATTTTGTGAAGTAAAGGGCAGATAAATCAGGAACTACTAAACTATACTTAGTTATATATTTAGTCCTAAGCACAAATAGACAACCTATAGAGTCATTATGTCAAGTTTCCTTTCATTCCCATACAAAATGTAGGAGAAAATGAGCTGACAAGAAATTTTGTTCTTCATCAACTCAATGGTAGATAATCCAAGACAATTCAAGAATTACTGGAGCATTTAGAATTGAAAGGTCTTATGCAAAACTAGACATCATAGAGAGTTATTGTGTCTATCAGCTCATTTCAATTGATAAGTAAGGAGAAGTTGCACTCAAAATACAGTGATTTTCGTTTAATTCAAGGGCAGATAATTCAAGATTTCTCAGGAATTACAGGAGCGATTTGAATTTCAAAGGTCTTGTGCACAACTAGACATCATAGGGAGTAATTATGCCAAGTTTCAGCTCATTCCCATTGATAATTTAGGAGGAGTTGCGCACACAAAAAATTGCTAATGGACGGACATGCGGACAGACGGACGGACGGACAGACGGACGGACGACCGAGGCCATAACATAATACGACCCTTCGGGAGTATAAAAATTCATCCCTTTCCCTTGTTTCACGGTAAGTAGTTTTCTTTCTTTCTAGTATTTATATAATTTTATATCATAACTCGCATTAATTACAAAATCAACCTGTCGTAGGATAAGCTTTGCATTACGGTTTTTCGTCTTTTTTTTTTTGTCTCTTGCCAGAAGAAAAAAAGTAATCGTAAAAATGTTGAATCATTCCGTTACAGGTATCACAACTATTAATTGGATTTATGTCTTAAGATCGGTCATGCATTAATTGTAAAACGGCTGGGATAAACGCTTCACCACCCATCCAAAATATAGGATGCAGATTATTTCTCATCGAAAATTTGTCTCAATTCATCTCCTTCTGTGTTCAAGATGATTAAAACGTTTGCTAACGTTAAGAAATTGTGGGGAGCAATTTCTTAAACGTTAGCTGACGATTTTGCATTCTGAACACAGATCTGCTTTGGTTCTGAGGGGGGCAAAACGCATTTTGGTTCAAACTTATATTTTTCTCATCGTTTGAATAAACAGGTTCTCCAAACATGAAAAAAAACCCTCTCGATTCTGCCTTCTGCGAAATACACCGCCACTTGCAAACTTGTACGGGTAAGGGTGAATGATAAAACAATGACTGCTAACTGGAATCGAACTGTTTACCCTTTGATTTCTAAGCCAATGCTCTGACTATCGACGATTGTCATCACCACACATATTTGAAGTTGTAAATAACGGAATATTGCAATTGAAATCGGAAACTTCTACGAAGTTGATGTATGTCAGCAATCGGGAACATTCGACGATTAAATGTTACGAAAAAGTCCGAACGATGTCCCGAACGGTATGTCAGGTAATTAAAAGAAAGATGAATTGCTATTCATTACAAGAGTCGCGAATAATAAAAAAAATAAAAAATAAGACATATTTAATTTCAATTTATCCGCGTTTTATTATTTTTATAACTACTATAGGTAAAACCATGCTATCTGAATGTTTATAAACAGACTTTCGGCGAGTTTAATAAAGAGAAATTGGGACCAACGGAGTTTTTGCAGTAACGGTCTTTTTACCATACTGAAGGATCACAGAAACACACAACTACTGGCATTTTAACCATCCTTTGAATTACTTCTATTTTCGTCATGAGTCAAAGCGCAAAAGTAACTTGCTTTCGATACCGACTACATCGTGGAGAAACTAAAATTGAAACGAGAAAAAAGCATTGAATATCGATTGGGAGAAAATGGTGTTTTTCTTGATGGGTTTCTTTTCTCTATCAGTATATAGCTGATTACATTTGTGATTAAGTACCGTTATCTTGCGCTTGTTAAATTTCAGTTCAGTCCACCCCTATGACTGGTTATACCACATTTTCCCACGTTTTCGAATACCGCGGTTGGACTATACTACTAGTATAATAATTACAATTTTATTTATGTATTTATCAATTTATTTATTTATTCATTTATTTATTTATTTATTTATTTATTTATTTATTATTATTATTATTATTATTATTATTATTATTATTATTATTATTATTATTATTTTAATCATTATAATTATCATCATTATTATTATTTTTTTCTATGATTAAATATGATTATTATTCTTATCATTATTACCACCATCATTATTATTATTTTACTATATTCAAATGTGTTTGAAATAAATTAAAGCTTAAAATTACTGATGTTTTTATGCGAATAAATGTAGCAGCTGACTATAAAGCATTAAATGATATTCATTGTGTGATGCTATTTTCATTTACTTTTTAAATCGGAGATTTATACCGTTTTCCAGAAATCCAGTCTGTTTGACCTACTACATTTTTACCTTTATCTTCTGAGCAATGTGTTCAAACCAAATTATGTGTTTTCAAACACCGAAGAAACGGCCTTTTCAGTCACAATCTACAAATTTTGTTTTTACTTATTTACTTTTCGACAAATAGAGTAGAGGCTAATACAAAATTTGATATAATTTTCGCTTTTAGTAATTACCAGTTAGTATTTTCAGTGTTTATAACAAGATTTTCGGTTGAGTAAAGGAGTTGAAACGTACAATAGGTTAACTGTAAAAATAAATTTGTAGCACTTACAATATTACTGCTCTGTTTTTTTTCTCGAACGGTCATTTACCAGTTGTAGGGCTGACAACCAATCAAATTCTGTTGTGATTATCACTCGGTCAAAACCCACGCGTAAATTCAGACCACGTGGTAGATGCAAATGGACATCGTCTGCTCGAAATGTGTCAATTAAGTTGTTTGTCATTGGTCAATGGTCGTCTGCACTCAAACAGGGAGCGAGGGAAGTTTACTTTTTGGCAGCATGGTGGAATGAGTACTATTGACTATGTGTTAACAAATAGAAATAATTTTGTAATTTTGAAATATTTGATTTCATTGAGCACTCTGATCACGCTCCAATCCTATTTTCAATAAATTCAAATTTGAGTATGAAGAAAAATTATTCAACAACAAATAAACCGACAAAAACATACGATAAACTGATAAAGGATAGCAGTAAGGGCGATCTATTTTTAGAATAACACATGAATAATCATAGAGTGCTGCTAGATTTAATCGATTGGTCAGAAACCAAAGATACAAATAGCATAGTTGCCGATTTCACGTGTTTCTTTAGGGAAAATGCATTTATAGTATTTGGGAAAACCCAATGCTTGAAATACAAACATGTTGGTAATCAAAATTATAAATAGTTTAATGAAAAATGTTTTGTTGCTAAACAGGCTTTTAAACTCTAGAGAGAGGAATAATATTAACAGACAAGCTTTTAGCTTGGCGTGTGCCAATTATAACAACGTAAAAAAATCTGCTAAGAAATAATTTAGACTAGAAGAGGGCTATCGAATCAGCAAACTTTCAAAATCGGACCCACGAGGTTGGATGAGCTGGCGATGTCCTCGAAAAGATGGAGTGTTAAGACAAAAAACTCACAAATTGGGCAAATATTTTACCAACTTTTATTTTCCATTTTGAGCCCTTTTGATTGGCGAACTATTGCACTATCCCAGCCTCTAAATGATGTCCGATTTACAGTGCTGACAGCACTTTGATTTACAAATGTTACCCGTCACTCAAAAAGGGACCACCTGGGAATTCTGTAAAATAGTTATTTGAAAAAGAGATTTATTTTTAGTGAAGGTCAACCAGAGGTCGCATTTCAATAAATCTTTCACCAGAAGGTAGATTGATAATTCTAGATTTAGAAAAACAGCTCGAAAAGTTTTGACCCTTGTCAGTCTCCGCAGTTCGCATAGTCTGATTGGGGTTGACACTTTACGCACTTCCTAGATGGTCCCTTATCGCGTGACGGGTCAAATACATTTCAATCAGTAAGTTTTCAAATTTCCCTGAAACATCAGTCCGCCTACAAAGGATAAACTGTATTTACAAGTGAAATTGGACATCGATGCGAATTATTTTAGACCTGTGTGTCGATCAGTCTAATTTGACGGAAATAAACGTATTCTAAGTAAATCGACATTTTTTTTTTAATTAAATGATCGACTTTTCACTGTAAGTGAAAAAACTATATAGAATAGTTATCCAATAAAACCTTAGCTATACACTTGTACGTTAGCCCTATATTTTTCAAGGAAGAATTTCTATATTAAAGTATGCCCACACAAGCCGTCTCTTTGTTCGACAAAACCATCCGTCCTTCACTAATTATTTCAAATGCATATTTTAATTTGAAGTACAAAGAGATAGATTATCTGCCCTTTGAAATGTAAATTTACTAAAAAGTCTTCATTTATTTGCATGGTATAAACATCAAAGAAACAAATACTTCAATTGTTTAGCTTTTGATCCATGTTACGGAAAAGACCGATCTTTTGATCGGTATTTACCGGAATTCAATCGACCAATTAGATGTAAGTAAACAAGATCGTAAAACAAATCGACTCACGGATTGCACCGAATGCATCTGTACGGAGAATGTCGATGACTAACGAGTTTCGGTCCGTCGATCATGGTATTGCGGGGAGATTTCGACTGTATTTGTCTATATAACTATGCGATAGAAAGTGTCAAATTTGTATCTCAGTGACTTTAATTAATTTCTGAAGTGGAATTTTAAATCCTTTGAAAAGGTTTGTCATTTCATTTTGTTTTCAAAGGCATGATAAGTTGCATAGATCAATTAGAACATTAGTTGTTGTAAAAGTGAAAAACTTGAAGAATAAAAAAAGTTTTTAAATTTGATATTTTATATGTGTGCAAATAATTTAATTTTAGTGGTTATCATCAATTCTAATGCATTCTAATTAGCTAAAAAATTGGTTTTATTTCTCAAATAAAACGAGTTTGACTTCGCCGCTATTTTGTTAGCTTGCACACACAATAGTCCCACCAGAAATCTTTCTGATTATTGTGAAATCTTTACATTATTGCTCTTGTACATTAAATATATTAAATTATAAGATATGAAAAGAGTATTGTTTTATTTCATGAAGGTATGAACCTAAAGACCTAATCACACATATGTATGAATCCGCTTCGCGTATTCACACATTGTGATTTGGTTTTTAGTTACATACCTCTATGAATCTAAAAAAATACTTTTATTAAAAAAAAAGCAACACACAAACTCAACACAAACAAGATTTCTCTTTTTCATTAGTCATTTTTAATCACATTTGCACTCATAAATGATCAGATTGTATGTAAAATGATATCAACATTGTTTGATTATTATTCTAAGGTAAAAAAAAAATAATAATAAAAAAATGAACAGTATGAACTTGTTTATTTTTTCAAAGGGATTGACAAATTGCTTTTTTTCACAGATCTTACTTATTCTTATTTCAAAAAACTTTCCTATCACTTTACTACCCCCCCCCCCCCCTCCAGGCAACCTCTTCAATGAATGTCATGTAATATAATCCAGTAAATATTCACTAAAGCATAACTGTTTCGTAAAATATACTAGTTGAAATTGAGCTATTGAAAAAAAGTTTTCGTACTTGAACATTTTTTCTTTTTTAAAAAGGGGTATGAATATGAATAAAAACGGATATTGGTAAATTCCAGGGAAATCAGGAAAGCGCAAGATTCTCTCTTTGGAGCCAGGGGTCCGTTTTACTTAACTTCTTACGAAAAAATAACTGTAGGTCATAATTCAAAATCGTACCTGGTGATTTCTTTCATTATTAGATTCTGTTTTGCAATATCTCATTGGAATCGGCTGTAGCAGACGATTTCAATGACATGAGAATAAGGTAGAATTCCATATTAAGTTACTACAATCGAAGCAGCTTTAACTTTTGACTTACGGAAAAAACTGATCGTAAGATGTTTAGTAAAACGGGTCCCAGATCTTTTTAATATTTCGAAATTTCCATAACTTTCAAAAAAAAAAAATGATAATACTAATATTAAAAATAAATAAATAAAATAATTACATGTAGATCTAAATGAATAAAACAAGCATATCATATTTATAAAGATTAAACCGCTGCAATGAATTTTTCACCAAAAAAATTTAAATATTGTAGTACAAAAATGTAATGAGTGAACACGAAACAAATAGAAAAATAAAGAGTGTCGACACCTGCTTTTAATATTTCGTAAAAAGGTGAAATAACTGATTTTATCTATCCATACTATAATCGTATTTTATGTTTTTATGTGTTAGATTAAATTGATGAGCATTTTAAGACTTTTTTCACCGAAAGTTGTACTTTTCTTACTTCATTTTTTCCTCGCATTTCATATTAATAAATTGTGCTCATGGCGTCGGTATCTTAAACAAAAGGCCCTTAGTTCCATTCCTAGGAGCGGCTTTCGAACATCGTTGTTTCTATGAACCGCATTTTCCGAGCGAGAACTGGTGAATTTTCATGGAAGCAGAATCGAGAGACATTAATCTAAGTTGTAAGAATTTGTTTTCCTACCCATGTTAAATTAATAACAGTAAACCAAGAAAGAATTTGCCATACGTTCAGGATGAGAAAATTTGTTCAACTTGTTTTATACCCCGCTCTGCACGAGCATTTTCGTGCAAAGCGGGGTATAATTTGCAAATAGTTTGCATTATTTTGTCATCTTGAACGCAGGGTGGATATAAAAATCCATGGAAAAATTGTTAGATATTATTCTTTACGCGCGCTGATAAAAAGTACAGTTAGGAAACTCTCTTATACTGGTTCCAAGGTTAAAAAACTTTTTTTCATGCCCAGTTGAGAATTTATTTCCTCAAATTTTGAATTCAAATATCTTAAAAGATCTAGCACATCCCCGCGGTACAGTTAGAAGTATCACGATTCTATTAGAAGGGTTTTTTCTTTTTCTTTGTTTTTTTTTCGAGAGATACAGTTAGATACATCGTAAAATTGACATTCATCTCAATCAGAATCATTCTAAATCGCTCATTCATTCAAACCACTCACTCAAACCATTCAAAAGCGCTCCAAACTCAATGAAATACATATAACAAAAAAAGCTCCGTTTAAAATAAAAAAAAGCTGGGAAAATCGGAATTTCACTGATTTAATTGAAATTGTAAGCTTCAGATTAGATCTTGAAGTAAAAGAAAGCTATTTGTAGAATATTTATGCATTTGTATTAAAGGGAGGTAATCGATATTGCAAATTTTGTTCATCCTGAACAAAATTTACGATATAGGATTACCTCCCATTTAATTCACTCAAAACTCGCTCCACACACTCATTCAATTTCATTCCTAAATAATTCCCAAATCATTCATCTTGTCAATTTCACGATGTTGTTAACTGTACTGGTGTTTAGATTCCAATATTGGCCTAAAAACCAAACGCCGAAGATTTACTAGGACTGCAAAGTCGAGATCAAAATTAAAGGTAATTCGTGAATTCGTGTAATTTACGATGGTGTAGGAGTGTGGTTAAAGGCCAAAAGAAAATTATCGTTTAGCATTGAATTAATCTCAAAGCTTACTCTTGCTCGAGAAAAGGAACATTGACCCGTCTCTTGTCGGGGGTCAGGGTTGAATAGAGGCTTCAAGTTATCCGAAAATCTTGCAAAAATGATCAATTTTGACACCCGCAGAATGGGGTTGGGTTCTATAAAAGTATGGGGTTTTATTCGATTTCTTACGATAAATGTGTAGACATGAAAGATAATCTTTTAATAAATTGTTATTTATAACAGTTTATTTATATTATATTTTATGTTCAAACATTTGTATTAGTACTACAACAGATTTACCGCCTAAATCTAAAGTTGAAATTTGAGAAAAGTATAAGTTGACAATGAGATAAAGTTTTATAACTTCGGGCACTGGTGTTATAAAATTACCCTTTTTCCATTGTATTAATTTCAAACAACAACAACAACAACTACAACTACAACGACTGAATAAAAACAACAACGAGCGTTGCAATAACAAATCCTAAGTATACCAAGTTCATTGGTTAGATATCAATGGCAAATCCAGGACTTTTTTACTTTTAAAGGGTGTTCGAACTTACGAATTTCGACAGGGTTTTAAGCGTCGGAGATCTTGCGAGTCTGGTTATTCACAAATAAGTAGCCAGGGCTCTCAAAACTTCTTGATGCAAGTCCGTAATACCCTCTAGAAATCACTTCTAGAAAAAAAGTGAAGACTGTTTGAAACTGTTTGAAGTTGATCTCCAAAGGTATTCAACATCTCGTGTAGCTAACCCAGAGAATATTTTGATATTTGCAGAAAAACATGAGAATATCTAAAACGAAATAGTCTACGTTTAATTAAAGCATTGACCATTATGAGCCTATTGCACAGCTACGAAGGATCCTTTAGCTAGTTAACAAGTAAATTTTCATTTCATTTTTTTGACAAGTTGCGTTTGTATTACAGTTAAGAACAGCGTGAAATTTACATCTACCTCGACCGAAACCATTCAATACCACTCGCTCAGAGCTCCATTTATTCATTCAAACACTCACCCAAACCATTCAAAACATAACGAGGCCGTTCCTAAACGCTTCGAAATTGTTCGAAACATTCAACAATGCATTCAAACCGTTCAAATTATTTCAATCTCGACCAGATAACATTGATATTTTAAGACATTAACATATTATTCTCTATATCTCCCCTTTTATAAAATCTACGTTCTTTTCTGTTTTTGCGTTTTCAAGGACAAATCAGATGCGTAAAAATACCCAACCAGCCAGTGATATCGTGTAATGATGTGATTGATTTTAATGAACTGCTGAACGTTCTGAACAAGTTCGAAAAGTTTTTCTTAATAATTCCGGAGCGTACTTGAGTGATTGGAGTGAGCGTTTTGAATGCATTGAACGGATCACCGATCGAGCGATTGAGAATGGTTTAGAAATAGGTAATGTCAATGACAAAGTCTTATCAACTGTATGTTTCGGTTGCTAAATGCAAGTTGCTACACGGTAGAGGCGGTTGCGTTTAAAAAGTTCTACATTGATTCACATTGATAAAACAAAAACACATTAAAAGTGAAGTAAAAAGATTTACTTTACAAAATAGTTTTAATATTGCCTTTGATCGGGGTTTATTTTATCTTAATTTGATATCAATACTTTAAATTAGCAACATTTTGTCCCTTGACTCTATCTTAATCGAGTACTTTTTATAAGCTCAGATGTTCCCACTAAACCCATCATTTTAGGAACAATATTCCGGAAAAAAACTAGATTTTCCGTAAAGCTGATTAATACACCCCTCCCCCGGCCACCACCAACGAGCGTTTTGTCCCAGTATATAAGTGACGTAAGAGCCCGCAAAGCTAAAGACAATAAGGATTTTCTTTCGGCCATGGCAACAATTGTATAAAGTTTCATGATTCTAGGTCACTTGGTTCTTGAAGTTTAGTCTAGAATCTTTTTTATGCCAAAGTCCAATTGTGACCTTGACCTAGCACATTTATGACTCCAAAACAATAGAACACTTCCTTGGGTCATGGGCAACAATTGTAAAAAGTTTCATTGTTTCAAGTCACTTGGTCCTTGGGTCAGAGTACGGAAACGAAAAAAAAAAAAAAAAAAAAAAAAAAATTCTACGGGCGAACAAACGAACGGACGGATGGACAGACAGACATGGCGAAACCAAACCCTCTACTTCGTAGTTGGAGGTATAATAACGAAAGAAACAAATTCATACGATTGTGTGGCTTTCGATGTCTGTGAACAATTCGATAGAAATTATTTTAAAGCCTCATTAGCGAATAAAGATAGGCCTACACGTATTTGCCAGCCAAGTAGTACCAATAAGGTGAAAAGGACAACTTTGCTTCTTTTACGAAGAATTTTTACCAAAACAACTTTTAATTTGTTGTTTAATGGGTTATTATTTTGGAAAAAAAATCTTACCTGTGTTCAACAACATAATTTTGAAATGTAATATTTACCAAGAAATTGAAATTTGTAGATTTTTTAAGGGCGATCTTCTTTTGCCTCATTCAATTTCACGGTCATATTCTATTGAACCCTGAAAATTAACTTTTTGACGAAATCCTTAGGCCTGATTTAGCTTTTGAGAAATATAACATTATGCCTCTCACGGCATGCAAGTTGTTTTCAGCTCAAGCATGCAAATTAAAAGTATATATGTGACCTGTCACGCGAAAAGGGACCATCTGGGTAGTGCGTAAAGTGTCGACCGTTGTCAGACTGCGCAGAAAGCGCAGACTGACTAGGGTCGAAACTTTTCGCACTTTGCTTATTTTCTGAATCTAGATTAATCTATCTTCCAGCGAAAGAAATTTTTTAAACATGTGCCTGACCCAATCTCATTCTTTCCGACTGTTTGTCTTTCACCAATGGGTTGATAATCGTAGACATATGTGAGATAGTAGCTGGGGGCTAGGAAAGGATGTGATGGATGTACTGTTGAGAGAAATACCAGGAATCCATTGTTAGGTGATCCAGCCGCCGCGATATAACTGAAAAAAAAAAACATGTTGAAAGCGGCGAGAAACTCCATTCATTAAATCAAAACTGAGTTCTCAGATGGTTCCTTTTCGAGTGACGGGTCACAATTATATAGATGCTATAAAATCCCCTTAAAACCTCGTGTACTTTTTAAAATCTTAGTCACAAGGGTAGTTTCTGCCTTTCTGCTTTTTAAGATATTAATCGTAGAGCATTCTTTTACAGACCAAATAAGAAGCGCAGAAAAAATATAGATAATGATGAAAAATTAGCATACATATTCAATAAATAGAATGACCGGTGGGGTTGGTCAAGTCCGAATATCGAATTGCCTTCAATAGACGGAAAGTGTCCATTTAATGAAGCGTAGAGATAAATTCTTCTCAATCCCTTAAATGGCCAATGCGTCATGCTTCTCTCATAGACTCATACATGAAACTGCGCCAGGGAAAAATAGAGGATATTGAATAAGTGGTCATTGAATACCGAGTTTATTAAACGAGTCATCTACCAACAGATAAAACGAGGCTGCGCCGAGATTGTATCTGTTTTAGATAACCAGTTTCATAAATTCTGTATTTTATGAGCACAAATATTCTATTTATAATTTTACCCAAATTTGTAAATAAATCGTCAAAATTCTTGAAATTATACAAATCCGAACCGAAACGAAACTGAATGGGATTCGAATTAAAACCATAAAAGTTTCCAATCAAACAACGTTGTTAAGATTTATTAAGGTTGAATGGATGGAAAATTTAACTTTTACACAAGATTTTGACTGGTTCTGTGAACGAGAACTATTTTAGACAATACTTATATATTGCCCTACGTTTAAACGTCGAAAAAACGCGTTAGTGGGAAAATTTTAAGACGAGCTTTACGATCTATATTTCCGTTAGTGAAAGAGATATTGGCGAATGTTTTTATATTTGCGGTATATTTTCTAGACGTATTTTGAATATGAAGTCCAATTAAGAATATGTCGATGGTTTGTAAAAAATAAAATGTGCATAAAAAATTTCACCGATATTTTTATGACGTTTTTACGCAAAGTGAGACATTTTTAAGACTGAGATAACTCAAAAATAACTTCATTAGATCAAGCCGAATTTAGACAAAAATATTATTGTATACATTCAAGTTCAGATGTATTTCAAATATAAGTTCTAGTCCAAAGAAAACCCGAATTAATGCCATTTGAAACAATGACTATTGAGCAATCTGACGCTACTGACATTTCTCTTTAGTGGTTGTCATCTTTTGTTCGGACAATCCAATAGGCGTAAGACTTACATGATATTTCACTTGGCATAATTCACGTAACATGGCAAATTTTCCTGCCTTTAGCGCCATTATTCTTTAAGAAATTACAATTTTAGTGAAATGATCTAGTGTTTTTTGTTACATCTGACGGCGTCATTTCTGGTGTATATTGTTGGTTCTTTTGACTATTACAATACTTTTTTGTGTGTAAAATCAATTTCAGATAAATTAGAATAATCCACTTTCAAAGATCTTTAATTTGATACTAAATTTATATGTGTGAATGCATATTAGTAGCGAATATAATTACATGTATTTCAATTGTTTATGTATCGCCTATTTTGACGTGACCGGCAAGTTTTGCCGTTACGTCTAAATATAAGAAAGGGTCACGCTGTCCATATGTCTACAAACAAAATCACAGGGATATCTTTCAAAATTTTGAAAATATATATTATGAAAGCAAGAAAGCAAACAACACACAGTGCGTCGTGCGTCGAGCGTCAGAAAGCGAAAGCGACGTCAGAATAGTCTATGAGTTGATTTACATCGATATTATCCTTTAAAATGACTGCTTGAACAAAGTTGTCGAATGGATGGGATTCAGACGATATCGTTCTTAGAAATAATTTTGCATGAACGAACACAAACAATACATTTAGTATGTTAGATCACATCAAATTATCCCTCGTGTATGACCAATATCTTGACAATGATATTGGCAATGGTGCAGTAAATCTTGCTCTAAGTGACCACTTAGGGGACTACAAAAAAGCAGTCGCTTATCAAAGCGGTCGCAAATGATTTCATTAGGAAACATATGTTAACATTTTGAAAGATCACGAGTTCCAAAATGATGTAAAACTATTAAGGATTCACTGCCGTAAAGCATTAGAATGATATTTCCAACGATCTACGATGGACGCATATTTTAAGTTGCCCGAACACCCATGCTAACTACTTGATCATTGCTCAAAGAAACTGTAAAATCATCCTATATGTACCTAGTACGAAGTGAAGACACTTATCAGAATGTATGAACACACAGACTGATCTTAGTCTAAGCGTTTCTTTGATACTGATGTAAATAACACACATATGCTCAAAAGTTTTAACATTCGAGGAAAAAGTCCAAAATATGGTTGATACAGTAAGTCACATCTTGAAATTGATATTCATCTCAATCAAAACCATTCTAAATCGCTCACCCACCACCCCATTCATTCCTTCCAAACACTCCCTCAAATCACTCAAAAACGCTCCAAAATCAAAGAAAGAAAAAAAATCAACAAATACATTCAGAATGATTAATAATTAAAGCTTTAGTAAATCGCGATTTCACTAACATGATTCAAACTTTAAGCGTCTGATTGGTCCTTAAAGAGACAGGAAACTATTTATTGAACTTGTATGAATATTTTATCAAAGAGATATAATTAATATCGCTAATTTTGTTCATCCTGAACAAAATTAGTGATATTGGATTACCTCCCTTGATCTCATAAAACTCGCTCCAGACACTCGTTCAATTTCATTCCAAATTCATTCCAAATTCATTTATCTTGTCAATTTCACGATGTTGTTAACTATAGCTATGATTTAAGCAAATATACGACCAACACCGCAAGCCAATAATGCAGAGAGATAATAAATATAAACCAAACAAGTTAACAATAGCTTTATGGACTCTGCCTAAATTGCATTGAGATTAAATAACGTATATATCTTAGCGAAGTGTTGTGCAAAGTCATTTATTGAGATAGTAAATCACAAGAAAATGAGACCATTTGAAATGTCTAGGTCCCAGATTATAAAATCATTTTTTTCAAACCCAGCTGAGAATTTGCTCAAATTTAACCAAAAAACACTCGAGTTTAAAGACGTATCCCTGCTTAAAAGATATATCAAATACATGAAAATAAAAGGTGACATCGATAATTTGTTACTACTAGCGTCTTTTGTATAGTTTAAGATGAGCCGAAACATTTACTCAAGTTTTAAGTAGATTATATTCTCAGTTGAGTTAAAATGTTGTATAATATAGGTCTAAGATAAAAACCCTTAATTCGCTGGAAAATTGTAACGCAAAATCTCGGAACTGAAGATTGGATAAGAACTTTAAAGTTAAGCCTAGTTTACATTTGCCACGGTCGCCGCACGATATCGCAGCCTGTTATTTCTTGTATACTATTTTAAAATCGTACGATTTTCTACGGCGTATTTGTTCACAAAAACGTGGAGTGTCCGGGTGTCTTTTATACAATGGTCAACGGCACCCATAAAAACCGTGCGATGATCGCACGGACACCGTTAGCCATCTCACGGGCACCGTACCATTTTGGGGATACGGCGAGCACGGGCGCCGTACTGGCTCCGTAAGCCAAATGTAAACTAGGCTTTAGTTAACATCGTGAGATTTGACAATGTGAATGATTTTGGAATGAATTTGAATGGGTGTGTGGAGAAATTGCCGATGTTTTAGTACGTCCAATAAAAAAAATAAGATTAAAAGATTTACGTTTTTTTCTATAAAAAAGGGTCTAGTTTCTTCGCGGAAGCTTCCAAATTCACACGATAAGAATAATGTTGTTAGGAATTGTGAACGATTCCTTTGCTTTTCAAATTATTTTGGAGCGTTTCCGAATGGTTTAGTGAGTGCTTTGAATGAATTATTGAGCACAGAGTGAATGATTTTGATCCGAATAAGTGCCAATTATACGATGTGACTTACTGTATCAACAATACTTTGGTCGCCTATGGATTATAAAAAAGGAAAAAGAAAACCACAAAAACAATAACAACAACAAAAAAAAAATGGTAGATAAAGTATTGGTATTATCCATAATAAATGCCCTGGCAGGGCGGAGCCTAAGTAACGGGTCGTTTCACTTATGGTTAAGGGAAATCAGCTTTTATCTAAAATAACCTACTTCCTAAGAGAATCGACATAAATAACTCGGAACCTCAAATCGTGGATTTGTAACCAAATTCTCGTAACTTCAGCTTAATCAAGCTTAAGTTACGAAGCTTTGGTAACCCAACGATGAAACGTATTCACTCTCTCTAAGCACGTGGATACTTTTGGTTTGAGGATACAGTTATTTGCACGCGTGCACGATTATTGCCGACTAACTTTTCAATAAACCCAAAACATTTAAAAGTTAACTCGCCAAATTACGTCATTGCTAAGCCCCGTCCTGCCAGTTCATTTATAACGCAGAATACATGTAAGAAAGGTTTCTATGATCGATCAGGTACGAAAGGAAATCGCACAGAACTGCAAAATTTGTCTGAATTTGTTATGAATGTGAGTATTTTTGTATTATATAAGCTCATCTTGACTTGAGAAAGGCGATTTATAACTTTTTCATATTGAATGTTTCTTTGTCCTTTCCCTCGTAGATATCCGAAAAAAGAGATCATTTTCGGTTATTTTCGACGCAAACACATAACCCGTCAAGCCAAAAGGGAACACGTGGGAAGTGCGTAAAATGGCAACCCCGATCATGCTTCTCAGGCTACCCAGACTGGCTAGGGTCAAGCCTTTTCGTGCATTGTAGACATTCTATATCTAGAATGATCAAGCTGCCTTCTTATATAACGTTTTAGAAAATCTATCTCTAGCAGACTATGCTGGGCCTTTTTCTTTTTAATTTGTGACCCGTCATGCAAAAAAGGACCATCCGAAAACTCTGTAAAATTGATTATTGAAAAAGAGATGGGGCCCAGCATAGGGCAACCAAAGTTTGCATTTCAAAATTTTTTTCACTGGAAGATAGATTGTTCATTCTTGATTCAGAAAATAAGGTCATTTCAAAATTTTTTCGACCCTAGTCAGTCTGCGCAATCCGCGCAGTCTGACTAGGGTCGATACTTAAAGCGATAGATGGTCCACTTTCGCGTGACTGGTCACAAATTTTCCGGATTGACTTTTTCGCTTGTATGGCCATATATGTATTCAAGAGATGAAGAGAGTTTGTGTCGATGTCATTGAGGTATGAGACTAAAACCTAATCACACTGAATAAATACGCTTCATTTCACGGCGATATGAAACTAGGAACCTAATCACACTTTATGAATACGCTTAGTTTCATGGAGGTTTGAAATTAAAACCTTATCACACTGTATGAATACGCGAAGCAGATTCATACCACACTGTTAATAGGAATTTAGTTTCGCTCCTCCATGAAATCAATAAATACTCTCTTCATATCTTAAAATTTCATAGATTAGTCAAAGATTTTCTACGGGACTGCCTTTTGTGGACGCTTACAAAGTAGTTGTGTACTCAAATTTTATTGAGAAATATATCCGATTTTTATCCAATAAGAATGCATAAATGTTTCATGTATTGTAACCACCTCAAATCAAATTATTTCGAAACCAAATAGACAGAAAAGCAGAAAGGGCATTTGCGTTTTAGAAAATTTGTCAAGAGCAAATTTTGCTACCCAGGATCAGCACGTGTAGCCCTCTCTGTTTGAACAATGTCTTTACTTTTCTTATTTCTCATAAACTCCCTCACACACGGATCCAAATTGTCTTTAAATAAGGGGGTGGTATTTTGTAATAAGATTCCGTGGGGTATGTTACTAAACATCTTACGATCATTTCTGCGTTAGTCAAAAATTAAAATTGCTTCTAGACGAGTAACTAAATGTGGAATTCTGCCATGCATCATCTCATTGGAATCGTCTTCTTAAGACGATTCCGATGAAATATTGCAAGGCAAAATCTATCAAAGATTGAAAACACCAGGTACGATTTGTGATTTTGATTTGGGATTATTTATTATTATTATTTTTTTTGTAAGAAGCTTTGAAAAATGGACCCCTGGGGAGCGAGCAAAATGTCTTACAGTAAACAATATTGTGTAATTGGTACTTGTAAATAGTTTTTGACTGATTTCGGTATGATATTGAAAGAGTGTGTGGAGCTCGGAAGAAATGAGATTAAAGGGAGATATTTCACTACTTCCCGTTGAAAATTCTGCGTACTTTCCAATTTTTGTGTCTTCACGTACCAATCAAGCGCTTTAAATTCCACACCAGCTAACATTTCGCGAATATAATGTATACTCTTCAAAAAAAAGTTCTTTGTCACCGATTTAAAATCGTTTTTTTTTTTCTTAAATAAGACAAAAAACTTCGATGGCAGTTGTTTTTTTGTAAACAAAGGTTGTTATTAAAGAAATACACGCAAATTGATATGAATTACTTGTTAAGTGTTTTTGTATAAGGACGTTAACGTCTAATAACGCAAAATCTAGCCCTCTCAAACAGCACGTGCACTTTCAGATTCATAAGTTAGTCCCAAAAGTTCTTCAATGTGTTGTGAATGAAATGCCATTATTTAATTGTTCATGGAATAAAACGAAGTTGCACCGATTTGAAATGAAAAATGGTTACATGTACGGAGGAACATTGTCATAATGCTGTAGGTCGTTTAAAGGCAGGTTTCATAAGACAAGCCGTCGTAGATGACTTTGTTGTTTCGGGACACACTATCGCCAACCCCTGGCACTACTTTGATGCCAGTCATTACTTTATGTATAGAGCAACATAAGTCTGACACGTAAAAACAACGTTTGTCCCGCATGGCGAATACCGTAACGATATTTGGATTATTTCACTCTTACCACAACTTTAACCCTGTACTGTTTAATCCCTGCTTTTAATGTGCCTGTGATTTTATGATTGAGAAAACATTGTGAAAAAAGAAGAAATTGCTTCTGACAAGCAATTTCTTCTTTTTCCACACCATTTTCTTCCCTAGTGAAGGGTCATTTTTCAAACTAAATCTACTTTAAGTTTTCGTCTGCAAAACCTTTGAATTTGGACAGGTGTAAAATTTTGTAAAACAGGAAAGGGTTAAAGTCAATTTTAGTCTGTAGACGACGTAGAATCTCCAGTCAGAAAGAGTTGAACCAGATTCGAGAGGCCGGGTTCGATACAACTTCTACGAAACGGTCTCAATCGACGTCATCATTTCAAATCTTTTATCAGAAAACGGTTATCCTGTGTTTATACAGTCAAGAGATGCATGATCTTCACTGGCTTCAAATTAATTTAAATATACAAAGATATTTTTGTGCCTGTAATTTGTATAAATGACAAATAACTTTTTTTAAGAGTATACATTATACATATTGCGTGACTAGATGCCCCCTACAGCAGTATCGAAATGCCGATATAATAAGATGAAAAGTATATGCTTCATTTATTTTCCTTTTGTCGAATCATCTGTGTATTAATATAACGATTCTTTCGTGTGGGTGGCCCAAAATTGTAGATTTCTAGGAATCTTTTATTTACTTTGATGTCCTATGGGGGATTTTAGACAAAATATTTTCTTCTTAAAGTGTTTGAGAAGAGGCTTACATTTTATGAGGCTTTAAGTTCAGAAACTTTGCAAGCTATTATAATATTAAATGGGATTTGAATTACATGTACAAATAAGACAAATCTTTCCAGACAAACAAACTCATGTATCTGGTATCATATAACGTCCCAAAATAAGTAGATTATATAGTAAACAAAAATTATCGTGTCAGGAAACTGAGAGACAAATCAACAAACAAACATAAACGAGTAAAATAATCTATTTTTGATTCACATTTTCATACTAATTAATTAGATTAACTTAGCTCCATGGTGACCCTGCGTTATTAGGTCAGACCGCGCCATAAGGGGACTCAGCGTTAAAGAGGCACACCGCGTTATAAAGGGACACAGAGTAATAAAGGATCATCTACAAGTATACAATGGTAGGCAGCACTTGGAATTAATCCATTTAATCTTTCATCTTCGTATTTGCAAACACTGCCTCTATATGACACCCTTCTAATCAAATATTTATTTATTTATCTGACATACATCGTCCTGTTATTTTAGGTCGCAGCTCCGATTTTAGGTACCAGTTAACAACATCGTGGAGTTAACGAGGTGTATGATTTTTTTTAATGTTTGGATTCAAATGGAATGAGTGCGATGAGTGATTTTTGAGTAAAATTAAAAGGAGCTAATCCAATATCGTTAATTTCTTCCAACGTGGACGAAATAAGCTGTATTTATTACCTCCCTTAAAAATTCTACATATTTCCAAATTTGTGTGTCTTCGCGAACCAATCAGACGCTATAAAATCCACACCAGACAACAACCCCGTGGAATGATCTGATAAATTTCAATGAAATAATAACCGTTTTGGTCGATTTCGAATCGTTTTAAACGATTTTGGGGCTTTTTTGAATGATTTGAGTAAGTGTTTTGAAAAAAAAAATATGATTTTTCCTTCTTTTGCGATGAAACTCTTCCTATTTTCACGTTTACGAAAATGTTCTATTTCTAGTGAGCAAGCTAAAGTTTGGATTGAATACGAAGTTTAACGAACGATAGAAGCGGATTCAAAAACATGTGTGGTTAGGTTCTTAAGCTTCAATCCTTCATGGATTAAAATACTATTCGCTTTACTTCTTGTAATTTCAATACAGCTTAAAATAGTGCAGAAGCTTACAAAATATATGTAAATGCATTCGTAAAATTGTTAATATGGAGGTATGAACCCAATTTTTATCCAATCAGACCGGTTGAATCTTAAAGACAAAAATAGAAATTAAATTATTGATGAATGTGCTTATTTAGGAAATGGGGGAAATCTCTATTGCAAAAGTCAGTTTGCTAAATGGATAAAAGTCAAACAATCTGTATTTGCCTGCATATATTTGCTATTTAATTTAAGAAGGAATCTTGACTTTAGAGCACGTTTCGAGCATTTGGAATTCCTTCAGGTAATTAAAAGAGATCACCTTATGGTTTATAATAACAAGGTTTTGATTCATAAATCTTTACTATGTGTCTTCGGCTATGTGTTATAGTTAATGACATCGTGAAATTGAAATTCATCTCGATCAAAAACATTCAAAATTACCCGCTCATCGCCCCCATCGTTCATTCCAAACACTCACACCAACACTCTATAACGACTACAAATTTCTCAAAAAAAAAAAAAAAATCGTAATCGTTCATTAAAATCAATTTTCATTCTATTCGAACAATTTGTTGCGCTATTCTATTAAAGGATGTGGATTTCCAAGCGTCTGGCAAGCCCGAAAGAATGTACAATCAGGACAAACAAGTTGGTTATTCTTAAAAGGGTGGTAAATAAATTATTGCTCATTTCGTGCAAAAGGACGAAATTATCGCTAATGCAATACCTCCCCTTAATTTCAATAAAAACTCGCCCCCAACTCATTCAATATCATTCCAAAATCATGCGCCTTGTAAATTTCACGATGTGGTAAATTCTAGCCATTCTGATCGACTTGAACTTTTCTGCGAATAAAGTGCATATTCTTGGCTTCCCGAAGCAAAACGTTCGTTTTGTCTATTTTATTTCGTCCGAAGCATTAAATCACAGCTGTGCAGACAAATTGGACGAATCTTCCTTGTGAAATTGCGCCGATTTGCATTACTTATTTTAAGATTTGACCCTTTGTTGTGGAAAATCGGGGGGGGGGGGGGTCTTGTAAAACCTGCATTTCTTACTTAAATTATCTCCTTAAGTATATTTTGATTTTAAAACGAGAGAAAATATTTGATGAGAAAGGGATCTAATTACGTTTAAGTCATTTGACTTTGTTTCAGCCATTGGAATTATTAAAAGAGCCCTATGTAAACTATTTCAAACATACGCAAGAAAGTTTCAGACTCGCTGCATTTAGGGCTGTGGACCTGTAATCGTTCCGCAGCGTTTCGAAAATCTTGAACTTAAACAGTGTTAATCGAGGTTTCCCAATGATTTCATAAGGAAGCATCGGTTAACATTGTGAAAGATCATGAGTCCCGCAATGGTGCGGAACTATTAGTAGTCTACTGCCTTAAAGTCACCATATCGTTGCGTAGCGTATCACTAGTTCAGTTGCGTAACGTTACGCGTAAACTGTCAAACTTTACAAGCATTGATGTTTACATTGCGGTTACACAGAATCAACCTCTCATTTAATTAAATCCCACTTAAGTCATTTTACTGATACGGGGATATTCGATGAAGATAATGAGCTCCCGTCATAGTCGGACTCTTAACTAAAGGGTCACGGTTTCGATCCTCGACGGCGGCTCTCAACCTTTCCGACTACATGTATTTGTCTACCACCAATGGGTCGATAATCGTAGACCTATGATGGATAGCAGCTGGAGGCTAGGGAAGGTTGAAATGGATGTACTGTTGTGAGAAAAAGCAGGTCTCCATTGTTTTAGCCGATACGACTGAAATAATGTTAAAGTGGCGTAAAACAATACAATAAATATATTACTAATGAAATAATTTCATTTTCACGTTGATGTGTCCTCGAATAAAAGCTGGTGTAGGAGAAGCTGGAGCAATGATATTGACGTCTACGTGACGTGAAGTTATACAACGTTAATGATGATGTCACTCATTGGTCTCCGCGTAACTTCAGATAGGATGAAATGAACGAAAGAGGGGGTTGAAGGTTTTGGTAAATTCACTGGTTAGGCGGTGATTTTGTATAAGGTAGTGGGCCCGTTAAAGATCCGTAACGTTTGGGAAGTATAGCCTGGTTAATTTGACCCGACATTGACCTCTGTGGAAAAAAATGCTTAATTAACAATTACCGACATATTTTATCAATAAACAAAATGTATACTACATTCAATATCGTTTGTTATTCATTCCTATGAAAGCACGTGCAAAGCCAAGTAGGAATAATCATATTCTTATTCATCTAAATAGCAAGGGTCAGATTCAAGTCAATAAAACCGCACTATACTGAACTTTAACAGTGTTAACCGAGGTTCCCTAATGATTTTCATTAGGGAACCTCGGTCAACATTGTTAAAGTTCACGCGTTCCTAAATGTTGTGGTCCTATTACGGTTCCGCTATCTTAATGGTAATCTATCGTTATTTCTCGATACCCCCCCCCCCCCCCGAAAAGCATTAAAGAGAAAAACCATAAATATTAACCATAAGGATATAATCGTATTTGACTATCATTTTCTAAGTTTTACCTATGCAATTTAGGATATGATTGCATTGACTAATTTATTTTTCGAATTTTTATTAAAACAATAAGGGAATGATTGCATCTGACTTTCAATCTTTTTTGCATTGTCACTATTATAACTGTAACAAATCTGCAACTACCATCAAAGGGTTGTAACATTCGCGACCACTCAACGGTATCTAGGTAGATAGTAATTTTCACTTTGTTTTAGTACATATGTTTGCACCGGGTCACGGCGAAAAGATCTCATACAAACATTATGAAATTTACACGAATCTCGATCGAATCTAATCTGAATTGTTCCCACTACGATACATATATATATAGATGTGCAGGTTATTATTTATCTAAAATGAACTGGCACTCATTAACTGCCGTCAGTGTTCGAGTATTCCCGCAGCGAAATTCAATTTCATATCACCGTAATATTTGTATTATTTCAAATGAAATATAAAAGTTGCTGTAGAACAGTGGGCAAAGACGCCTTCCCGTACAGCGGTAAGTTGTCGGGTCGAGTTCAAATCCCGACAGGGGCGTATTTTAAATCTTGTGATTATCATAAATGTATTTTTTCTATTATCTTATAAATTGTCATAAGTTTTTTGTGAGTTGTAATTATATTGTATTATTCTATATCATTCAATTTTAGTTGTTTGCACCAATCAAGACTTTTGTATTCTGATCGGCTAAAAAATGGTTTCATACCTAAATGAAAACGTACTTAAGTATTTAGTTAGCTTGCATTAAAAAGTAGTCCCAATACAGATCTCATTTGCTTCATGATATTTTATTATGAGATATGACGATATTTAAGTTTTTGATATCGATAACCTTATCACACTTAAACAGGATTCGATTAACTTATCCAAACCCTGTTTGGGTTTTTAATTTCATACTGTCATAGAATGAAAAAAAAAAAAAACTGCCTTCATTCCTTAAAATATAGATCTGTACTTTTCAAAATTTCAATTATTCAGTTGCGCTTGAGATGTTTTTGAACAACAAAATCGAGATTCACAATTCAATGCGTTTCCAGTACGACCTCGCAATGCAAAGTTTTTATTTACAATAATGAATGGCCAACACTTTGCAAATATTAGATTTTAGATCAATCAAATAAAAACTTGGTGGAAAGATTTTTGTGCAGAATATCAATAGGCACTTGAACAAAGTTGCATTATAAAAAGAAATAGAAACATGATTGGTTGCGATTCGGCTTGAACTCATCACCTCTCAATTATGTGACAGCAACCTTACTACCACCGCTAAATTTCCGTGTGTACGTTGAGATGTTATACATTTAATCAATTCTAAATGTCGCGAGTTTAAGTCTAAATTAGGAAACATATTTTGCGACTATTAATCGGGGTCAAAAGGAATATTTAATGAGTGCCAGGTCATTGTAGATAAATAATACAGTGAGTTATCAAAAGGTCAATTTTTCTATACAGTGTAAAGACAAAATTGAATTTTGATCACTCACTGAAACTTATGCATCTATAGCATTCTAAACACGATAGCGATAACTCATTAACAGTAAGATATCAAGTGGAATACGGTTCGTAATTACATGGAACGTATATAGAAAATGAAGATTAAAATTGTGTCCTTGCAAGAGTGCGATATCTAAAGGAGTTTTCGAAATTTATAGAGAATTTTTATAAGTTGCTTGAAATATTAATGTTATCATGTCGAGGTTGGGAGAATTTATCATGACGAGGCTTTGCCGAGTCATGATAATTTCTCGCGGCCGAGACCAGACAACATTGATATTTTTAGACACTTACGTGCTATTCTTTTTAACGTGCAATCATTTTCAGGCTAAATCATAACAAACCCTTAAAAATCAAAGAAATTCAGGTGAAAGTGTATGCAAATTGTTTCTAAATATAAATTGCCTGATATCATGTTATGTTATCATTCAGGTGATATCAGGTCAATACAGCCTTTATTGCATGATGAAACGGGTTATGTCGTATTGCGTTTCAGAATTGGTAAATTGACGCTGTGGGTCTTGTTTCTCTTGAAATTTTATTTTGCCTTTATTGTAAATAATATTAAGCCTCTCCTTTTCCTCTGTCCCATTTGTGTTTGGTTGCTCATCTTAGCGGCCTTCTCTAGTTTAATTTGACTGGCACTTCATAACGACTTCATTAAATTTCAATTAACTGATAACAGAATGTTAGAGCTATCTGTAATTCTTTTACACCTTTAACTTAGAAGAGTCTAAAAAGGGTATCAAATTTAAATAGTCTAAGCCGCGGAAAATACGCCCTTGCGAATGCCAGTCTTAGGATGAACGCTATTCATATACAATATTAGGCTGAAGTTATGAGTTTCTGATCGTTCAACGCATGCATGTTATTTTTTGTGTATAGAAATAACCATTACGTTTTATTATATGAAGTTCTTTAAAATTCAATATTTTGAAAAAGTAAGACACGTTTTGATTAGGTTTAGTTTAAACATATTTTATTGCCATCATTTGAACATTGTTGTTATACATAATATTTCATATTACACAAATGATCCTGAAAAGGGGTCTTTTGATTGGGTATTTGTTAGAAAAGAAAATAATAAAGTTTGAATTAATAATTTTTGAAGACGAATGATGGGTGGAATGTTCAGTTAAAAACAGGGAATCTTCAACGAATTATTTTCACAGTATTTTGTTCTGTAACAATGATTTTGTAGAGCTATTGTCATTATTTTTATAACCTTAAAAACCCCTGCAAACACAGCGGGAAAGATTACAATCTCAAAACATGATATCTCAACAAAAATAAGAAAAAAATTAATTGTACCTAAAAAGACGAATTATTTAATTGAAAATAAAGTCAAATGTCCTCCGGATGAAGAGCCCTTGAAAAGTCGTAGAGAAATTAAATCCGTTTATTTTAATTGCTTTGTAACGTCGTAAGTTGTCTTTTCTATTGTTGATATTGCCACAAATCCGTAAAGTAAACCACGGTCAGGTCAACGGACCCGAGTAATAAACAGTTGGGGCGTGGTTTGATCCTTATAACATGGAATGGGTTATCTCAGATTGTGTGATCAGATTGTTTTTTCAAAAATAAAGTTCAATCGTATTTAGTGTTTAATTTTGCGTTATATTTTTGTAAGCCGATAAAGATCATTTACAAGAGCGAGAAATAAGCGTTATACATGATACGTCGAGGTCAATTTCATTGGCTTGTTCGTTATGCCCGTGTCTTGAAAAATTCGATCTGTCACGCAGAAAAATATTTGGAAACTCTACATATTGAATATGGAAAATAAAAAGTGAATAAATCGATGAATAGAATTAATGAATTTATATTATAACTATACAAATATCTGTGTGATTACATCCCATATGATATTTTTTATGATATCACATGGGTACTTTTAGAAGAATGACATAATGCGGTTATTTATAGAAACATAATTTCTGTTAGAAACATCGACGAAATCAAGGCAAATAGAGGATGTAAGAAAAATAATACATAATCAGTGTATTGTATGGGAAAAAATCTAACTCGATTGTGGGAATTAATAATTGTCTCGGCCTAACCTCGAAAATTATCAATTACCCCAAGCTCATTGGATATTTCTTTTTCATACAAAACACTAAGTACGTATTATACCATCTGGTAACCCCTCACGCAAAAAGGACTATATTGGTTGTGCGTAAAGTATCGACCTAGTCAGACTGCGCGAATTGCGCAGGCTGACTTGAGTCGAAACATTTCGCAATGTGCTTATTTTCCGAATCTAGAATGATCAATCTACCTCCCAGTGAAAGACTTTCTGAAATGCGACATCGGGTTGACCTATGATGGACCCAATCTCTTTTTCAAATCTTCATTTAACAGAGTTCCGAGAATGTCCCTTTTGCGTGGCGGGTCACACCCAGCAGATGCCACTTGTTAAAGCTAGCCTTCACACCCCCCCCCCCCCCCCCACACACACACACAGAGACATCTGTCGACTTCCGAGGAAGATGGTCTATAATTTCAAAGCCATTTCTTTGAAAATGTAATGCTAGATAATCTTTTTCGAGCGACCACGTCTTTTAAGCGACCATTTATATCGATCGTTCGTTTTCTATATCCCCTTCTTTGAATAAAAATATCTTTAAGGGTAGGTTTTGTTGACGATTCTATTGAGTTTTAACATTATAGAATTATTGAGAATTTCGCAATAATATGCATATCCAATCAAAAAGTATTTAACTAATTTGTAAACAGAACGTGTATTAAGCGGCCATTTTCTTTAAAGACCGATTTTTGATTGTCCCGTTAGTGGTCGCTTTAAACAAGTTTCACTGTACCTATAATCAAAGATCAGACGGCGAGTGGATGACATTTTGAAACCTTTTTTTACTACACTTTGATAAATCCAATTTTTATGACGAGTACATCAAATTTATCCCGCATTAACAAAAATGGTTCCCATATTGTTGGGGGTCAATTATGCACTTTTTGCACCATATAAATTCATTGACATCGGCGATCCGGTTTTATTATTCTTAGAAATCTATTTTGACATCGAATGTTACAAAAGTCACAAAAATAATATGGATCGAAGTACACATGCTTACGTAGATTGCTATTCATGAGTTATGTATCTACAGTTTGACGTCCCCTTGTTAAAAGGTACGAAATGCCTATATACCGTATCTATAGGCACTTGCGAGTATTTTTGTACAGTGATATCAAACTATTTTTTTTTCTACTTCAGGTCACGAAAGCAGTTGTCTCTTTTTGCAAGATCATGAGAGTAGATATTTTTTCGTACATGTACAGTATCATGAAGACGCAAGTACTGCTGAATGTTGAAAAGCACAACACTGTGGAAAATGTGTAAAGTGACCTGACGTCAGATGTAGAGTTTCCCAACTTGAAATGTACCGCTACCGACTGAATATCCAACTATGGATATTTGTAAATATTCTCATCGATCACGTTACGTTACTGAAAGTGCCAAGTCACTGTACAAGTGAGTATATATAACACATACTTAGTGTTTTGTATAAAGAAAATATCTAACGAGGTTGGGAGAATTGATAATTGGCGAGGCTCTGCCGAGACAATTATCAATTCTCACAACAAAGTTAGATATTTTTTTCATACAATACACTAAGTATGTATTATATTTATCTTATAACATCTATTTGTCTTGTTTTCGTCAATGTTTCTAACTGAAATGCAAGTTTCTAAAAATAACCGCATTATATCATTGTTCTAAAAATAACTAAGTGATATCATAAAAATATCATACGGGGTGTTATCACACGGATATTTGTATAGTTATAAGATATTTTTTATCATATAACATACAAATATCCATGTGAAAACATCCCCTTTGATATTTTTATCACATGGATATTTTTAGAAGAATGACAAATGCGGTTATTTTAAAAAAAACAACTTTTATTTCTTTTAGAAACATCGACGAAAACAAGGCAAATAGATGGAATAAGATAAATATAATACGTACTTAGTGTTTTGTACGTATTTTATATTTAACTGACACCATTCTTTCACCTTCATCCGTATGTTTATATTACCCCATTCGATTCCGCCTGTCGATTCCCATGACTTCGGAAGGCTAAGGTCAAACCCCTACAGGATTTCTGGCTTTCTCCATGTCAATTTCACGATGCGTATAAATGTACCAAAAGTATTGGAAAACTTGCTCTTGAGACGCCATGCACCAATTCCCAGTTATAATATTATGCAAACTGATAAAAGTGATCTGAAAAAATCTTCGAAATCACATAAAAATAAATATCATGCAGAAGAGAACAGTGTAAATTCATTTCGGTACACTTTGTCACCTAACCAGAACTTTAAGAATCAAATAGCATATACTAGCTAATCAGAAAATCTACAACGTTCGCACGAATTTCTATTTACTTGTCGACAAACAGTGAAAAAGCGGATCATAAATATCAGAGACCCAAACCTCTTTAGATTTTTTTCAAATTATTATTCAAAAAAAAAAAAAAAAAAACGAAAAAAAAACCTCTCTATTTCAACGCATGTACAAGTATAGCCATTTTTAACCCATGTTCTCAGATCAAATTCTCTGTATGATTTTCTTTGATGTCTTTTAACATTTTTTTTTTATTTTGTAAACATGTGGTTTGATAGGTAACATTGGCTTTTTTTCCTGAATAAAGCTATTATTATCAACGCCACTCACCTATAGGCTGCTGCAATCGTATTCATCTATAAATGATCATTAGAGTCGAATGTCCAATGCTTATGAGTATAGATTTCGTGACAAAGAAAGACTTAAAGATCCGTCAGAAATGTTAAAGACAATCTCGTAAAGCTACATTGTCTTTTCAATCTTAATGGTACAGTTAATAACATCGTGAATTTGAGAAGGTGTTTGAATGTTATCGGAATGACTTTGAAATGATATTGAATAAGTTTGATGAGCGGGTTTTGAATGAAATAAAAGGGTGGTAATCCAATATCGCTTATTTTGTTCAAGATGAACAAAATAATTGATATTTATTACCTCCCTTTTAGCAAATATGTATACAAATTCTATAAATGGCTTTCTTTTTCTAACAGTCTGACTTTTACAGAATTCAATTATATCAGAGAAATTGCGGATTTATCCTTACGATTTTTATTTATAATGTAGTTGTTGTGTTATCTTTTTTTTAGTGATTTTGGAGTGTTTTTGAACGTCTAAGTGAAAGTTTGGAATGAATGAATGAGTGATTTAGAATGGTTTTGATCGGGATGAATGCCAATTTCACGATGAAACTAACTGTATGAATTCAACCACATTCAATACATATGTATTCGCGAGCTATTGATAAAACTAAGAAACATACAAATACACTCTTTATTTACTATAAACATAGTATCAATGACTCGTTTGCTGCCTTGGTAAACAATGCAAACATGACGTTGACTCGAGAATTAGAAAATAAAATTTGTCTTATATAAAATGTTGACGTTGTAAATAATTAAAAAAATCGACCCATGAGGACCGTACTTCTAGGTTATAGGAATTATGAATCGTACAGAAAAGAAGTATGTATAAAATCTATCACTCTGGGACTATATCTGAGAAAAAAGCACAACAACAACAACAACAACAAAACAAAAACATATCTTTATCGAAAACACCACGCATTTTTAAATAGTTCTTTTAGCAAAATAATGAAAAAGTACTAATTTAAATCTGCCCTGTGTTCAGGATGACAAAACATTGCAAACAGTTTTCCAATTATACCCCGCTTCGCACCCAATTTGCTCGTGCGACGTTGGTTTTGTGATCCTGAACGCAGGCCTGTACTTACTCTGTTGATAGTCATCATATATACCATTGGCATTAAGCAAATACCACTTGGCAGTAACAATAAAATGTGTCAGAATAAAAGAAATACAATTGATCATGTGTGACCAATTTTTATACCCCCAAAACTATGTATTGGGGGTATATAGGAGTCAGCTTGTCGGTCGATCAGTCGGTCGGTCTGTAGCTTTTTTTTGTCCGGAAGATTTCTAGGACATCATTTAAACTATAGCTTTTAAATTTTTACTACTATTGGTTGCTGAATAATCTCCCCTTGAACATGCTTATTTCACCAAATAATAGTTGTCAAAAACATTTTCACATACTATTGCATGAACTGACCTGAAGTTTATACACAATGCGTATCTGCATATGAAGTTGTGCACCTGCAATTCTGAAGCCCCTACTGTCATCGGTTGCTGAATTATCTCGCCTTGAACTGGTCATTTTCACTAAAGTTTGATTATCTGGAGTGTTTTTCCAAAACTTTTACAAGCCCTGAAGTGAAATTTATATGCAATGTAGCTGATTATGAAAGCCTGTGCTGCTGAACTTTTTAGGACCCTGTTATAATTACTTGCTGATTTATTCCCCCTTGAACTTACGAATTCTACTTTTGTATTTGTTATCCGGAACATATCTCTTCTATTTTTGATGCTACTGCTTTTATGTTTATACTCAGTTTAGCTCGTAATGTTTACTTGTGTTTGTGAAATGTTTAGGACCCTTCTGTTTTAATTGCTGAATGATTCCTCTTTTACTTCTGAATTTAACATTATTTTTATTATTTCGAGAATGTTGCCTACCAAATTGCATATATTATACCTCTTGTTCGACTAAAATTCTTTGTCTGCTATCCAGCACTCAATAGCTCAGCGTAACTATGCATCCGAAGGCGGTGTTCATGTTGTTACAGTAAATGACATCTTGAAAATGTGTTGTTTTTTTCAAAGAAGCAATGATAAAAGGATAAATATGTACCAACAACAAAGACGAAAGGGATTATAGAATTGGCTAAATTTGAAGTATTGTATCTTCAAAAGTTTGATGTTGAAACTTCGTAGGGAACAATCTTCGCCGTAAAACAATCTCACTGCGAACACTGTTTGGAGCAAACCGACAAAACAATTTCGGCTTTGTCCCTAGGTCAACTGATATATTGATGTCTGCTTTAGAAAAAAGACGCAAATACCAATTTCATGCATTATCCATATATATTAGAAAAAGTGTCAAAATTGTAAAGATTTTAAATCTCTCGGTCGATCCAATAAATCATTGAAGAGCGAAGAAAGGCCTCTGTGGTTGATTTAATAAACTGAGACACGGGACCAGCCGACCGCAAGGCGGGCAAAGTTTTCATAAAAACTTCAAAAGAAAATATCCGAAGGACGTGCTAGTTCTCCGCCCCTTACATTGCGGTTACTACCGACAAATTGGTCTTCAACTTTCTTTCGTTTCAGACTGAATGAAAACTATATGACCATGTGAGTGAGATTTCAAACAATTTCAAAAATGAGCAAAGCAAAGACTCTGACCAGCCTGCGCATCCACACAGTCTGACCATAGTCTAAACTATGCGTTTAGTAGATAGATAAGGTGTCAAAGTATCTGTGGACCATCGGGTAACTTTATATTTACAGTTTTTGGCCGTCCACGCTTCTCAATGTTCTTCCCTCAAGAACATCACAAATTGTTGGAAATATCACGCACAGGCTCATATATAATTTTAGGCTTTTTATAGATCGTATTTGGTGTTCTATAAAACCGTTTTTTTCCTAGAAAATCGTACATGTTGTGTACACATTATTTCACCGATGGTAACCGATTATAAGTTCAGGATGCAAAAATGTTTTCTTTCGTTTGAAAACAAACTTTGGTGTCCCAATATTTTTTAACGTTTCGCGAACATTTTCTTTTTGATACAATGAAGAATTGTCGCCTGGCAATATTTGGGTAAGTTCGGTCGAAGTTCAACGATAAAATAAAATAGATACGATATAATATCACAATTTTTTTCCGAAGGGAATAGAATAAACTTTTAATAAAACACTCTGTATTCAATATTTCGGCAAAAATTGCCTTTTTCAGGAAAACGTTTTCTTGAAAAAGGCAATTTTTGCCGAAATATTGAATACAGAGTGTTTTATTAAATGTAAAATAGATACGTCCTGTAGCTAATGAGCTAATGATTGAAAAGACAAAATAGCGAATCATTTTACACAACAAATTAGTCACTACAAAAATTATGACTGATTCACACTTAGCTAATAATAAAGTTTATTCCCGCCATTTAAAAATTGGAGATTTTTTTTTTCATTTTCACGAAAATACACCTTACTTTTGTTTATTTTAACGCCTACAAATAATATCAAATTTTACTTCGAGGAAGCAGCCAATTTTTGCTTCTATAACAGATGACGTCTCCCCATTGACGCTAGAACACACAAACACTCGCCCTCGCGCAAACAGGAATCGTGCGATTAATTTTTGGGTGCGCCCCCGTCAATCTAAAAAAAAAAAAGATGAGAAAAAACATTTGGCACAACTGTAACTAGCAAATAGGATCGATAATCGGATTGATGCGGTCTTTATCCATTAAACATATTTCAAGGTGCATCACCATGTAGTGTCTAATGCAGCAGAAAGAGAAAACCTGTGAGAATTTAATAAGTGACGAGTCATTTTAAACATAGACATATGTAGAAGCAACCAAAAGATTAAATAAATACACACATGAAATAGTTTTGTTGAAATGAATGAATGAATAATTGAATGAATGAATGAATGAATGAATGAATGAATGAATATATGAATGAATGAATGAATGAATGAATGAATGAATGAATGAATGAATGAATGAATGAATGAATGAATGAATGAAAGCAAAATAGATCAAGACTCTAGTAAAGCGACATACACATGTGTATATATGTTTATATTTTTAAGAAAGGTCGTGTATAATTGGCATGCTAAATATTTAATAAGTGACGAGTCATTTTAAACATAGACATACGTAGAAGCAACCAAAAGATTAAATAAATACACACATGAAAATGAATGAATGAATGAATGAATGAATGAATGAATGAATGAATGAATGAATGAATGAATGAATGAATGAATGAATGAATGAATGAATGAATGAATGAATGAATGAATGAATGAATGAAAGCAAAATAGATCAAGACTCTAGTAAAGCGACATACACATGTGTATTAATGTTTATATTTTTAAGAAAGGTCGTGTATAATTGGCATGCTAAAAATTTTGAAACGTTTTGTTATTTTATGAACACCAATGAGACAAAAATGAAACGTAAAATTAAAAAAAAAATGTTGTTGAGTAAGAAATGTATTGTCTTTGAATAACTCGAACTGCCCCACGCTCAGGATGAGAACGTTTGTGAATCATTTGCACTTGCACAAGCAAAGCTGGGTACAATTTCTAAACGTTCGCAAACGTTTCTGCATTATGAACGAATGGAAGATTATCTACTCGGAGTAAATATTTACTTAGTAGTAACTGCATCTTCATATATTAGATCTTTATTCACATATGTTTCAAGACAAACATTACCCAACTGTTCATATTTAGAAGCGTAATGAAACTGATGTAATTGATAAGGTGTCCCTGTTTATAATTCTATTTTCAGAGGAAGCTGCTTAAGGTAGTGGACCTGTAATAGTTTTGCAACGTTTTGGAAGTAATGCACTTTAACAATGTTAACCGAGGTTTCCTAAGGTCAACATTGTGAAAGTTCATGAGTGCCGAAATGTTACGGAACTATTACGGTTCCACTACCTTTATACGGCATGTATATGACTGATTTGCAAATAATAACCCCTAACCATATCAAAATAGACTTTGTTGAGCTTAGAAGAAAAGAAATAAGATTCCCTCAATAGATTGTGTAAATAATTTTCATAAGAACGTTGTTTAAAATAATTGTCGAACTTTTGCTTTTGAGCCTTTATTAAACTATTTTTTTTTGCATTCAAGAAAACGAGCTAAAGATCTTCCAAAATTGAACTATCATTTTTCTTTTTTCATTTAAAATGATCAACGAAATTCCATTAGAAATATTGTCTGAAACCAGAGAATAAACGCTTGCATACTCATATTTAAATGAGCGCGTGCGTGCCATTGAAAACACATGTGCATGTGACATAAACACTGAGAAGCATATAGACACCGAAGCAGCCTAGACCTGATATATATACAAAGCGCATATAAAATACCTTGCTTTATGCAGCAGGCCTGATATATATACAAAGCGCATATAAAATACCTTGCTTTATGCAGCAGGCCTGATATATATACAAAGCGCATATAAAATACCTTGCTTTATGCAGCAGGCCTGATATATAAACAAAGCGCATATAAAATACCTTGCTTTATGCAGCAGGCCTGATATATATACAAAGCGCATATAAAATACCTTGCTTTATGCAGCAGACCTGATATATATACAAAGCGCATATAAAATACCTTGCTTTATGCAGCAGACCTGATATATATACAAAGCGCATATAAAATACCTTGCTTTATGCAGCAGGCCTGATATATATACAAAGCGCATATAAAATACCTTGCTTTATGCAGCAGACCTGATATATATACAAAGCGCATATAAAATACCTTGCTTTATGCAGCAGACCTGATATATATACAAAGCGCATATAAAATACCTTGCTTTATGCAGCAGGCCTGATCTATACAAGGCGCATATAAAATACCTTGCTTTATGAAGCAGACCTGATATATATACAAAGCGCATTCAAAATACCTTGCTTTATGCAGCAGACCTGATCTATACAAAGCGCATATAAAATACCTTGCTTTATGAAGCAGGCCTGATCTATTCAAAGCGCATATAAAATACCTTGCTTTATGAAGCAGACCTGATATATATACAAAGCGCATATAAAATACCTTGCTTTATGCAGCAGACCTGATATATATACAAAGCGCATATAAAATACCTTGCTTTATGCAGCAGGCCTGATCTATACAAAGCGCATATAAAATACCTTGCTTTATGCAGCAGACCTGATTTATATACAAAGCGCATATAAAATACCTTGCTTTATGCAGTAGGCCTGATCTATATACAAAGCGCATATAAAATACCCTGCTTTATGCAGCAGACCTGATCTATATTCAAAGCGCATATAAGATACCTTGCTTTATGAAGCAGACATGATCTATATACAAAGCGCATATAAAATACCTTGCTTTATGCAGCAGGCCTGATCTATATACAAAGCGCATATAAAATACCTTGCTTTATAAAGCAGACATGATCTGTATATAAAGCGCATATAAAATACCTTCCTTTATGCACATGTAAAATTGTTGAAAATGTGACGGACATGCTTACATGCATAAACCTAAACAATAATCTCACTTTGTGCGATTGTTGAAACTGTCATACAATTAGTTACATCGTGAAATTGACATTCGTCTAGATCAAAAACATTCCATAACACTCCTTCAGCACTCCATTGCATTCATTCCAAACACTAACTAAAACCATTCAAAAACGCTGAAAATAACTAAAAAATATAGGATCAACACATACCTTCAAAATTCATAAAACAAGAACCAAATAGCGATTTCACTGACACAATTGAAATCTTAAGCGTCTGATGGTTCTTGAAGAAATAGGAAAGCTATTTATAGAACTTTTGTGCATATTTTATTAAAGAGAGGCAATAAATATCGACAATTTTGTTCATCCTGAACAAAATAAGCGAAACTGGATTACCTCCCTTAACTTTTGCTCAAACTCGCCCCTCTCTCTCATTCAATTTCATTTCGAAATCATTCTAAAATCGTTAACATTGTCAATTTCACGATATTATTAACTGTACGCAATTTTCAAACCATGTTGACATTTCAGATATTGGGCCAGTAAACCTCATAGAGACAGCAATACCAAAGATAGGAAAACTACCAGAGGGCGTCAGTGTTGTTTATGACGTCAAAAGTCACGTGCATGCTCTCCAGTTCTTACCGGAAACCACGGACATTGAATTTCCGGCCAGTAAAATATTCAAATCGTGCCAGTATTTTCCCGAAGAATTTTCTGTTTTCTTTATTCTAAATCATGGTAAATATTATAGAGATTCAGAATGTATATTTTCTATAAATAGTAACATTCCTGGGAGAATTTTAGTTGCAATATGTTTGACAAAAAGAAAGATTATATTTATTTTTGATAATAAAAAGACGGAGTTTAGAAACACTGTGTTCAAAGACAATAAATGGCATACTGTAGGATTTAGTGTGACTGGCAGTCATGTTCTTCTTACAACGGACTGTTTGAAAATGCGGAAGCGGAAGTTGCGCAGAAAGTTCCCAAGTTTTCTAGACGTAGAGTCCTCATATATCAGCATAGCAAGAGAAAGACAAGGAAAACCAGTTTTACAGGTACGTATATTTAGCTTTCTAACATCAAAGATATATAGGATATTTCAAAACATTTGGGAAAAAAGAATGAGTGGTCATGGAATACCGAATTTATTAAACGAGTCATCTATAAACAGATAAAAACGAGGCTGTGCCGAGTTTTTATCTGTTTATAGATGACGAGTTTGAGAAATTCGGTATTTTATGAGCACAAATTTAATATTCTAATTATAATATGGCCCGAAATTTTGCGAAAAATCGTCAAAAATCATGAAAATTCAACATTTCAATTTTCCGCGAAACTTATAACGTCGTTTAAAGCTGACGTCACAATATATACATTATGACGTCATTTTCGCGGTTTAAAAATAGCGTTGCCATTCGCTCTGAGCTCATTTGCATAGTTATTCCACTAGTGTAATGACACCCGTGTAATATCAAAAAGATTCAACGAGGTTATTTCACTCCCGCAACGCAGGTCATATTGTAATAAAGGATATTGAATAAGTGGTCATGAAATACCAACTTAATATATTAGCCCAAGTTTGATTTTCTGCATAAGCAATGACCCAAACTTTCGTGAAAAATCGACAAAATTTTTGATATACGTTGATTAAAATTTTCCGCGTGACATATGATGCAGTTCGTATAATGCAGCCATATAGTTCATTGTGATGTCATCTTAGGGGTGACAAAATAGCATCTGCAAATTTATTTCACTATCGTGATTACACTCGTTACATATAAGCATGAGGCACTGCCAAAGGGTGTAACGGCTGAAGGTGCTGGATAGAGCAAAAAATCCAAGTCGAAAAAAGGGCATAACTCTTACAAAATGAGTTATCCCACTTGATAGGCTGGATAGCTCTTTTGATGGTGAACACATATACCAATTTTCAAGAAGATATCTTCAATAACAAAATGGGTGACAAAATAGCATCTGCAAAATAGCATCTGCAAATTTATTTCACTATCGTGATTACACTCGTTACATATAAGCATGAGGCACTGCCAAAGGGTGTAACGGCTGAAGGTGCTGGATAGAGCAAAAAATCCAAGTCGAAAAAAGGGCATAACTCTTACAAAATGAGTTATCCCACTTGATAGGCTGGATAGCTCTTTTGATGGTGAACACATATACCAATTTTCAAGAAGATATCTTCAATAACAAAATGGATATGACAACGGTTTGAGTTTGTCATGTCAACGCAAACGCCGACGCCTACGCCAACGTCAGCAACAACATCAATGCAAACGCGAACGCGACTCCTCACAACATCTCACCGAGCTAAAGAAGTAATCGGGAGTAATTCTTTTCCGCGACGTCGGTCATATTATTAATAATGTTTACTACGTGATAATAGTTTTAAAATGGGATCTATTTTGATTTTTTTTGCAGATTCTAATAATAAGATCCAGTGCGGAATAGTTAACACGCATTTAGCGTGTTTTTATTGGTATTTGGTTAAGTGTGGTGTATTTAGGTACTCAAAAACCATTTTGACTATGTTTCGTTAATCCATTCATCATATTCTTTTCTGCCAATTCCTTCTCTCTGATGAAAAGATTTACATAGCGAATAAATAATTAATAGCACAAACTTCGCTTTTTATGCACATTGACAAGATAATAAATGCTCATCAAAACTGTGGCGGACGGTGTTCTGAAAGGTGTGCGTCAAGGAGATTTACTGCTCCCTTTATTGTTAATGTAACATATAATTACGAAGATTAATTGGCCACGTTCCTAGGTCTTATCGGTCCGGGAATCTTTAACTGGTTGACATCTTCAGAAGGTCTGTTCAAGCAACTAGTGAAATGCTGTCGTAGGTAAACATAGACAAAAAGTGTATTTACAATAGTAAAGCACTTACTCGTGGATAGAAAGGATACTGTAGAAAAGATCATCAATCATTAATTGGTCTTTCAATATGTTGACTTTTGGCGCTTATCTTATTATCAATAGGATATGTCTCAATTAGAAGGGTTGTCATGAATACAATCTTAATATATATCATTTAATATCTATTAAATAATTTCACAAAAAAGGTATAAAACTCTCCAAAAGAATTTATTCTACATTAAAAAATACTTTATCAAGTACAATAAATTTCTCTTTGCAAACGAAACTTATTTTACTTTGCCTTCTTTTTTCTTGGTCGAACGTGAGCGTTTCTCGTCTTAAGGTCAAACGTATTTATCATGTAAATGCAGTCTGCAACTTTTGTTTTCTTTTCGGGGTTAATAACACACTATGTTCTTGTTGGAAAAACAACTTTCCGTTTTAGGTTTTTGATTATGAATGGAATACTCGTTACTTTGTCATTCATGCGTGCAAAAGGGTGCAAATACAATACGAAAATGATAGCTTGCAAAAGTTGCTCTTCGTTCTTTTAAAGATACAGAAGCGATAAATCTTTTCCGAGACAAATGTTCCGGTAGCGGTAAATGTGTTCATTTGAGCATTGGTTTTAAATGTACGTGAGTTGTCCCAAAAGTCCGAGACAAATTTTCATGGAAAGCGCAATTCTAGCGCAAGGAAATTAATATTTGTCAATTCAAATTTGAGATATTTCTCTTATATATCCACGATGCATATGTTTGATAATACACATTAGTTTCAGAAAAGTCCAACAATATTTGGGAGGAGGTACAATGACCATTACCCGACGTACGTAGTTTTTCTCTAAAGTATATTTTTCTTTAAAACAATTTCAACCCACTCAGCGCTCTATTCATATATTCAAAACACTAACTCAAACTGTTCAAAAGCGATCCAAAATCACTAAAAAGATAAGGTCAAGAAGTTAAATCAAAATAATTATAGCTAGAAAAAATGACGATTTAACTGACATTATTGAAATTTTTAGCGTCCGAATGGTTCTTGAAGAAACATGAAGCTATTTATAGAACTTATATGCATATTTTATTAAAGGGAGGTGATCATTATCGCTTATTTTGTTCATCCTGAACATGGTAAAATTGTTTTATTAGTTTGTAAAGACTTATTTGACATTGACATTATGACATGCGTCGAAAGCCAAATTAGTTTAAGCAACAACAGTTTGGTTATAATAACAACAACAATCTTGATGGTTTAATTTACGTTTTCAAACAACAAATATATATGATTTCGACAAATAGTTTAAAATATTGTTAATTTTGAAAACAGTTATGTAAAGGAATATTTTCTATTTGTCAAACCAAGGTGGGAATAAACGATCCATTACCTACATGTAACACGACGGACAATGTACGTCTATTAGGGTGGCTATACGATCCCGCAAAACTGGCTATAAACTATATTGACCTGTCATTAAGTCATCGGATATCTACGTGAATAGTTTATAGCTATGTCGATGAAACCGACATTTAAATCAATTTTACACATTTTATCTTCAACTTCTTGACTTAAGTGAATTACATAAATTTCTTCATGCTCAACCTTTATTCCTAATTTTCAGATGATGGAAATTAATATCAGCATATTCGCGACATTTCCAACAATTTAAAACATATGCGATGCGCAAACAAGCAGAATTCTAGTGAGCCAGACAGTGTACTTAGAGGATTCTCTGTCTGTCTATAGACTCTTTGTGACTTAATCAATCTGAAAAGCGCAAAGTGAAGAGTCTTTCCTTGGCTGGCGCTCTTTTGAAATTGTTGCAAACGTCACGCACAGATTAAGATTATGTGTCCATTATGACACTATGGGTCTGTTGATGACAATATAAATCATCACGCAGAATAGGACCGTCTGTCTTAGGTTGTGCCTAGTAAAAATGTCGACCCCCGATTACACTGTTCCGCCTGCTCAGACTGACCACTTTTGGATATTCATTACTCCTCTAGCATTTACTATACAAGACAGTGTGTGTAAATTCTCAGATATTACATGTAATAGATATTGCTTTCCCCTCCTTTTTAGAGCGCGTTTAACGCTGTCACCCTGACTGTCGCCGTCTAAGAACTTCCTTGCGAAATAATTTGCATATTCATACCAATTTCATGCGCAGTTACCTAGCATTTGTTTTCTTTTTGCGGGAGATATATAATCGACCAAGAACTAGAAGTAGTCTAAGAATATGATATAAAGTTCCCATTTTATATCGTATCATGTAATAAATTTCATATTGGACAAAACTTAAAACTTACCTTTTAAAAGCCACAAGAAGCCACAAAGAGAATTTTAATGGCATTAGTATGTTCTCAATGACATCATATGAATTACATGATAATGACTTTCTTTGCTATAATAATGGTATATCTTATTTGGGACGGTTCTTGCTTCATGGAACTAGAATTATAATATTTATGGCCTGAGGAATATAACTGAATAATTGTAGAAAGAGATTATGTACAATACCAATAAATAATGTTTAGACTCATAAACCATTCACTGAAAAAAATGTTGCGGTTGAAACAAATCCTTGATGCCTGGGCCAGCCAAAAAGGGAACTGGATCCAAAATGGTATAAATCAAGACCAACTGAAAAAGTGGATCTAAATAGGTTCATTGAATTTTGAAGTTAAGTCGGGGAACAATACTTTATACTTTTAATCGAAGCATTTTTCGGAATAAATATAATATTAAATTACACCATCAGGTGGCAATTCTAACACAAAAAGCAGCATCGAACCAACTTGTTGATTAGCATTTAAGAGCATTAAATAACATTTTAAGTATCATCTCGCTTAATGCTAGTACGTTTGTTAAAATGCTTTCATCGATACAATTCTACTTTTTGATTACCATCATTCAAAAATACCCACATACTCAAAATTTCACAATCCCGGACTGAATAATTTATTTGATTGGTCAATGGATTTTTGGACAAAAATCCATTGACCAATCAAATAATTCATTCAGTTCGAAACTGATATTTTTAATCGATGCAACATTCTAAAAAAAGAAGAAGAGAAAAAAAAACAATCAGCGATTTGTCAAAAGCACATTGGACTATTTCCGACTATTTGTGTCTTAGCAAAGGGTTCATAACAGTAGACAATGTGGGTTAGCTACGGAAGGCTAGGGATGGATGTAATGGTAGTAACGGTGTTAGAAGTTCCAGGAATCCTTTGTAAGGTGCCCAAACCGCCGCAATATGAAAGTAAGATTGTCTAAGTGGCGTAAAACAAACAAATAAATAAACACACAAACAAGCAAACACTAGAATTTGCGGTGACTTCCTCTGGTTATGTCGCGGTGGATGATATTTTAATGTTGGTGTCATTTACCACCTTATCCATAATACTGTTCATTCTCGCTGGTCATTTAGAGACGGGCGATTAATTTTAAAATGGGATGATGATAGGGTATTAGGGGTAATTTGTGTAATGTGCTGAAACCCCACTAAAGTGTCTACCCCACAATCAAACCCTTACTACCCAGCGAAGCATCATTTACTTACAAACATTATTCTTAAACACCTTCTTGGTCGTCCAAAAAAGTCGACGAAATTGCTAAATTCTTAATCGATAAAGTATGTTTATATTTTTGAACGATATAAAAATTAACTTTAACAATACTTCGAGTGGTATTTTTACCACTTTTGCCAATTCTGATCATTGTCGAAATGCAGACGTTTTTTTCTTTCAGCTTTCTCAGTTCAAGAATAAAGGGGCATTATACAGAATTTCTCGATATGAATTTAGCTTGCACATCCTTATCACGAGACCAATTCTAAGTTAAAATAAATGTCTCTATTCACAATATATTTGTTATCAATCAATGCATTAAACATTTATAAAGGCCTAGAATGAACCGAAGAAAATTCATTTTTTTAAGATATCTTATTAGTTATTCCTTAAAGCTCTTGTGTATGGTAAAAACTCATCTCGTGAAAACACTCAAGACCATCAGCTCCCAATAAAAACTTATTACCTACCACAAGCTATAAAAAGAAATTAAATCTATTTTAAAAGGTTAATTTACCTGGGTGGCTAACGGTGTCAATCTATCATATAAGTCATAAAATACAATATGTGAAAATGTAAAACGCTGGACAAAACTGAACATTAATTGCCAGTTCTAAGGTCCTGTACATATCATTCACCAATGTCTTTTGAAAACTCGCGAATTTTATCTTGAGAATAAGTTTGTTATAAATTAAAAGTTATTTCTGTCCGAAATTCTTTTTTTTTACCGATTACATTTGGCTGATTGTGACACATTGAATAAGTGGTCATGGCATAACGAAATTATTAAACGAGTCATCAAAAACAGATAAGAACGAGGATGCGTCGAGTTTTTATCTGTTTTAGATGACGAGTTTCATAAATTCTGCATTTTATGTGTGCAAATTTTATATTATATTTAATAATTACCAGACTTTTTTCGGAAAATCGTCTAAATTCGTGAAATCCGACATTTCAATTTTCCGCGGAAGCTTATAACGGCGTTAAAAACTGGCGTCACAGTATATACCACAGGGTATAACGTGCCACGCCGACACCAGAAGGTTCATGGACACCTGATCGATTTTTTCGATACGGAACTAACGGTTGGGCAAGTTTTTGACTGATTTGTAATCCAAAATAATCATTTTCGTTTCAATTTTTAGTATCACTGTCGAGATAAATGGTTCTTCTTTTAGGAAATAAAGGGGGAGGGTAATAACTAAGCAAAATGAGCGTGTTCTAGCCCTAGGAGTGAGTGACTTTGCTCGTTTTTTAGGTTTTTCATTAATTGTTTTGTCAAATAACCTGACTATTCTTCATTGTTTGTGTTTGTCTAAGAGCATTTATGTATCCTCTACACACATTCCAAATTTCTCGGCAAAAGATCCACATAAAGCGAAGATATTCGTACTTTTATTGGCCTGGGTAGCGAAAAATTTGATAACTAGACACCCCCTGAATTTTTTTCGATTGGAAATCGACACCAGAATTTGTGATAGGGGGTGTCTTGTTATCATATTTTCCGCTACCCAGGCCAATAAAAGTACGATTATCTTCGCTTTATGTGGATCTTTCACCGAGAAATTTGGTATGCGTGTAGAGGACACATAAATGCTCTTAGACAATCACAAGCAATTAAGAATAGTCAGGTTGTTTGACAAAAAATTAATGACAAACCTAAAAACCAAGCAAAGTTACTCACTTCTAGGGCTAGAACTCGCTCATTTGGCTTAGTTTTTACCCTCTACTTTTATTTCCTAAAAGAAGAACCATTTATCTCGACAGTGATACTAAAAATTGAAATGAAAATGATTATTTCGGTTTATAAATCAGTCCAAAAGTTGCTACACCGTCAGTTCCGTATCGAAAAAATCGATCAGGTGTCCACGAACCTTCTGGTGTCGGCGTGGCACGTTATACCCTGTGTATACATTATGACGTCATTTGCGCGGTTACAAAATAGCGATGCATTTCGCTCTCGGCTCATTTGCATAACTATTCTACTTGTGTTATAAAACCCGTGCAATATCAAAAAAATTCAAGGATATATTTCACTCCCGCGACGTAGGTCATATTATGATATATTTTCTACCACCTCAACTTTCCTATACAGAAGATATTGCTCGAGCAACCACTTCTATATAAGCGACCAATTTTATTCAGCTAACATTAAACAGCCCCTTTTCTGTAAACAACATCTCCGAAAAAGTTGACATCCTTAAACATAAGAAAAAATATTTATTATTGAATATTATGTTGCTGGCACCCATTACAATCGTCTCAATGAGACGATTCTAGATAACATTTTCAAACACCATAAGCTTCTGTTTAAAACTTTTGAGACAATTTGAATAAACACACGAAAATGCCTTGTTTTTATGACAAATGGTATTAAGCGACCAAACCTATAATCGACAACTCTTTGGTGGTCTCTTTAGTGGTCGTTTTTCGCAATTTTCAGGGTTTACTTAAAGACATAATACTAGTCCCCGGAGCGGATGTCGCTAGAAGAACATGTCCGCCGCGCATGCCCAGAAGTGCTTTACTCGACAATCACATTCCGACAGTGCCAGGTAAATATTTCTCATTCTGCACTTAGAATATGTACATTGAATTAGAATTTTGTAATTGGCTTCCAATGTGAAATTTCCTAGAATAAAGTTGTTGTCTTTTTTATAGTTACAGTCGAACCTGTGTTAGCGACCACCTGTATTCAGCAAGCAACTTGTATTAAGCAAGCGGCCACTGGGTTCCAAAATGATTCAGTTGAATAAAAATTAACCTGTATTAAGCAAGTACCTGTCTTATGCAAGCACTTTTGCAATATCCCTTAGGTGCTTGCTAAATAAAAGTTTGACTGTATATGTTAGTGGAAGAAAATGGCACAGTAATTCCGCCATTAGGCTATATGGAGGGTATTGTTTGTTTCAGTGTAAGATCGATTTACGTGTTATTTAGAGAATAAAAATTATATTCATCAGCGCTGCGTTCAGGCGTTCAGGATGACAAAACGGAGCAAACAGTTTGCCAATTATACCCCGCTTTGTACGTGTACTTACGTGCAAAGCGGGGAATAATTGGAAAACTATTTGCACTGTTGGTCATCCTTGACGCAGGATAGGTTAGGGGGTAAGTCAAGATCTACAACATATTCCCCATTTCAGAACAACAGCATATTTCGAGTTATAACTCCGTGGGACCAGACTGGGAAGGCTGTCAGTGGATGGATGTTGGTAACCTGGCGTTTGATGTCTACTCCAGCTCTATTAAAGTCTGTATTAACGGAATATGGAAACAAGTGTCTATGCAATATGAAAGTAAGTTGCACCAATTAGTGTGGTTTTGGTCTCGCCCTGTGACCTCCGACATTGTATTCGGTCTCGGATGGAAATAAACAACGTTATTTAGTCTTCAAAATAAATGTTTGTTGGTATAACGAAAAGCAAATTGTTTCGGTTAGTAACATCGTGAAATTGGCATTTATCTCTATCAAAACCATTCTCAATCGCTCACTCAGCAGTCCATTCATCCATTTTAAAGACTCACTCTATGCACTCATACACGCTCCAAACTGACAAAAAGAGATAATATCAACTACTGAATTCAAGAAAGATAAAAAAAAATCGCGCTTTCACTGAGGAAATTGAAATTATAAGCGTTTGGCTAGTTCTTGAAGAAAAAGGAAAAAAATATAGAAATGGTATGCTTATTGTATTAAAGGGAGGTAATAAATATCGATCTATTATCTTGTCCAGAAATAGCGGTAAAGGATTGTCTCCCTTTGATTTCACTCAAATTTCACTCATAGCATTTCATTCAAAAACCATTCCAAATCATCCACCTTGTCAATTTCACGGTGATGTTAATCTGTTAACGAAGTTAAGGTCGCCATCTACAGAAAAAATGAAACTAAAAATGCCTGATTCTGACGGAGGTCATTTCCGTGGGATCAGACTGGAAAGGCTGGAAGTGGATGGCTGGAAGTGGATGGATGTGGATAACTTCGAGATTGATATCTACTCTCGTTCAATTAAAGTCTTTATTAATGAAATTCGGAAACAAGTATATTTGCAATGTGAAAGTCTTTTGGTGGAATTGATAGGTACAATTCCATGCGATAATTTGGTTTTATACAGTTAATAACATCGTGAAATTGACAAGGTGAATGATTTTGGAATGATTTAGGAATGAAATTGAATGAGTGTGAGGAGCGAGTTCTGAGTGACTTGAATAGGAGGTAATCCTATATCGCAAATTTTGTTCGAGATGAACAAACTTTGCAATATTGATTACCTCCCTTTAATAAAAATGCATAAATGTACTACAAATAGCTTTCTTTTTCCTCAAGATCTAATCTGACGCTTATAATTTCAATTAAATCAGTGAAATCCCGATTTTTTTCCAGCTTTTTTTTTATTTTGAATGAAGCTTTTGTTATATATATTTCATTGAGTTTGGAGCTTTTTTAAATGGTTTGAGTGAGTGTTTTGAATGAATGAATGGAGTGCTGAGTGAGCGAATGAGAATGTTTTTAATTTGAGATAAATGTCAATTTCACGATGTAACTAACTATATGATTATCAGTGTAACTGACTATTTCGTTCTTCTTACTCGCAACTTACATATTGATCCCAGCATTGGTGAAATCAAAATAGCGTTACATGTTTTGTTTTATCGAAAGATATCAAACAAGATACATTTAGGGCTCGTTCAGTTAATAACATCGTAAAATTGACAAGGTGAATGATTTTGGAATGATTTTGGAATGAAATTGAATGAGTGTGTGGAGCGAGTTTTGAGTGAAATTGATGGGAGGTAATTCCATATCACTAATTTTGTACAAGATGAACAAAATTAGCGGTAAGAATTACCTCCTTTTAATGAAATATGCATAGTTTTCTGTTTGTACGTATCCGTGGGCCAATTAGACACTTCCAAGTCCCCACCAGCTAATAAAATCGTAGAAAAAATAGATTGATTTGAATTTATTGTTGAAAGTCTTGAACGATTTTTAAAAGTTTTCTAATGATTTCTGAGCGTTTTTGATCGATTTTTAGTGAATGATTGGAATGAATGAATGGAGCGCTGATTGAATGATTAAGAATAATTTTGATCGGTATGAATGTCAATTTCACGATGTTTTTAACTGTAACCAACGAATATCAATTTATTTGACTTGACATTAGGCAGTTTTAGGTAAGATTGTAACAGATGCATTTTCTTGACTTGGGTGTAAGTTTCATTTTAAACTTTGTAAAAAAACAATTAAAACATGCGTACTTAGTCAAAATCATTGTAACATAGCCATATGAATCTTAGAAATATTCACATTTGTAATTAATGCGTTACTTTTTAGACGAGATGCGAAAGAAACGCCAACTGGACTATTTTGAAGTGTATCAAGATATCGTGACACCGTCTGCCTCCATTGACGTAGAGCTGTTCCACATTCCCGGAGAAGGGGCATTTGCCATGTTCGCCAACTCTGATAAGCCCAGTCGGCGGGGTAAAAGCGTATCTGGGTTATATAAATGGGTGGACAAGATGTTCAGGCCGTACCAGAGGCTCCGATCTGTGTCTGCACAATCATGGTGCTTCTTTAATATTGGATCAAATGTAAGTACAGCCAATCTTACTCGAGCGAACACTTCTGTTAACCCTTTGCTGTTTAATCCCTGCTTTTTACGTGCCTGAGATTTTATGACTGAGAAAACATTGTGAAAAATGAAGAAATTGCTCCTGACAAGCAATTTCTTCTTTTTCCACAATATTTTCTACCCTATTGAATGGTTATTTTTCAAATTAAATTCACTTTAAATTTTCGTCTGCAAAACCTTTGAATTTGGACAGGTTCAAAATTTTGTAAAACAGGAAAGGGTTAAGTGACCACTTTCTTAAAATCGATCGCTTTTATTAAGCATAGACGGTTCACCGTGAGCAAAATCTCCGAAAAATTAAACATTCTTTAAGGAAAAAAAATTAAAATATCCAATTTCACGGATTCCATTATTTATGTGTGTGAATAAGACGGTTCTAAAATGTTAATAGATAATCAAAGTCGTATACCAGGTACAAAGTAGTGAATTTATGAATATTGTCGAACATGCAAGATGGCCGACGTAAACAACAATTAAGTAGGCGGATTCCTATTTAGAATAAATAAATATTCAATGCATTTTTCGAATTACATTGAACCCCTTATAGAAACGCTGGATTCGCCGCTGGCTTACAGTTAATTACATCGTGGAATTGACATTTAACTCAATCAAAATCATTCTAAATCAATCACTCAGCGCTCCATTCATTCATTCCAGACACTCACTCAAACCATTCTAAAACGCTCCAAACTCACTGATAAACATGTAACAACAACTTCGTTCAAAATAAAAATAGCTGGTGAAAAATCTGGATTTCACTTATTTAATTGAAATTGTCAGCGTTTGATAGGTTCTTGAAGAAAAAGGGAGCTTTCTATAGAACTTGTATGCATATTTTATTAAAGGGAGGTAATCGATATTGCAAATTTTGTTCATCCCGAACAAAATTTGCAATACCGGATTACCTCCCATTAAATTCACTCAAAAGTCGCTCCACACATTCATTCAATTTCATTCGTAAATAATTCCATAATCATTCACTTTGTCAATTTCACGATGTTGCACAATGAAGAAATGCATTTTAATGGTGATATTGCTTACAATTGATATCCCCTTTTCATTTTAGTTTTATCTTGCTGTAGCAAATTATGGTAATGATTCGAATATCCCAACCAACTCCACGATATTTAAATGGCATAGACATAGGAAAAAGTTCCGAGAATTCCAAACCTTTGTGACGTATACAGCACGTGACATGGAATACTTCATGATAGGGGAGGAGCATTATCTCGCAATAGCCAATCATGAAAAGGGTAGGTAACAAGCAATAAGCTTTTGTTGTTATAAAATTTAATACTTAAGATAAATGAAATTAACAAGTACCTTAAGATAATATCATTTCAGATTTAAAATTCTTTTATGAATTTACGTGGACCCGAAAAATTTAGTTTATCTGTATTAGTGATTACGTAACGTTAAGCGAATAAAATTAATCTTAACTATGTTATGGTTTATCAATTTCATTTTATTGCATTTGATTTAAACAAGAAACTGTACAGAAATAGCTTTTCAAAGAAAGCCGTCTAAAATGCTCGAGTATAAGACAAGAAAGATCACCCCTACGCGTTGAAATGAAACCATAAACACAATTATCGAACCTTTATGGAAATATGTTCCTTTTGTTTACACTTAAATTTGTTATCGCAAACTTGAGATATTTTGGGCTTTTAATCGATTTTTTTTTCTTTCTGAAAACAGCAAAAAATATTGTTAAAATGATAATAATTCGAGTTGGTTTACTATCAGTGTTTTTTTTTCATTATTGTACTCATTTTTCAGACGGGAGTCAGGAAGTTGAGTCCGTGATCATGAGATGGAATCGGAAATCTCGACAATTTGAGACTTATCAGAAAATACTAACTGTCGGCGCCTATGACTGGACATACTTCCGGGTGCGCGAGTACCACTTCCTGGCTATTGCGCAAGCATTTAACGGGCGCACTACCTTAATGGAATCGGTTATATATGTGTTTCAGAATGACAGATACCTGCGATTTCAAACATTAGAGGTAAGATGGCGAAGGCTTACAATATTTTTCTTGATATATTTCTGGTGTCAAAATTGTTCAATTCCTCTGTAATCTAGAATAAACTGATTAGATTTAGTAAAAAGATTAATTGAAATTCAACTTTCACACCGTACAGCCGGTTACAGCGCGACGGGTGAGAGTCAACTACGACAGCATCGGAGAATTATACCGAGGAGACGGTAGGTCAAATAAATGTATTTGTGTAACAAAAGAACCTCTGGTATTCTTAAGTTGATAAATGGTCGTGTAAGTGTTCAGCGCTTCTATAGAATAAATCTTTACTCAAATCCCTACAAAATAAGATCACAATCATTGATTATTTCGGAGTTTTCACATGAAAAGTTACGAAATTAAACTTCTATACTCTCATATTTCGCCTATCTCTCAATAAATGCCACTTTAACTTGTACACATCTAAAGTCTAATCATCCGCCGATATTTCTTCCAAATTTGAAACCATAATTCAAAAAGATAAACTGACAGCGGGTCCTCAAAGACGAAATGTTGTAAAACAAATGTTGGAAACTTTACAGTTGGGGAGGAAATTTTTCATTTGGCTGTTATTAGATATTTTTCACCTTGCTTTGGAAGAAATTTTTCTTATATGGACAGGGAGGAAAATTTTCACCTGACTGGGGAGGAAATTTTTCATTTGGCTTTTATTAGAATTTTTTCACTTTGCTTTTGAAGAAAATCTTTTATCTGGCCTCGGAGGAAAATTTTCACCTGACTGGGGAGGAAATTTTCATTTGGCTGTTATTAGAAATTTTTCACCTTCCTTTGGAAGAAAATCTTTCATCTGGCCTCGGAGGAAAATTTTCACCTGACTGGGGAGGAAATTTTCATTTGGCTGTTATTAGAAATTTTTCACCTTCCTTTGAAAGAAAATCTTTCATCTGGCCTCGGAGGAAAATTTTCACCTGACTGGGGAGGAAATTTTTCATTTGGCTGTAATTAGAATTTTTTCACCTTGCTTTTGAAGAATTCTTCTAATCTGGTCAGAGAGGAAAATTTTCACCTGACTGGGGAGGAAATTTTTCAATTGGCTGTTATTAGAAATTTATCAATTTGTTTTGGAAGGAAATTTTCATCTGGCCAGGGAGGAAAATTTTCACCTGACTGGGGGGGGGGGGTTTCTAATTTGGCTGTTATTAGATATTTTTCACCTTTCTTTGGAAGATTTTTTTTTTTATCTAGCCAGGGAGGAAAATTTTCACCTGACTAGGATGAAAATTTTTCATTTGTCTGTAATTAGAAATTTTTCACATTGCTTTGGATCAACATTTTTCATTTTGCCAGGGAGGAAAATTTTTAGCTGACTAGGGAAGAAATTTTTCATTTAGCTGTAATAAGAAAATTTTCACCTTTCTTTGGAAGAAAATTTTTCATCTGGCCAGGATGGAAAATTTTCACTGACTGGGTAAAAAAAATTAATTCATTTGGCTGTAATTTGAAATTTTTAACTTTGCTTTGGAAGAATTTTTTTTCTGGCCTGGAAGGAAAATTTTCACCTGACTGGGGAGGAATTTTTTTCATTTGGCTGTAATGAGAATTTTTTCACCTTGCTTTGGAAGAAATTTTTTTATCTGGCCAAAGAGGAAAATTTTCACCTGACTGGGGAGGAAATTTATCATTTGGCTGTTATTATTTTTTTTCCATTTGCTTTAGAAGAAAAAAAAATTATCTGGCCAGGGGGTGGAGGCTGATTTTCACCATACCGGGGAGGAAATTTTTCATTTGGCTGTAATTAGAATTTTTTCAACTTGCGTTGGAAGAAATTTTTTAATCTGGTCAGGAAGGAAACTTTCACCTGACTTGGGAGCAAATTTTTCATTTGGCTGTTAATAGAAATTTTTCACCTTGCTTTGGAAGAATTTCTTTTATCTGGCCAGGGAGGAAAATTTTCACCTGACGGGGGGGGGGGGGGGGGGGGGGGGGTATTCATTTGACTTTTAAGTAGAAATTTTTCACTTGTCTTTGGAAGAAAATGACCTACAGTAAAACATCTTCACTACGGTGATTGAAACATTGAAAACTGGCAAAAACGAGTTCTGTTGATTCTCTCTCTCTCTCTCTCTCTCTCTCTCTCTCTCTCTCTCTCTCTCTCTCTCTCTCTCTCTCTCTCTCTCTCTCTCTCTCTCTCTCTCTCTCTCTCTCTCTCTCTCTCTCTCTCTCTCTCTCTCTCTCTCTCTCTCTCTCTCTCTCTCTTATCGCTGTCTCTCATCTTCTTCTATTTCTCTTTCTCTATATATATATTTTTCTCTATTTCTCTCTCCCTCTTTTTCCCTCTCTAACAAACATAAATGTTTAGATTAATGTCATCTGACTAAAAGTCTGTATAGAATAACATTTGAATAAATGTCAAGACTACGAATCTTGTCGTTTATGGAAAGCAAACGCACTTCTTGGGGAAAGAGAACTACAATTGAAAACATCGTTAAATTGACATTCAATTCAATCAAAAACATTCTAAATCGCTCACTCAGCGCTCCAATCATTCATTCGAAACACTCACTCAAATCATTCAAAAACGATCAAATCGATTGAAAAAGATAGAAACAACAACGTCATTCAAAATAAATTTTGATAGAGAAAAAATCGCGATTTCACTGACATAATTTAAATTGTAAGCGTCTCATAGGTTCTTGAAGAAATAGGAACCTGTGTATAGAACCTGAATGCATTTTTTATTAAAGGGAGGTAATCAATATCGCAATTTTTTCCGATAAAGGATTACCTCCCATTAAATTCACCCAAAACTCGCTCCTCACACTCATTCAATTTCATTCCATAATCATTCCAAGATCATTCACCTTGTCAATTTCACGATGTTGTTAGCTGTAAGTGCATCTTATCCGGTGATTGCTTACAGTTAATTACATTTTGAAATTGACATGGTGGGCGATTTAAGAATGATTTCAGAATGACATTGAATGAGTGGGAGGAGCGAGTTTGGAATGAAATTTAAGGGAGGTAATCAAATATCCCTAATTTCGTGTCGGATGGACTAAATTAGGGATATGTATTATCTCCACTTAATAAAATATGCATAAAAGCTCTTTAAATAGCTTCCTATTTCATCAAGAACCAATCATTTGCTTAAAATTTGAATTATGTCAGTGAAATCCTGAACAAAATTTACGATATAGGATTACCTCCCATTAAATTCACTAAAAAATCGCTCCACACACTCATTCAATTTCATTCCTAAATCATTCCAAAATCATTCCTCTTGTCAATTTCACGATGTTGTTAACTGTAAAACTGATTACTTTTTTACAATGTTAGCGAACGGGCGTCGTGTTTGTATCTTTCAGACGAATGGTGCCACCGACCTGGAGTTTTTCACCATCAACAATGACGCCTATCTGGCAGTAGCCAATGCCTATAACTATGGACCACAAAACTTTCGTGATATAGATACATTCCGAACAAACTCCAGTATATATAAACTAGACTTTACCAAGAGAGCATTTCTACGTTACCAAACATTCGTTACAAATAGGTAAAAGGCTTAACCCTTATCCTGCGGAATATGTTTTTAGGGGTTTAACGGTAGTGGAAACGTAATAGTTCTGCAACGTTTAGGAAGTAATGAACTTAACAGTGTTAACCGAGGTTTCCTAATGATTTTCATTAGGAAACCTCGGTCAACATTGTCAAAGATCATGAGTTCCGAAATGTTGCGGAACTATTACGGGTTCACCACCTTAAGATAAATGACATTTTTTATACATTTCAAAAAGCCCGGATCAAGTTTTTCACAAAATAATTAGATAAAAGGCAGGTAGTGTAGGCTTAGATCAGACTGCACCTCTGTTCTACGTCGATCTAAGTCTATGATGTCTTCCGAAACTTTCTTTACAATAGGAATATGCAATGAAAAGCATTATCAGCACATTCAATCAAGACTTTAGCGCATCGCTGTTGTTTGTGCCTTTAATGAAATTAATAGTCGATAATCGTTTGTTTTAGTGTGAGATCGTTTTGTATTTCACTGAGTGAACAACAAAAGCTATATTTTCACGAGTGGCGGAGCCACGACTCGAAATATATCTTTTTTGTTAACTTACATAACAATCGATCTTACTCGGAAGAAAAAAATAAGATTATTCAATTTCTTTAATGCATTAATCAGTCAAAATTTTAAGGGACAAATTTTATGAAAGCGCGTTTTTTGCGCGTGATTGCTATGCAACGTTCATGATGACGTCACTTTTTGAGCTCCGCTTAGATGACGTCAGGTCGTGTAAAAGGAGTGAAAGCAAGATTTCAGCTTTTGATATTTTCACTTAAAGTTTTTCAAAATGATAATCTACTATTATTTCTCGATAAACCGACGAAAAGAATAAAAGAAATAAACAAAAAATAATTAGTGAAGAGGGATTAATTTAAGTTGAAAGAACTTCTTTTCCGATCGAAGTACAATAGGTAGCTTTAAATCGGCCTATCATTCAAAAGGCCCCGTGTTCGCTACCTGACGGTGTTACTCATCCTTTCCGTCTTGTTGTCCCCCAAAAATTGATTGATGATCCTAGAACTCTCTGGGAAAGCAAGTAGGTGGTGGGGTGGGATGGGGTTAGAAAAGGTTGTAATGATTGTACTTGTGTTAGGAATACAGACAGGAATTCGTTGTTAGGTGTCCCAGTCTACGCGATATGACTGGAAAATTGTTCAAAGCGTCGGAAACAAACAAAAACATTAAAACAATGAATATATTTGACTGAATTCTCGATGTTTTCACATTAGACATCTCTAAGAAATACGTATGACGGAAGAATTTTTTTCCAAATTGTGAAGGCCTAAACTTGATATAAAAAAGTTAGATTCTGAACTTTTTTTTTAATTTATAAATTGGCTTGCCTTTGCGTGAAATACCCTTTATTTGCCTTATTCCGTGGCTGTTTCAAAAATAGCTTTATCATGCAATGAAGCCTGTATTGACCTGATATCACCTGTCAGATAACATAACATGATATCAGACAGTCTATTTTAAGAAACAATTTGCATACACTTTCACCCGAATTTCTTTGATTTTTTAAGGGTTTATCATCCTTTAGCACTGAAAAATAGTTGCATGATCAATACAATAACATGTGAGTGTCTTTAAATATCAATGTTATCAGGTCTCATCTGTGAGAAATTATCATGACTCGGCACAGACTCGTCATGATAAATTCTCCCAACCTCGACCAGATAACATTGTTATTTTTGGACACTAACATGTTATTCTCTATATAAACACCTTTAATGACGTAATCAAAACATTTTTTTGCGAGAAAATAATGTTTCTCACTTTTTTCTCTTATCTAGATCTCTAGTTGACATTAGGTTTTTGTGTTACTAGACTTTGCATAATGAATTTTTAAAACATTCTGTTTTATTTTCTTCTTTTCAAAAACCTGTAAATAGTTTTGCTATTTTTTTTAATACATGTACATTTATTCTTTCAGTGCAATAGACTGGGAGCATTTTAGTATCGGCAATGACCAGTATTTAATAGTGTCTAATGCGCAAAATGGCGGCTTAGAGAGGGACCAATTGACAATCATCTACCGCCTTCAGGGCGTCGACAAATTTGTTCCCATCCACCAAATGTATTTAGAGCCGTCCGCTGACTGGGAACCATTCCAAGATGGCGACGATTTCTACCTGATATACTCAAATGCAAAGGGGAGACAATCTCAAATACTAAAGGCTAAATTGAAGTGATTGTGATAGTGCAAACACATAAATTACATAATATGGATCTTAAACGATACTTATGACAAAAGTCGGTTTTAATAATTTATTTTGCCAACTTCTGTAATTAACTGATCGATGATATTAATCTTACAATTGTTTGGTCAATCATATCACTCTTTTTACCTTGAGTGCCGTTGACTTCCGTCATTTTTGCCATTTTGTTTGAACTTTTTTTCGCAGATGGGCGACTTAAGGAAGTGGACCCGTAATAGTTCCGTAGCATTTCGGCACTCGTGATCTTTCACGATGTTTACCGATATTTTCTAATGAAAATCATTAGATGAACCCGGTTAACACTGATAAAGTTCACGACTACCGAAACGTTGCGGAACTTTTACGGACCAATACCTTAATGAACTTACATGTAATGCATTTTTGCCATTTTGTTTGAACGCAGATTGGCGACTTAAGGTACTGGACCCGTAATAGTTCCGCAGCAAATCGGCACTCATGATCTTTCACAATGTTGACCGATATTCCCCAATGAAAATCAGTAGGAAAACTAGGTTAACACTGTTAAAGTCCATGACTACCGAAACGTTGTGGAACTATTACGGGTCCACTACCTTAATTGCCTTACATGTAATTCCTATGTCTTTGTCGCCAACCAGCGATTTGATGTTTGTTTGATGCCCACGGCAACATATTTGGCTCACAAATTACGCCTTAAGGTAGTGGATCAGTAATAGTTCCGCAACATTTCATAATGTTTACCGAGGTTTCCTAATGAAAATCTTTAGGAAACCTCGGTTAACACTGATTCAGTTTATGACTTCCAAAACGTTGCGAATTTATTATTGGTCCACTACCTTAACATCTGAAACTGTCTTCCACGACGTGGGGTAAGGTTGGAACCAGCGATTTATCAGTTTCATAGCTGGAATATAGCAATCAAATAAACGATTTTTAATAATTCACGATTTCCCATGAAAGATATATAATTAGGCAATTAAACATGTAGATCAAATAATAAAACATTGAAATATTCGCAGATGAACTGCTTTGAAATGTGATATCGATTTAGGTTGGATCATTTGACCTGGACATTTGACATTTTGAAAATTGATGAAACTCTGCAATAATCTCCGTTGCTGAGAATATTTAAACCTCAAGTTATAAATGACATAACTTTCAAAAAATGAAGTACCACACGTTTTTTTTATAAAAAATCTAAGGATTATATTTTGCTTAAGTCAAAAATCTAAGTTGCTTCTACAGTAGTACAGTTAAAAACATCGCGAATTGACACTCACTGCGATCAAAACGATTCAATATCACCCAGCCTTCCATTCATTCATTCCAAACACTAACTCAAATCGATCAAAAAAACTCAGAGATTATTAGAAAACATTTCGACATCGTTCAAATCGATCAACATTTATATCAATCCGGACAAATATTTCTACGATTTTATTGGCTAGTGTGGATTTTAAAGTGTCTGATTGGTCTACGAAGATACGAAAAAAGAAAAGACCGTGTGTTTTATTAAAGGGGGGCAATCCACTATCGCTAATTCTTTCAGGATGAACAAAATTAGCGATAGTGAATTACCTCCCTTATTCTCACTAAAAACTCGTCCAACAGACTCATTCCAAAATCATTCCAAAATCATTCATCTTGTAAATTACATTATGTGCTTAGCTCTAACTAAATATGTAATTTTCACTCTTCACCGTGTAATCCCGAGGTGTGAAAACTGGTTTTAAAAGGGTCAAAATAACTGTAATAGCAAATTATGAGTATTTTTTTTTTCAGAATAAAGGGTCAATTGACTTTTTCTTGTACAGATTTGAAGAAAGAAATTAATTTGTAAACTTGTGACTTCAAATACATGTGTAGTATATTTAGATACACTATCAGAAATTCTAGGGATTAAACCCCGGTTTAAAATTTCTTTCAAGATCAAAATGATCCCCTTGGGAGAGAGTTTTAAGATTTAGGGTCAAAAACGGCCCCGGAAACCTGTCCGTCGTTCTATCCAAATATAACCAAAACAGTTGATTTCGTTTTTATACCCTCATCTACGAAGTGGACGCGGTATATTGGTTCAGCATGTCTGTTTGTCTGTCTATCCGACTGTCCGCCCGTAAACATTTTCGTTTCCGGCCTCATACTTAAGAACCATGTGACCTAAAATCTTGAAACTTCATGCAAATGCTGCTTATATCCAAAGAAAGTACCCTATTGGTTTTTGGTCACATACATGTAGGTCTAAGGTCAAGTTCACAGTCAGTTTTTGTTAAATTTTTGTTAGATCTTTTCGCTTTCAGGCTCTAACTTAAAAACAAAGTGATCTAGCACAATTGTTATTATTATATGTCTGATGGGTCACATCATGCTAAACACAGGCATATAACTTGAATTCTCAAAATGTGTTACTACAGTTAAGAAGATCGTAAAATTGACATTCATCTCGATTAAAATAATTTCAAATCACTCGCTAAGCGCTCCATGTATTCATACCAAACACTCACTCAAACCTTTCAAAAACGCCCAAACCCATTGAAAAAAAAAAAAATGAATCAAAAACGTCATTCAAAATAAATTAGGATAGAGGAAAGTTGCGATTTCACTGACATTATTCATTATTATTGTAAGCGCCTAATACGTCGTTCTTGAATAATTGGGGGGGGGGGGGGGCTACATTTAGAACTTGTATGTATATTTTATTACAGGGGGATAATCAATATAGCTAATTTTGTTCAACCTGAACAAAATTCGCGAATTGGATTACTTCCCATTTAATTCCTCAAAACTCGCTCCACACACTCAATCAATTTCATTCCAAAATCATTCAAAAATCAATCATCTTATCAATTTCACGATGTTCTTTACTGTAACACATCCTGCCTTAAAAGCACTTATATTTGGACAAAGCGCTGGTGGGGGTATTAGTCCGTTTTGCGAAAGCTCTAGTTTCGTCTGACGGGGACAGTTACTCATAATTTACAATGGCCAATTATATTTACCTCACTATAAGATCATCCATGAAATACATACCTTGAGATGAAATTGAGCTTTGATCTCTCACTCAAACGTGTATATCTGTAACTTACATGTATTTGGTAGGTGATCTTATGGATCCCCAAATCGACCCAGAACACTCTTTCGAGTGATTTCAAAAGAAATGAAAGTCGCGTTTAACTACATCCATAAACCGTTTACTATATTTCTGCGATTTCTCTTTTTGGTAGACTACCATGTCTTTCAACCAGAAAATCTTTACGGAATCTGGTAGACGACTCCCAGATTCCGTAAAGACTTAAAAGGGTGAAAGACAACGTAGTCTACCAAATGGTTATCCGCTTTTAGTTGAACAAAGGAGAAATCGCAGAAAAATTATTGAACGTTTTTTGTATGGAGTTACACGCGACTTTCAACAGTATGACGTTTACATCAAAGCGGCTACCGTACAACGGATTTTTGATATTCATTTCTTTTGAATTCACTCGACAGAAGGTTCTGAATTGCTTGGGGTGAGGAGAAGAAAAAAGAGAAGAAGAAGAAACAGTATAAAAGCGGTCGTTTATGGGAATGGTCGCTTAAGGTGAGAGAAGTGAATAATTTTTGGTATATATGAAATCTTTAACTTAATGCGATCTCAACGGCGTAAATTTTTTGCTTTTTAATTTAGAAATAACGTTACCATGACGTCGTAAAATTCACGATTTGGTGCGCTTTGTACAAACGACCCTATTCCCATTTAAATGCGCAGTGCGATTTAATACAAGACGTTTTCGTTCCGCCAAATGCATTAAAATAAAGCTTAATGAATGGTCATAACCCAAATGCTAAATAAAATTCTTTGAATCTTAATATATAGATATGTGAGATGTTTGAAATCAATGTTTACATTTTTTACTGTTACGAAAATCTCGCTTTTAAAATTTTTTTTTTCATATTATGATATTATTTTCTCAATTTCTAGTTTGGTTAATAGGGAAAGTTTTAAAAACTTTCACCGCACAGATTTTTTATAATCTAGATATAAAGGTTGACATTTTGACGTTAAATCTATGACATTGACGTTCAAATAACACCTAATATTTTTCTATTAATATTTTGATTTATTTGCGATCTATTAGTATTACACTATCAAAATTCCCAGACGTGCTCAATAGCCTTAAGGAAAAAAGCCCTGAAAATTTCATTCAAATACACCAAGAACTTCGCGGTACACATGAATTTACCTAACACAAGTGTTGCTGATCTATGACCTCAGTAAGAATTACGTCGACGTCGCTAGAAATGAACACTGATTTTTGCAAGTTTTTATCGCAAGCTCGACGTCATGGCGTTACTATTACTTAGCACGTTAAAAGACAATTTGTGGGTGCAGTGATATCATTTCAAATAAAATTGGAAAATCCCAATGAATATTTATAAAAAGTGAAAAAAAACTTTCAGAAATTTACTCTTTCTATATTTAGAAATCTTTAAAATCTTTTAGTGAAGTACACGTGTATAGCTAAAAAATCACATTTTCACTGAAATAATTGAAATTGTAAGCGTCTGATTGGTTCTTGAAGATATATGAATTTTTATAGAACTTATATGCAGTTTTTTAAAGGGAGGTAATAAATTTTGCTAATTTTGTTCATCTTGAACAAAATTAGCGATATTGGTATACCTCCAGCTAATTTCACTCAAAACTTGCCTCTCACACTCATTCAACTTCTTTCTCAAATCATTCCAAAATCAATCACCTTGTCAATTTCACGATGTTGTTAACTGTAACACAAAAGGCATAAAAGACCCGACACGGTAGGAAGGTGTCATTTGGGTTGCAAATATTGAAATGTACATATGCATCGGTATAACATTTGTAGTGAAAGGTAACGCCAACAAGGAAGGCAAGGCGCGGGTGTAAGAAATTCCGACCTGTGCAAGCCCAACAAGTAGATTAGCAAGAGTAGCTACGGCGCGAGGATCCTCGTCTATTACCACCGGTAGCATTCGGAACATCACTCGGCCAATCTCACGACCAACCTCGGATGTTCATAGACGGACTATTTTAAAAAAGTATGGGAAAACCTTGGAAAAACTCGATGACCTCACTTAAAATGGCGTTTGAATAGCCCTCGAAACTTTGAATGAAAACATTCGACGTCGCCAACGATATTCGTTGAAGTCACTGACGTGAAACCGTGGTATCCTTATATAAATATCTTTAGATTCTTAAAATCAAAGTGCTGTCAGCACTGTAAATCGTACATCATTGAGAGGCTGGGATAGTGCAATAGTTCGCCAATCAAAAGGGCTCAAATTTGGACAATAAAAGTTGGTAAAATCTTTAAATTTGTGAGTTTTTTGTCTTAACACTCCATCTTTTCGAGGACATCGCCAGCTCATCCAACCTCGTGGGTCCAATTTTGAAAGTTTGCTGATTCGATAGCCCTCTGCTAGTCTAAATTATTTCTTAGCAGATTTTTACTTTGTTATAATGAGCACGCGCCAAGCTAAAAGCTTGTCTGTTAATATTATTCCTCTCTCTATAGAGTTTAAAAGCCAACATTTTTCATTAAACTATTTACAATTTTGATTACCAACATGTTTGTATTTCAAGCATTGGGTTTTCCCAAATACTGTAAATGCATTTTCCATCAAGAAACACGTGAAATCGCCAACTATGCTATTTATATCTTTGGTTTCTGACAAATCGATTAAATCTAGCAGCACTCTATGATTATTCATGAGTTGTTCTAAAAATAGATCGCTCTTGCTGCTATCCTAGGGGAAATTCAAATGGCAGCCCGAGAGACGCGTGAGATGATGTAATAATCTAAAATTGACTGTAACATGCATGCGCAGAAAAGACATTCATGTGAACGGAGTTACCCACTGGTGGTAGTAAACAAACTTCTAATTTACCACTACAATAATTAATTTACCATGAAATATCGTTATCCCATTAAGAAATGTAATAAACTCGTGCAAAATACTATATAAAATAAGAAAAAAAGTATTTGTTATTTAAAGTAATAGAGAATATTTATTTTTTTGTAATCGAATTGTTGTGCACTATTCTCGACGCCATTTTGGAACCCAAGTAACACCGGCCTGACCCAGGATCAGAAGCGTCGAGGTTGAAAGGTTACAATGATATCACTAGTGTCGAAACCGAGGCCGTTCTGATGGAAACCCGGTTAACTCGGGTCGAAACCGAGTCCGATATGAACTTACCCCTATATCAGTTTATCGTATGTTTTTGTCGGTTTATTTGTTGTTGAATATTTTTTCTTCATACTCAAATTTGAATTTAATGAAAATAGGATTGGAGCGTGATCAGAGTGCTCATTGAAATCAAATATTTCAAAATTACAAAATTATTTCTATTTGTTAACACATGCGAAAAAAAAGTAAACTTCCCACGCTCCCTGTTTGAGTGCAGACGACTATTGACTAATGATAAACAAGTTAATTGACACATTTCGAGCAGACGATGTCCATTTGCATCTATACCACGTGGTCTGAATTTACGCGTGGGTTTTGACCGAGTGATAATCATAACAGAATTTGATTGGTTGTCAGCCCTCCAACTGGTAAATGACTGTTCGAGAAAGTTCAGAGCAGTTATATTGTAAGTGCTACAAATTAATTATACAGTTAACCTATTGTACGTTTCAACTCCTTTACTCAACCGAAAATCTTGTTATAAACACTGAAAATACTAACTGGTAATTACTAAAAGCGAAATTTACATCAAATTTTGTATTAGCCTCTTCTCTATTTGTCGAAAAGTAAATAAGGTATAAACAAAGTTTGTAGACTGTGACTGAAAAGGCCGTTTCTTCGGTGTTTGAAAACACATAATTTGGTTTGAACACATTGCTCAGAAGATAATGGTAAAAATGTAGTGGGTCAAACAGACTGGATTTCTGGAAAACGGTAGATATAAATCTAATGCTTCGCAGTACGATTTAAAAACGGCTGAAAAATCTTTATTTTTGAGAAAGATTCGTCATTCTCAAAAATTAAGATTTTTCAGTCGTTATTTACTGTAAAAGATATAAATCTAAAGAGCTAGTTTTTCTTACACTGTTTCCGCCCAACAAAATGCACGATTTTGTAACATACCCATCCGCCTTACATACATCCGAGGTCTGTTGCAGTTTACGGAAATGGCCGAGTGGTGTTCCGAATGCACCGGTAGATGAACAAGAGTTTGGTCGGCCCCTGACTTGATCGATCGTTTTTTGAAGCTTTTTATATAGCTTTTTGTACTTCATCTTTTTTGGGACAATCCCTTTCAGATTTTTTTTTTTTAAATTATGAATAAATTAATAGCATGGGTGCCAAAGGCTGCCTCGTCAACAAAATACGAAATTTTAGATAAATATTCTTCTCTGAAACTACCCATAATAACTCAACTTTATTTCACAGTAATTATTCTTGGGACATGCTCTTTTAGATTCCTTCGTTAACTTCTGATTGGGTAGATATCTTGGGAGCCATGGGCTACCGTGTCATCAAAAATTAGGTCTTCTGGATCTTTTTATATTCTTTTTCTCTGAAACTAGTCATCAGAATTCAACCAAACTTCACTGAAATGATACTTAGTTTAGCTCTTGCTGATTTCTTTGATAGATTCTTGTTGGGCAATGAATTTGGGTACTTGAGGCTTTCACAATAGCAAAAAAAGGGGCAAAATGGAATACTCAAAAATTTCTAAAACTAGGCATCGGATATGAATGATTGAATGCAGGACAAGGATTGTGTCAAGTCAATGTTAAAGGTTGGTAGTTGTTTATCTTTGTTTTTAGCATCATGAACACTTGAACACTTGACCCTGACGATGGCAATTGACCTTCTTGCTTAATTATTGAATTACTAGGGCTAGTACTGTGCCAAGTCAATGCTAAAGGTTGGTAGATGATTGTCTTCGATTCTGGCATCATGTTGAATCCTCGACCCAGTTCTTGACCTTGGACCTACTTTCTTAAATATTGAATTATGAGGGCTAGGACTGTGTTAAGTCAATGCTAAAGGTTGGTAGATAATTGTCTTTGATTCTTGCATCATGATGAGCCCATTACCAAATTCTTGACCTTTTATCTGCTTTCTAAAATAATGAATTAATATGGCTAGGAATGTGTTCCGTCAATAAAAACGGTTGGTAAATGATTGTCTTTGATTCTGGCATCATGATTAACCCTTCACCCTGACAATGACCTTTGACCTACTTTAACAAATATTGGATTATTAGGTCCAGGACTGTGTTAAATAAATACTTAAGGTTTGTAGATTATTGTCATTCATTTAGGCATCATGTTTAACCCTTGACACAAATCTTGACCTTTGACCTACTTTCATAAATTTTGAATAATTACGGCTAGGACTGTGTTAACTCAATACTAAAGGTTGGTAGATTATTGTCTTTGATTCTGACATCATGTTGAACCCTTGAGCCAGTTCTTGACCTTTGAACTACTTTCTTGAATTTCGAATAAAAAGGACTAGGACTGTGTTAAGTCAATACAAAAGGTTGGTAGATTATTGGCTTTGATTCTTGCATCACCTTATACCCTTGACCCAGTTTTGACCCTTGACCTACTTTTACTTATGTACAATTATAGGGTCTTGGACTTAATGAAGTCAATAATAATGGCTGGTAGATGATTGTCTTTGATTCTAGCATCACGGTGAACCCTTGACCTCTGACTTTCTTTCTAGAGTATTTAATTATCAGGTCAAGGACTTTATTTTGCTACTAATAAGTGTTGGGGTCTTTAATTCTGACATACTTTATGAGTCATTGTTTCTGACCATGACATTTGACCTACTTTCTTAAATTAAGGATGATAGGGTTGAGGATTAAATGCAAAGTAAGATTAACATGTCTTAGACCTTGACCTGCTTTCTAAAATTGCCATTTACTTAACTTCGCCTAAAGCAAGCAAATGTTTCTTCTGGTTTTCTTAGCGCAATTCCAGTAGAGCGATAGCTGGCACTCCTGGACCTCAAGTATTTCTTGTTTTTGACAGGGCGGGGGGGGGGTAATAAAACAAAGCTTATTTCATTCAATTAGACTATATAAGCGATATTGGATTGTCTCCCTTTAATATCATTACAAACTCTCTCATCCCATTTACTTAATTTCATTCAAAAATCATTCACATTGGCATTTCACGATGTAATTATCTGTACAACAAATGGGCTCTCGCATGCAATATAGTGGCATATATATATAATATTATATATTAAAAGATATTTGACACCGAGAACTCGATTGTCCAGTCAAACAACTCATTTATAATGAAGTGCCTGTTGAACCTCGTCATTTGACCGCATTTATTCATAACTTTTTCCAATAATGGGTGACTTAAACATCGAAAATACATACAGCTTGAACAAGCTGTAGTAACGAAGTTTAGGTTGCCATTCAACGATTTTTAGTTTTTGCTTTGTTTATTTAAAAAAACCCAACATTTCTTTATATATTTTGAAGATAAATAACGTTTAAACATTTTGGGTGTACAGTTAACAACATCGTGAAATTGACAAGGTGAATGATTTTGGAATGATTTAGGAATGAAATTGAATGAGTGTGAGGAGCGAGTTTTGAGTGATTTTAATGGGAGGTAATCCTATATCACAAATTTTGTTCGGGATGAACAAAATTTGCGATATTGATTACCTCCCTTTAATAAGAAGTGCTTACAAGTTCTGTGCACAGCTTCAAATTTCTTCAAGAACATATGGGGCGCTATCTTTTTGAATTATGTCAGTGAAATCGAGATATTGCTCTGTCAAAATTTATTTTGAATGACGTTTTTGATTCTATATTTTTCAATGGGTTTGAGCGCTTTTGAATGATTTGAGTGAGTGTTTGGAATGAATAATTGGAGCGCTGAGTGATCGATATAGAATGGTTTAGATTGAGTTGATTGTCAATTTCACGATGTTATTAACTGTATCATATGGCGGAAGTAATGGAGCCGGACCAGAGGAGCGTTTTGCTATATCTCACTGAAATCGTATTTAGAAGACGATACCAATGAAATAATGCATGGCAGAATTCCATATTTAGTGTCGAAGCATCTTTAATTTTTAGCTTACGCAAAAAGTGATCGTAAGATGTTTAGTAAAACAGGCCCCTACAAGCCATGAACCTGTTAGCTGAAGATCTAAACGTTAACCTTGAAATTGTTGCTGTATTTGCGAGAATTGATTTGCTCCTTATCAATGTAGTTATTTGGTGCTATACTTAGATGAGTTCTTTAAAGTTATTAATCAATCATGAACACAGGTTAGCACATTCATTTAAAAAATGGTACCGTACATGTAGTAAGGAGACATTAAGAAAAGAAGAAATTGTTTGCTTCTTTTCTAAATATTATAGATATCGTCTTCAACTTTATTTTAACAATTTTTTCCAACGGGTTAAAATTTTCCACTTTTTAATGTTGTTTTCAACATGTAACATCTTATTACAACTTAAAAAAAATAAGGAAGTTAATGACTGTTGCATTATCTTCTTGTATATAGTTCATAAGACCAGTAAAAATGATATCTTGATATATTAATACCTACAGATTGCGAGGTTCCAAGTGCATAAAATTATGTGCTACAGTTTACAACATCGTGAAATTGACGAGGTGAATGATTTTAAGAATGAATTTGAATGAGTGTGGGGAGTGAGATTTGAGTGATATTCAAGGGAAGTAATCCAATGTCCCTTATTTTGTTCAAATAGAACAAAATTTGCGATATTTATTACCTCCCTTTAACATATGCATAAACGTTCTATAAATAGCTTACCTTTTCTTCCAGAACCAGGCAGACGCTTACAATTTCAATTATGTCAGGGAATTCGCATGTTTTTTCTAACTATTTTCATTTTGAATGTAGTTGTTGATCTGTACCTTTTTTAGTCATTTTGATCGTTTTTGAATGATTTAAGTGAGTGTTTGGAATGAATGAATGGAGCGATGAGTGAGCTATTTAGAATGGTTTTGATTGGGATGAATGTCAATTTCACAAAGTTAGCTAACTGTAATTTTTTTTCACTCAAAGTATCTCAACTAGATCTCAAAGCTCTGACTCTATCTAAAGACAGTCAAGACATATTGATAATTACATTTATATAGAGGATATTGAATGAGTAGTCATGGAATACCGAATTTATTGAACGAGTCATCTATAAACTGATAAAAAAGGCTTTGCCGAGTTTTATCTGTTTATAGATGACGAGTTTAATGAATTCGGTATTTGATGAGCACAAATTTAATATTCTACTTATGATATGACCGGAATTTTGGCGATAAAACGAGAAATTACGATATTTATAGAATCATATTATTCCGCGAAACATATAACGCCGTTTGCAAAATGACGTCAGCAGATCAATTATGACGTCATTTTCCTAACAAAAATATAACGTTGTTCTTCGTTCTTAGCTCATTTGCATAGAACTTATTCCACTAGTGTAATAACACCCATGTAATATCAAAAATATTCAACGGGGTTATTTCACGCCGGCGAAGTAGGTCATATTGTAAATTATAATCCTGAAGCGTCTAATTTGATAGAGTTGACACAAAAAAGAAAGAAACGTAGATTTTTTTAAAGGGCGGTAATGGAATATCGCTTATTTGTCGATATTGTATTTCTCCCCTTAAAATTCATTAGAAACTTGAGCCTCCCACTCATTCAATTTCATTCCACATTCATTCCAAAATCATCCACCTTATCAATTTCATAATGTTGTTTACTGCACATCTTGGGAGGTAATGAGGATGAACAAAACTACAGATATTCATTACCTCCCTTTAATAAAATCATGATGTATATATAGATTCTACAATTAGCTTCCTGTTCTTCAGGGACCAATAAGATAAGAGTCATTCATCATTGCTCAGTTAAAGCCAAAAGCGCGGGAATTCATGTGTAATATTTCTGATTTTTACCAACAGTTAATTCCAACATGGCAATGCATTTGTTCTTCATGTTGCCTCAATCTGACTCAAAATCTTGGTTTTCGCGCTCTTTTTTTGGACTCTCATTGCAAGCTCGTTTCTGATATGCCCGAGTTTGAAATAAGTCCGGTCGGTGAAAGAGAAGTCATTGGTATAACTTTAAAAAGGTGTTCGCGAAGGAAGTCCACAATGTCATGAGTTGAATGGACCATTACGGGAATTTACCCTATGGCTAATGCTTATGACGGAGCCGACACACGGCCCAGATACCTCATCTTTGTGGTTCACTGTCATCACTAGTCCTCGATAACCTGAAAAACTGTTACGTAGAGAGTAATGAGTTTCCGGTCATAACACATTACTATCCGCCCTCCCCATCCTGTCAGCATCTAAAGTTCGACACCGGTAGTTATTATGGTCGACGATTTAATCTGACAATGGACGAGTAATGACCCCATATGTGTCCTTGACTTTAACCACGTAAATGATTCAGTTCATTATGACGATGCACGATGACGTCTCGAAACTAAATTTCCGCTACCGCCAAACTCAAAGACTTAGCTTTATCTTGTAAATCTTTTCACGATTTTTTCGTTACCATCATTATAAATTGTTTTCCTCGACCGACTTTAGTTTCTTATGATACATTCGATCTGCTGTTTGAACAGAAAACATGTTTATCATTATTCAAGTGTCTCTGTTCAGGTGAGTATGGGCTAAGGAATAAATTTTACCACAATTGTTTACTTACTGACCCGCCAAAATATAGTAATGTCATAACACACAGGGTATAACGTGCCACGCCGACACCAGAAGGTTCGTGGACACCTGATCGATTTTTTCGATACGGAACTAACGGTGGAGCAACTTTTTGACTGATTTATAAACCGAAATAATCATTTTCATTTCAATTTTTAGTATCACTGTCGAGATAAATGGTTCTTCTTTTAGGAAATAAAAGTAGAGGGTAAAAACTGAGCCAAATGAGCGAGTTCTAGCCCTAGGAGTGAGTGACTTTGCTTGTTTTTTAGGTTTGTCATTAATTTTTTGTCAAACAACCTGACTATTCTTAATTGCTTGTAATTGTCTAAAAGCATTTATGTGTCCTCTACACGCATACCAAATTTCTCGGCGAAAGATCCACATAAAGCGAAGATATTCGTATTTTTATTTGCCTGGGTAGCGGAAAATATGATAACAAGACACCCCCTATCACAAATTCTGGTGTCGATTTCCAATCGAAAAAAAGTCAGGGGGTGTCTAGTTATCATATTTTTCGCTACCCAGGCCAGTAAAAGTACGAATATCTTCGCTTTATGTGGATCTTTTGCCGAGAAATTTGGAATGTGTGTAGAGGATACATAAATGCTCTTGGACAAACACAAACAATGAAGAATAGTCAGGTTGTTTGACAAAAAATTAATAACAAACCCAAAAATCGAGCAAAGTCACTCACTCCTAGGGCTAGAACTTGCTCATTTTGCTTAGTTGTTACCATCCCCTTTTATTTCCTAAAAGAAGAACCATTTATCTCGACAGTGATACTAAAAATTGAAATGAAAATGATTAATTTGCTTTACAAATCAGTCAAAAACTTGCCCCACCGTTAGTTCCGTATCGAATAAATCGAGCAGGTGTCCATGAACCTTCTGGTGTCGGCGTGGCACGTTATACCCTGTGTAACAGCAAATCGGTAGATTTTGGGGCGGAACACTAATTGGGCAACCTTGACCAGTCGGCGTTGTTACTGAATGATAACGATCATAAATGTACCTTGCTAAAAATAATTGGCATTATGTCTGGGTAAACAAATAAACATCAATAAATGTTTTGGCTTAGCCAATACGAGGATCTAGGGGAGGGGATCGGATGTTTTTAAAATCTACGAATAATTATGTCGTTGTATCTCCACGTACAAACCAGACGCCAGACAATCGTGAAATGTTTAGATCGAATTGAATGAACAGTCGATAGTTTTTTAAGATTTCGAAATGTTTTTAATTGTTTTTTTCGATTTTTTTTAAATGATCGGAGCAAGTGGTTTAAACGGATTGAATAGAGCGCTAATTGAGCGATTTAGGATGATTTTGATTAATTGAAAGTCAATTTCACGATGTTGTTAACAACATTATGAAATTGACAAGATGAATTTGTTTGAAATGATATTGATTGATTTTGGAATGGAATTGAATGAATGTGTGGAGCGAGTTTTGAGTGAATTTGATGGCAGGTAAACCAATATCGCAAATTTTGTTAAGAATGAACAGAATTAGCGGTATTTTTACCTCCCTTTAATAAGGTACACGTACTTTTCTGTTTGTGTGTCTACGTGGACCAACCAGATTCTTTAAAATCCTCACCAGCCAATAAAGTCGTAGATTTATTTGACTGATTTGAATTAAATATTGTTCCCTTTGAACGATTTCGAAATGTTTTCTAATGATTTTGGGGCGTTTTTGATCGATTTGTATGAGTGTTTGGAATGAATGGATGGAGCGCTAATGGAGTGATTTAGAATGATTTTGATCGGAGCGAGTGTCAATTTCACAATGTTATTAACGGTACTAGTGAGTTTTCTTGATGAACTATTGTGGCTGTCTAGGCTACTCAACGTCTACTTTTCAAGCACCTGCGAAATTGTTGAAAATGTCCTTCATCGACACATATTTATGATGCGTTGTACGTTTTTTATGCAATAATTTACGTATTTTGAAGCGTCACTCAGGACAACAATTTGTATATCCACAATAAGAAATTATCCGAAAATATATGTCTAACGTACAAACCAAATCGTACTAGTTATTCCAAAAATTTGTGTGTTTTTTTTTGAAAAAAAAAAAAGAAACACAACGTTTAAAAGAAGGCATTGCAAGTCACACACAACATATCCTTCACCCATGGAGGCTTTTGGTGTACTTGTATATGTGACCCGTCACACGACAAGGGATTATCTGCGTAGTGCGTAAAGTGTCGACACTAGTCAGACTGTGCGGACTGCGCAGACTGACTAGGATCGACACTTTTCGCACTTTGCTTATTTTCTAAATCTAGAATGATCAATCTACCTTCCTGAGAAAGAACTTTTGAAATGCGACATCTGGTTGGTCTATAGATGTTGGACCCAATGTCTTTTCTAAATATTTACAGAGTTCCTAGATGGTCCCTTTTCGCGTGACGGGTCACATATTTGATATATTTAATACTAAATTTAATTTAGTATTATTGGTATGGCTTTACATAAGATGCGCTCTTTAATAGCTAGTTGAATAATCCATGTAAATATAAAAACCGTCATAGGAAAAACCAGAAAATCAACAACAACAACAACAACTACAACAACAACAACAACGAATCGACGTCTTCAAGACTTCTCGTTTAAGCCAATGCATGCAAGATTTTCCTAATTTCTATCTCCCATGATGTTCATTTAGCGGTTTAAAAAACTTTCTTTTAAAACGCTTCATTTGAATCAAGAATAGCTAACATGTCCAAGATTCACAATATTGAATTACAAGCTGTTACAAAATGAGTACGTTTTCAGTCGAACACCCATTGACAAATATGGATCCGCGCTTGCATTTAAATTAAAAATTTACAGCTTATAATGTAAATATTGACCCAAAGACGTTTGCTGCCTTATAAAACACGCGCTTATTTCAAATGAAATCGTTTCATCCAATCAGTGGACTCCGTCAGGTGGCGCACTTTGGAAGGATTGCAAAGGATCAAGTCTGTGTCGGATCTTTTGTGGATTTCGCTTGAAAATTGAGGTGAGTTTAAAATGATACGATTAAAGATGAAAATAATGATAACAGCAATAATAGTAACAATGATAATAATAATTGGTACATGTAGAATATTTCAGAAATTCGATATCATTTCTTTCAATAGGAAACCTCGGTAAACATTTTGAAGGTTCATCAGTTACAAAGTGTTGAGGAACTATTACGGTTCCACTACCTTAATTGCTTTCAAATGAAATTTTCAATCTATTTAAATCCATTCAAAATCCATTTAAGACAGTTTTAAATACTTACATTAAGATGTAGATTTTTCACAGAGATGAAGAGTTGATTTTATAATTGATAGCTAAAGTTATATGATATGATTAAGCTAAATTGGACCTAAGCAGTAAGCATACGCGAAGCGGATTCGGGAGTTAGAAGATAAGTTTTAAGGTCCATATCTCCACGAATGAATAGAAATTTCTTTATTTCTTGTAATTCAATGTCTCTGAAATCGACTCAGGCGGTATTAAACACCACCCAAACAAACAAAACAGAACGCATTTAGAATGATAATGTTTTATATATCTTAAAGTCTAATATCAAGATAAAAAGAAAAGCCCTCGGAATAATAAAACATATTTTCTTTCTGTAATTGTTTAAGCCCGGGCAACATATTAGAAGCAAACTAAAATTGGTTTTCTATGGGGAGGGGTGTGAAAATAATATTCAGTGAATCAGAAAGCACGAATCTTGATGGCCGATACCTAAATTGAATTATTCAAAAATACAGTTAGTAACATCGTGGAATTTACATTTATCCCCAATCCAAAACATTCTAATTCACTAACTCAGCTCCATTCATTCATTTCCGCAACCATCTTAAATCGACAAAAAACGCTCAAAAATCATTTGAAAACATTTCAAACTCGTTCAAGACGATCAACATTTTATTTAAATCGATCAAATTTTTCTATGATTTTTCTTGACTGGTGTGGGTTTTAAAATGTTTGGTTGGTCAATGAAGACACATTAATAGAGAAGTGCGTATATCATATTAAAGGGCAGTAATGAATATCGCTAATTTTGTTCATCATGAACATAATTAGCGATATTGGATTACCTCCGTTAAATTTCACTTAAAACTCGCTCCGCTCATTCATTCAATTCTATTTCAAAAAGGAAATAATACTGACTCGAATATTTCGTCCGAAATTACGATTTTAAATCACCCCCTATCTTGAAATCAATGAACCTTTCTATTTTGTTTTCTTCAAGTACAAATTAGACGCTTAAAAATCTACACCAACAAATAGAATCGTGAAACGTTTTTAGCTGTTCGAATGAAATTTTGATCGTTTTGAACGATTTCGAAGTGTTTTTGAACAACTTCGGGTGTTTTTTTAGAGATCGGAGTTAGTGGTGTGAATACATTGAACGAAGCGCTGATTGGACGATTTAGAATGGTTTGAATCGGGAGTTTCAATTTCACGATGTATAACATAAGACGGTTTCTTTAAAAGCACCCATCCGCCGTTAGCGCGCCGGACTATCATTCAAAAGGTCCCGAGTTAAATCCCCGACGGCAGTATTTATCCTTTCCAACTATTTGTCTCCCACCTATAGATCGATTATAGCAGACCTATGTGGAATAGCAGCTGGGGGCTAAGAAAGGATGTATAATGATTCCAATGTAGCACTGGTGTGAGAATAACCACAAATCAATTGTTAGGTGCTCCAGCCGGATTGTTATAACTGAAAAATGTCAAACGCGACATTAAACCCCATAAAGCACCAACTTCTCAACGTCGTTGCCTGCAACTGCTATAAATCAAGTCCCTTCTAAAGTTTCGAAAAAGGTAAGGGTCACAAGAGATTCCGCAAAACGTCATATTTCTGTTCATGGTCCCCTTTGCACAAACCTACTCCATAAAGGCTCAAGCAATAAATTGACTCCAATGAAATTTTTATAGGTTATTTACTTCTCATCCATGTTCAAACAACTCTACACGTTTACAGAACAATGCAGCACATTTTAAAGACGAATATTGTCCTTCTTTATGAGAATTATATGATACTATAAAAATCACCATACAGTGTAAACAAACATCATTTAGTCCTTCAAATCGAACAATTACATACATTTATGAATCCCTGTAGGTGACATTATCTTCACATTTTTAATTCGTTAAAACGAAGTATATATTCGTCTAAGCAAATTACCAATTCGTTAAAACGAAGTATATATTCGTTTTAACGAAATATTAATTCGATTTAACAAAATATAAATCGTTAAAACGAAGGAATTATCAGTAATAACGAAATGCTAATTTGTTAAAACAAAATGATATTTCGTAACGACAAAAGTTAATAACAAAATACTTACGCGTTATAACTAAATAGTATTTCGTTTAAACGAAATACTAATTCGTTAAAAAGAATTACTAATTCATTAATAGTATTTCAAAAAAAAAAAAAAAAAAAATACGAAATAAAATGTATACTAAAGTACAGGGGCCTTCAGGTGACATGATCTACACATTTTCTAATTTGTTAAAACGAAATACTAATTCATTTCCATGCAATGAACCAACTTTGCGGTCCATTTTCAATCAGTTCCCGAGATCACAAAACTTTTTTCATTCTCAAGTTAGAATTTTTTTCAAAATAAGAATTTAAATAAATTCGTGGATATACAAAATAATATTAACAAGTTGGTATTTGTAACAGTCATACATTGATAATAGTTACATAAAATGATAAGGGCTTTATATAAAACTATTAAACTTTATCTCAACTTTGTGTATATTCTCAGCTGAACAGAAAAGCAAGTTTTATTTTATCTTAAAACTATACAAATATGCATGAGGTAACATCCTTTGTACTATTTTTATGACCACATCGATATTTTTAAAACAATGACATTATGCGGTTTTTTTTAGAAACATGCATTACTTAAAACATTAGGAAAACATGTAAAAACATCGCCGAAAACAAGGAAAATAGAGGTTATTAAACTGATGGCCCGGTGTGTGTAGGGGTCTAGTATCGTTAGATCTAGGCGCAATAAGCCAGTCAATAGAGCTTATAAGATAAATAGAATACGTACTAAGTGTACTGTATAAGAATATCTAACTCGGTTGTGTGAATTAATAAATTTCCCCAACCTCGTTAGATGTTTTTTTTTCTCATACAAAACACTAAGCGTATTATATATATATCTCTCAGAGCCTGCCTCGTAAACGTGTCCGGTGTACAGGATAAGAAACGTATAAAAATCTAGACAAGGTCAAGATAAGCTTGGCTCAATGAAAGTAATATATTCTCCTTTTCTTAATGAAAGATACTCGCAAGTTTACATCTTTTTTATCCCGTGGTTTCAAATTATGAAATGATTTCATTTTTGCCTTGTGACCACTTATAAAGTCTTGTGGAAGAGGAGTTACATGGAAAAAGTAAACGCCAAGGACGGCGCCCGAGAATTTACTTTGCATGTAACTCCTCCTCCATCAAACTATATTCATGAAAACATCAACGCGAGAATAAAATTGTGCTCATTATAATACAGTCAGAATTCTAGAAATAGTTATATTACCCTTTTCTGTGTTTGAAAAAATGCTATAATTTTTTTCTGGATATAAAAATGAAGACAATTTTGATATTGACATAGTGAGAATTTCATTGAAAGCGAAGCGCGTCATTTAGCATGTGCGTTATAGTAAACATCATCGTGAAAGTGACAAGGTGAATGTTTTTGAATGGTATTGGAATGAACTTGCATGAATGTTTTGAACGAGTTTTGAGTGTAATTAATGGGAGTTAATGCAATATCGCAAATTTTGTTCAGGATGAACAAAATTAGCAATATGAATATGCATATCCTCCCTTTAATAAAATATGCGTACAAATTTTATTAATAAATTCCCATTTCTTCAAAAACCAATCAGACGCTTACCATTTGATCATGAAAGTGAAATCGCGATTTTTTTCTTCCTAACTTCATTTTGAAAGTACTTGCTGATCTTATACTTTTTAGTCATTTTTGTAATTTTTGAATGGTTTTACAGAGTGTTTAGAATGAATGATTGGAGCGATGAATGAGCGACTTTAAATGGTTGTGATTGAGATGAATGTCAATTCCAAGATGTTGTTAACTGCATGTGATAAGAAACAACGTTACCACTCAAGATGACGTCGAGTAAAAATAAATGAGCAGAGCTAGCTTTACGGAGAAAAAAACACATGGCATCTACGAATTTTATTGCGAATAAAGTGTTATGTAATTTCTGCTTATTTCATATATGCGATATACGCCATCGAGTTATTATTTTGAATTTATATTGATCAGTATGTGTAATTTCCTTTTAGCTTCGTTTACTAAGGTACCCGTAGCCGTATGTTAAGTGGAAGAAAAGATAATAAACTCTCAATGATTTAAAACATTGTTTTGTCAGATAAAAACGAAGTGTCCAATTGGTGGTAGAAAATGTTTATTCGTACCTTTACCTGTATAAATAAATGAATTTTTATGCAAATAAAACGATTTGTGTGCAGGAATTGTGTCTAAGAGATGCGAAGCTAAAGGGAGAAGGGAGGTACTGACCAATCATATACTAGCTGCAATGCATCTACCTGTCTAGTTTGCGATATGCGCTCGGGACAAAATAATCTATTGTTTTGATGCCTTTCCCGGATTTGATTTAAAAACGATGTTATTATGTCGGACAGAGTACATAAAATACAGCTATTTGGCACTGTTTTGTGCGCATTTGGAGGATTTTGTACTGAGTGTCCAAGACTTTAAATTCGATTTGAACTTAGCATCACCACGGGTATAATTGTGTTAAATACAGTGGATTTTCGGGGCGACTATTGTCCGACTGTTCGGTTCAGGGAAGCTATGGACTTCATACTTGATTACGTACATGTAATGTGTTTGGCTGGGGCCAATGGTATTTAGCATTTTTTGCTCTCGGTTGACAAAGAGGCAGAGACAAAAGAGAAACTCGAACATGTCTTAGTGCACGATTGGAATGTTACTGACGCGGTTTATTGTTTCCGGTGATGTACAGAAGTGCTTCTCGGACTAGGACACGATTTCTGGTTGATTCGTTATGGTTCAATGGAAGAGTTGAGCAGCTGAATTGACGTCTAATTGCTAAAATTGCATGTCAAGTGTCTATCAACTTTTGGCAACGCTTTAGGTTCGAATATGCCAGGGCCCGAACGCTCGCTGCTGATGGTGTACATCTGTTTGTATGAGGCAACATGGCATTAATATATCATACGGGCTGCGATTGTGGCTGTGATGAAAAATAGAGCAAGAAATACTTAAAGATATGGATACTTTCCTATTTTGATGCATGTTGCTGTTTCGTATATATCATACGACAGTATTTATTATTTGTTGTATATTTATACAACTTTTTATATATATGACGACATGTTTGCCAGTTCATGCCTCTTTTTTTTAAAAAAAAAAAGGTTTTGCTGTGCACTATTTACATTATTTATATATTTTATGCCAGTTGATACCTGTATAAGGGTTATCCTGTGCTTATTTTACATGTCGATCGTTTTAAGGCCAGTTTGAGCCTATATTCGACCTGTGCTTAACATGGCACTTATTTATATATATGTTGGTAACTGTATTTAGCATTACAGATGCTTTTATTTGTTGACTTGCTATATTTCGGTCAACCATTTTTGAGAGTGATTCTTCACGCTTTTTACTCATTTGAGCTCGTGTCCTTACAAGTTTTGGGACCCATTTTGGCAATATTATTTACTGTCAGGCGTCATACGCAATTATAACAGCCATTCCACATGGGTTATACTTTATCGATTGGAAATATAGGCTTTTTTTTTAGATTTATTTGATTGTATAATCATCAATTCATTTATTACGTATCTTTACTGGTTTTACATTTAAACTCGAGAGTGATTTACTTCTTCACGCCATACCCATTTGAGGGCGTGTCGTTACAACTATTGGGACCCATGTTTACAATATTAATTACTAAAAAAGGCGTCATAAGCAATTATAACTGTCATTCCACGTGGGTTATACTTTTTAGATTGGAAAAAATAACATTTTTAGCTTTGAGATTGTATAGTTATAAATTCATTTCATACGTAACCTTACTAGTTTTTCATTTAACTCGAGTGGAATTGACTTCTTCACGCAATTTTCCCATTTAAGGGCGTGTCCTTACAACTTTTTGAGCCTTTCTTGGCAATATCTTTATTTACTAAAAGGGCGTCATACATGTACGCATTTATAATTGTCATTACACATGGGTTTTTACTTTATTGATGGGAAATATTAACTTTCTTAGTTTTATTTGTTTGTTTAATCATAATTTCATTTCCCACGTAACTTTACTAATTTTGCTTTTAAACCCTAGAGTAGTGACTTCCTCTGTGTTACCTAAGTCTTTCATTATGGCATTTTAAGGTACGCACGGTTTAAATTTCCATTTATAATTTCTTCTTTTATATGCCGGTTTTTCGAAATTTCTATTAACCTACATGTATCACCAACCGTGAGTCCCGAGCGGAAGACTGTATTTGTCCGATCTTGGCGTCTGGGCGGCGTTTGTGGCGGAATTTCATGCCCAGATATGGGATAAACTCCAAACCATAGTGAATTATTTTGACCTAAGTACATTTGAATTTTCCCACATTTGATCTTAGTATGTAAACGTTTATGTATTTTCCGGCATTTCATTAAAATGCCCTATGTTCAATTCAAACTACATCTTTCTTGTCATTTATCCCATACGGAGTGCTTTGAGAGAGATTGCAAGTTACTTTTGGTGACTATCGCAATTCAGTAACACAAATGAATTTTTATGCAAATAAAACGATTTGTGTGCAGGAATTGTGTCTAAGAGATGCGAAGCTAAAGGGAGAAGGGAGGTACTGACCAATCATATACTAGCTGCAATGTATCTACCTGTCTAGTTTGCGATATGCGCTCGGGACAAAATAATCTATTGTTTTGATGCCTTTCCCGGATTTGATTTAAAAACGATGTTATTACCACCTCCACCCTTCCTCCTCCCGAATTGCCTTTAAATTAATCACAATTTTACTCTTTCCTAACATACTATCTATTTTGTTCATGTTTAGTTATTGCTAGATGTGGAATTTTATCCAGATAGGGTATAAATACTAACTTCTTGATTTCATTTTATTTAATATTTTTTTTCTGTCAAAGCACGTCGATATATACACAAATTCACTTTACCTTTTAGCAGATTCCTTGTAAAAAAATTTACTATGCCTAAATTTTTGGTAAAAACTCCACATCTTAGTGCATTCTTTTAACGTAAAAATCTGATCAGCATGTTTGAGAGATTCCGTGACTCGATATTTCGAGGTATGGTTGAGCCTAGCTTCGGAAGCACGCTTCCTCCTATTCAAAAAAGAAAGGGGGTTTTGCGTGGGCTGCTCCCATTCCAGTGAGAAATATTCAATCGAATCCGGTCGTTCAGTATTTTTACGTACGTATTGCTCGGGTTGTCCGATGTATATACTATGTAAAAAGATTGCATTTCACCCTCTTTTATATTCCATTCGCCGGTAATTGGGGGTGTTTATGTCACTATTACTACGGATTCGATTGAGACATGCGCAGTAGCAGAATTCCTGCTCAGACATGGGTCAAAATGTGATATGGGATAAACTCCATACCATAGTGAATTATTTTGACCTAAGTACATTTGAATTTTTCCACATTTGATCTTAGTATGTATACGTATATGTATTTTCCGGCGGAATTTCATGCCCAGATATGGGATAAACTCCATACCATAGTGAATTATTTTGACCTAAGTACATTTGAATTTTCCCACATTTGATCTTAGTATGTAAACGTTTATGTATTTTCCGGCATTTCATTAAAATGCCCTATGTTCAATTCAAACTACATCTTTCTTGTCATTTATCCCATACGGAGTGCTTTGAGAGAGATTGCAAGTTACTTTGATGACTATCGCAATTCAGTAACACAAATTATTGAAATCAAATTTATTTTGCGTGCATGTTAAATAAATGGGTCTAAAATAAAATGACTTAAACTTCTTTGCTTGAAGCTAAAGCATAACAGTTTCAGAACATCTTTAAATTGACAAGATAAATGATATTGGGATGATTTTGGAATGAAATTGAATGAGTGCGTTGAGTGAGTTTTGCATGACATTGAATGGAGGAAATCAAATATCGTGGTGAATAAAAACAGCGATATTTATAACCTTCCTCAAAAGGATAATCATACAAGTTCTATAAAAAAGCGCCTTTCAATGCATTTTTTAAAGAGGAAATCGTCGACAATTAAATTGATTTTTAGGGGGCCTCACTTCAAACAGAGTCCTTCAATGAAAAAAGTTCATACAATAGGAAAAAAAACCCTGATAATGCCTTCATTGATTCGGCATCGATGTGCGACAAAACATATTTAAGGTAACCCGACACCATTAGGTACTTGTTCCAATCTTTGTTAAATAAATGTATTTCGTCGAGTGTACCTGTCCGATAATTTGACCAAATCAAAGCACTGAAAGTACTGAAAGTGGTCCTTCTATTGGCATGGTGGTGATAAAAAAGAAATAAAAAAGATATTTAATATTTTTTTGTAAGACTTTTCGACACACGTCCGGCATGTTTCAATATAAGAGCAATCTTTCCATTTCAAGTTTGTTCAGAAATATTCCACTACAGGTTGATAGAATGGACGGATACTTTACAGGAATTACACATGCACTGTTTTTGTTAAATATCTTATAACTATACAAATATCCGTATGATAACATCCCGTATGATATTTTTTATGATATCACATAGTTATTTTTAGAACATGATATAATGTGGTTATTTTTAGAAACTTGCATTTCATTTAGAAACGCCGACGAAAACAAGACAAATATAAATTATAAGATAAATATAATACGTACTAAGTGTATTATATGAAAAAATATCAAACTCGGTTGTGAGAATTGATAATTGTCTCGGCAGAGCCTCGACAATTTTCAATTCTCCCAACCTCGTTAGATATTTTTTTTCATATAATATACTAAGTACGTATTATATATATCTATTAGAAATATGACACTGTTACTTGACTTTTCTTGAGTTATTTAAAAAAAGAAAACATACATGTATTTGATACGGGGCAACCCATTTTTATAAATTAACTGTATATATTTTGTTCAATCTATCTATCTATCTATCTATCTATCTATCTATCTATCTATCTATCTATCTATCTATCTATCTATCTATCTATCTATCTATCTATCTATCTATCTATCTATCTATCTATCTATCTATCTATCTATCTATCTATCTATCTATCTATCTATCTATCTATCTATCTATCTATCTATCTATCTATCTATCTATCTATCTATCTATCTATCTATCTATCTATCTATCTATCTATCTATCTATCTATCTATCTATCTATCTATCTATCTATCTATCTATCTATCTATCTATCTATCTATCTATCTATCTATCTATCTATCTATCTATCTATCTATCTATCTATCTATCTATCTATCTATCTATCTATCTATCTATCTATCTATCTATCTATCTATCTATCTATCTATCTATCTATCTATCTATCTATCTATCTATCTATCTATCTATCTATCTATCTATCTATCTATCTATCTATCTATCTATCTATCTATCTATCTATCTATCTATCTATCTATCTATCTATCTATCTATCTATCTATCTATCTATCTATCTATCTATCTATCTATCTATCTATCTATCTATCTATCTATCTATCTATCTATCTATCTATCTATCTATCTATCTATCTATCTATCTATCTATCTATCTATCTATCTATCTATCTATCTATCTATCTATCTATCTATCTATCTATCTATCTATCTATCTATCTATCTATCTATCTATCTATCTATCTATCTATCTATCTATCTATCTATCTATCTATCTATCTATCTATCTATCTATCTATCTATCTATCTATCTATCTATCTATCTATCTATCTATCTATCTATCTATCTATCTATCTATCTATCTATCTATCTATCTATCTATCTATCTATCTATCTATCTATCTATCTATCTATCTATCTATCTATCTATCTATCTATCTATCTATCTATCTATCTATCTATCTATCTATCTATCTATCTATCTATCTATCTATCTATCTATCTATCTATCTATCTATCTATCTATCTATCTATCTGTCTATCTATTTATCTATCTATCTAATTATCTATCTATCTATCTATTTATCTATCTATCTATCTATCTATCTATCTATCTATCTATCTATCTATCTATCTATCTATCTATCTATCTATCTATCTATCTATCTATCTATCTATCTATCTATCTATCTATCTATCTATCTATCTATCTATCGATCTATCGATCTATCGATCTATCTATCTATCGATCGATATATGTAAAATTACTTAATTTCTCGTCCGTTAAAAAAGACAGCATTTGTGAAAATATGACGTGACGTTGATTTTTCCTTAGATTTACGATATATATTGTTCCAGAATCGATTTTACAAAAAATCGAACCTGGGCCCGAGGTTATAAAACTTTTCTCATTCGCAATTCAAAATTTCAATTTGAGATTAAGCCTTAAATCTGTTTTGATTACCATTTTAATGTATTAACATAAAAGATAATTTTAATAAGTTGTTATAAATAACAACTTATTATATTATTTTTTATGTCAACGCATTTATTCGAATCTAAAATTTGAGAAAATTTTGAGTTGAGCCTGAGAAAAGTTTTATAACCTCGGGCCCTGAAGATACTAGTTTTCATTTCAAAAAACTTCAGCGAAAAGGTTTGGCAGCAACATAACCAAAATTCAGCATAGGTCACCGGACAAAAATGCAATAAGTCAGTATCTGTACTCGAAATCAGCAACGTAAAAGACACAGCATATTAAACGTAACACCTATTGTATTTCCTAAACCTATATCTTTATATTAATCAAAACGCAACCCCATGCGTTTTCTTAAGAAGCAAATGGCGTTTTCGGGATTAAAAAAGGTCAATTATTTCGAAAAAAAGATGAAAATTGCTGAATTTGGTCCCTAAAAAGGTGGTAGGCCCCTTGATGACGTCATGACGTCAACTCTGAGTGATGAAATCATTTTTTATGAACGACATAATGAAAGCGGGTATTTTAAAGTTGAGTTTTTTCACACAAGGCAAGATTTAGAGACAATTTTGAATGTGTCCGATTCTATTTGTGCCAGTGAGTGACATTTCCAACAGTTTCATAAGTGTGTAGAAAACAGACATTGAGCAATCTGAGCAGCCACGCAATTTAATAGAAATATTTTCTGGCAGCTTCAAGAGGGAGTAACATCTTGCATATCACATGAAGGCATAGTGAAGACTCTGGCCAGCCTGTGTAGATGCACAGGCTGGCCAGAGACTTTGCTAGAGACTTTGCTATACACAAATGGAAAATTGTTGGAAATGCCATGCACAGGCTCATTTTATAATCTGGTTTGGATATTAAAGCTTCTGATTGGTCCGTAAAGACACGAACTCAAAAGTACCTATATTTTAGTAAATGGACGTAGAGTTAGAAACATCATGAAACTGACACTCGTTCCGGTCAGAACCATTTTGCAAGCGCTATATTCATTCATTTCAAGCACTCAATCACACCATTCAAAACACTCAATAATGAAAAAAAAAATTATAAAACGTTCTAAACGATCGGCATTTCATTCAAATCGATCAAATCTTTCCACGATTTTATTTGCTGGAGTGGGTTGAACGAAATTAGCGATATTGAAATACCTTCCATTAGTTTCAATCAAAACTCGCTCCTTCCACTCATTTCGTTTGGAAATAATTCGAATATCATTCGCCTTGTCAATTTCACGACGTTGTACAGTTGTATTGTTTTGTATCCCTTGATTTTCACTCAAAAATGACTCATCCCACTCATTCATCTTATATCTTTTAGTAATTTTGAGCGATTTTGAATGGTTTGAGTGAGTTTTTGAAATGAATGAAAGGGGTGCTGAGTGATATTGAATGGTATTGGTCGAGAGGAATGTCAATTTCACGATGCAACTAACTTTAGCTACGTGGCATTCGAGTAAAACCGACATTATATTTCAACCCATTCTTTTTTACTCGGTTTGCAATCTTTTACAAGTAAAGTGTACCAATCAAAGAAATTCGTTGCATAGGATTGATGATAAAATATATTTTTTTTTTATTTTGGCGTCCACCTTGTTTGCTCACTTTCGATAAAGGCCTGAAAACTGTTCCTTAGCTAAGCCATCTACCTTTACCTTTGTTTTACGTTAAAAAACTCTAATTGTGCGAGAGAAACTAAGTGTGACCCATTAGAACTACACCGGCTCCAGGGACCTGTTTTACTAAACATCTTACGATCATTTTTTGGGTTAGTCAAAAACTAAGGTTGCTTCTACAGTAGTAACTTAATATAGAATTCTAACGTGCAATATCTTAGTAGAATTGTCTGCCAAAGACGATTCCAATGAAATATTGCAAGGCAAGATATAAATTACAATGAATGAAAACACCATGTACGATTTGTGATTATGACTAACGATTATTTTTTCGCAAGAAGTTGAGTAAAACGGGCCCGAAGACCGGGCCAAGGATTCTGAAAATCACAAGGTTTAAATTGCATTGTCCAGAATACGCTAGGGCGAAAACCTTACAACCTTTCAATTTTTTTCCTTTTCTTTTCAGGTACAAGTTAATAGAACCAGAAAAAACAACCACGGGTGCTATATGATACAAACTGTATACTTAGTCACTAAGCCTACGTATTTATAATTACCGAATACTCAACAAGAATGAAAGTCACTTTTAGGCAATATCGTGTCATATATTCGTTACTTTCGTTTTTTACCTTTGCTTTTTTGTTACAACTTGGTAGTTTCTTCTACAAATCTCCAATTACACCCTATGGAAAAAGTCACCCGAAGAAAGTGTTTGTCAATAAGTGTTCCTGTAAACTACTTAATACATTATCACCACCGATTAATGATTTTGTTAACTTTCCATGCCTAAAAAATCACAAACCATCTCCAGATTTAAAGAACAACGGAAAATGTATTCGAACTGTCAACCTTCCAACATCTCTCCTTGTGGACAACCATGGCTGCGTTTTGTTAAAGTTCGGACGAGGAACTCCAATTTGTACCTACCCAGTTGATGAGGATATCCACGTCTCAAAGGCATTAGTATCGAGAGGGTATTGGGAAGAGGAGCTTGTTTTCCCGATGCTTAACATTTTCAAATCAAGGCGGAACCTCGCTCTATTGGACCTTGGTTGCAACATTGGAGTGTACACTCTCTCCGCAGCCCAGTATACAAATAAGGTATATTGTTTAGACGCAAACTTCGAAAATATTTACTTTGTTTCAAGATCGTTAACTCAAGGAAATCTACATGATAATGTTACGCTGATTTGGAACGCGATTTCAGATAAGCACCAAACTGTGGTGTTACATAAGCAAATTGAAAATGTTGGTGGAGCCGAAATAGATGCTTGGAGTAATGCAACGGCTGGGTGTGATATAACGGTTAACTCGATAATTTTGGATGATCTCAAAGACATGTTTGTAGACCAAGAAGTGTTTATGAAGCTAGATGTTCAGTCAGAAGAACACCACGTTCTGCGATACGGCCGGGAGTTCTTCAGGGTGGCAAGAGTAATGTACGTTCAATTGGAATATGTAATGCACGCGGGACGAACTTCCGGTAGAGAAATCATCAGTATTATGAATGAATACGGTTACAGTGCGTACTACGAGTGTGAAGGGAAAACAAAACTCGATCCGGCTTTAGAAAATACATGGCCGGTCGATGTTTGCTTTTTACCAAAGACTTCGATTGTGTGAGACTATAAAACATGACCTTTATTTACTTTATATTGTGCCATTTCTAGGTCAAAGTTCTTTCCATCTGTAAAAATTGATGCATTTATAGATGTACACAGTAAATCACATCGTGAAATTGAAACTCGTCTCGATCAAAACCATTCATAATCACTCGTAAGCGCTCTTATAATTTTATCTAAACGCTCACTCATATCACCCATTTATAACGCTTCGAAATGGTATAAAAACGCCTCAAACTCGTTCAAAATTGTTCAACATTCCAATCAAATCGATAAAATAATTGCATGATTCTATTGGCTGGTGTTGATTACCAAGCGTCTTATTCGTCCGCGAAGACGAAAAGAACGTAGATTCTAATAAAGGGAGGTAAAAGGTAATCGCTATTTTCGTCCAATTGGACGAAAATAGCGATCATCTTTTACTTGTCTTTAATTTCATTCAAATCCCACTTCTCTCGCTCATTCAGTATCATTCCGAAATGAATCCAAAACAATTCAGATTGACAACTTCACGATTTTACCAATTGTCTCACAAGAACAGAACAGAAAATGGACCATCGAAAAACAGTGATGTTTCCAACAATAACATATACAGCTAACAACATCGTAAAATCGACAAGGTGAATGGTACTTGAATTATTTCGGAATGAATTTGAATGTGTGAGCGGAACGGGTATTGAATGATTTAAATGGAAGATAATGAAAAATCGATTTTTTTCGCACAAGCGATGTTTATTTTTCCACTCACTTAAGTGAAATCTACGTACTTTTCCGTTTGATTGTCTTCATCGGTCATTCAGACATATTTAAATCATATAATAATCACACAAACCAATCAAAATTTTGGTTAAGTGGTAGATTTGAATAAAAAGTAGATCGTTTTGTATTAATGAATGGAGCGCTCAGCGAACGATTTAGAATGATTGTATTTGAGATGTCAAATTCCCGATGCTGTAAACTGTAATTCGACTTCATTATTCCGAACGATGACCAAAATTTACAACCGAAAACTTCCTTCCAATTAACAGCATCGTGAAATTGACAAGGTGAATTATTTTGAAATGATTTAGAAATGAAATTGAGTGTGTGGAGCGAGTTTTGAGTTAATCCAATGGGAGGTTATCCAATATCGCAAATTTTGTTCAGGATGAACAAAATTAGCAATAAATGAATACCTCCCTTTAAAAAATATGCATACAGGTTCTTAAGATAGGCTTCTATTTATTCAGGATACTATTAGACGCTTACAATTCGAATTGTGTAATTGAAATCGCCATTTTACTCTATCCATTTTTATTTTGAATGACGTTTTTATTCTATATTTTTTAATAGGTTTGAGCGTTTTGGAACTGACTGACTGAGTGTTTTGAATGAATGAATGGAGCGCTGAGTGAGTGATTAAGAATGGTTTTGATTGAGGCGAATGTCAATTTCACGATGTAACTTCCTTACTTGATCGAGTGATGGCCAGATAATGAGTTACCTGGACATCCACACAGTGCATTGAAATAATTCATTATAATTAACTGAGACTAGGGTCCATAAAGTTAACAACATCGTGCAATTGACATTCATTTCAATCGAAACCATTCTAAATCGCTCATTCAACGGTCCATTCATTCATTTCAAACACCTTTTCAAACTATTCAAAAAACGCTAAAAATGAATAAAAAAGGATAAGATTAACAATTACTTTCAAAATGAATTTAGCAAGAAAAAAAATCGCGATTTCACTTTTATAATTAAAATTGTAAGCATCTGATTGGTCTTTGACGAAATAGGAATTTATTTTTAAAGTTATATGCATATTTTATTAAAGGGAGGTAATGAGTATCGCTAATATTGTCACCTGACAGAATTTGCGATATTGGATTACCTCCTATTATATTCACTCATACCTCGCTCAGCACACTCATTCAAGATTATGCGAAAACCATTGCAAAATCATTCACCTTGTCAATTTCACGATTTCGTTAACTGTAGCTAACTATTAAGTGTAAGGTGAAGACTCTGATCAGACTGTGCGAATGCAAAGGCTGATCTGAGTCTTTGCGTTTAGTTTAAACATATTTTATTGCCATCATTCGATCATGTATAAAAATACTCTTGGCAAAAGGATCTGGCCACAAGCTCCAACAACTCAGTACGCGGTCATTCCCTCTCCACATTATATACATGTGAAACTGTAGGAAATGCCATACAAAGACTCAATAAATAACATGCCTGAGTAGGCACATTTCATTGCAAATGATCCCAAGGAGGAATAATTGGCTAAAAGAAATGCAAAGTTAAAATGATGAATGAAAATCTATAATAAATTAGTAGATATACTTAATTTGAGTTTTTTTTCTTTTTCCATCTCCTGTATATTTTTTTTCCAAAATTCCGTAAGTGTTTTTTTTAACTCTCGGACATAATGTATGCAGTTGAATCTGAAACAATGATTTAAAATCTAAGGAAGATAGATCGGTGCAAAATTATAAGGCAACACTCAGGACTTTCAGGCTGCAAATGTCTGTATCATGCAACTAAGCCTTTTTGACCTGATATCACCCACAAAATTACATCAAAGTACTGAAAGTACTGAAAGCTAGCAAAGCATAGATATTTCAGTAATCTTCATTTAAAAAAAAATATTTAGATACAATTTCAGGGTTAAAATAAAGCGAGGAGTTAAAAAGCATACTTTCGAATGAGTTCTTATTTGAATATAGTTCATCCAAGTGACCATACAATGTAGTGTGCATAGTAAAAATTCTGTTCAAGCTAAGTCATTACTTTGCACACATGTAACATTCTTTGAAATCCACATTCCAAAACACTGTACAATTGTGAGTGTGAAAAAATTCTCATAAATCCCGATTTTCTTTCCTTTTTTTCTGTTAAAATAATCTCATTTTCTAATTGAATCTCCTTTCTGACATGAAGAGAATTATTGTCATTGTTCATCACTGAGCCAAATTTTCATGTCCCTACGTTTGTATTTTCAGATGACCTTTGCTCTTTCAGAAGGTTTTATCATTTTGACTAACATTCTGAACAAGTTTCATCATAAATGCGATAAATGTATGGCCCTTAGAATGTAAACAGAGAAAGTGTCAACAGGTATCCTTTTCTCTTGTTTTTATATGGAATATTTCAAATTTCAAATTAAACGGTTCATCTTAATGACCTGACAAACATTACTATCCAATATTCTTGAATTGTCGCCCTATGATATAAACACTAAAGAGAGTTGATGACGAACGACGTTCGAGGGATATCTAATGATCACACAGCTCACCATATGGCCGATTTGCCCAGCTTATGAGCTTAAAGTATGAGGGGGATGAAACTGCAGACATAGCTATGCACCAATACGAGAGAACTACTTTTTATGGCGAAAGCATTCATTGATTTAGTGTTTAAGCTGTCAGAGGCAGTTTGCACTCATTTGAACTTTGAGACTTCCTCAAAGTCTTGTATGCTAACTAAAGCCAGCAAAGCTGACGATTTGCTAGCAAATTAAAGATACCAGGCAGTCTATTTTTAGAAGCAATTTGCATAATCATGGTCCTAATCAGAAAAATCTTGCGCATAATTTCTTTGATTTTAAAGGTTTCATAAGATATAATATAAAGTCTAGTTATCTGGTCTCGAGGTCAAGAAATTGTCATGACTCGGCAATAGCCTCGTCATGATAATTTCGCCAAAACTAGGTCAGATAACATTGATTTTTTAAAACACTAATATAGTATTTTCTACATACACGATATAAGCAAAGTGGCGTCCAAGTGTCCTAAGCTGTATAGACACAATTAAAAGTCTCACCCTACATTCTTGATTCTTATTTGCATGTTTTCGGTCACAGGCCCTTTTTATATAGCTTACAAATATATATTTAACGTAGGAATTAGAACATACAATCGCTTCATCAAACTTCGATACTTTTGTCGGATAATCGAAAGTGCACTTGAAAATACTTTCATTTCACATTTATATTGCATTTTAAACAAATATTTCAGCTGACGGTTTCCAAATAACAACGCAAATTTAAAAGCATGACATTTTTCATTATCTTTGGCACGTCGTAGCACGAAATGACGTTGATACAAATAAATAATAATTCGCTAAAATTCAATATACAGGTCCAAAAGGGCCCCAAAAATGTCGAAAAATGAACTTCCTCAAATGTTGATTCTTCGATATTTATTTTAACTACACGGGTCTCCTTTAGTAGTTTTAAGTCTTGTTCAATGCATCATATTGTTTAAACCTGTTTAAATGGCTATGTCAAGGAGATTTCTAAAATAACGGAAATTTCAAAGTCAACTCTGCCGCTAATTCTACTCAAAGATTTATGTTTTCGGTAAGTAATCCATAATTTAAAGCAGAAAACAAGTGAAGAATACATTACAAGTAGCTTGTCAACATTTGTTAGCGTGATAACGTTACAAAATTTCCGTTACTATCTCGAAATTTCCGTTACAAACACATGAAACTGTATTCCATCGTCTTGCAAGCATTCTGAAATATGTAAAGTATTGTATTTTGTATGATGAATAACTATTGATCAAAGATGATGAAAATTTTTGTCATTCCGTATATACAACTTGTCAAAGAAAGGCAAGTGATATTAAAAAGATAATCCGAATGCTACCTTTTTGTTTTTGATAAAATAATGATTTTGTATCAAAATTATTATTAATAATATTGCATTGCAAAATGTAGGTCTATATCTGTAGTACTAAACTTAAAAAGGTTCATTTCTATGAAGTTAATAATAAAAACTTCACAATCAAAGTACATTAAATTTCCGTTACCCGTTGGTCACGGAAATTTCAGATCATTTAAATAACTGCTAATTATAAAATGAATTCCCATTTATTCCAGATGTATCTTATATTTTCGATTTAGATGTCAATCATTTAAAATAGCACAAAGCACAATCTATGGTAGAAATACGAAACGCTCTTTGAACAATTTGAAAACTTGTACCTCATCTTTTTTTAATAACCCCAAAAACGTCAATAAAACAACATAAAACTACCATGCCTATGTACTAAACGCCATCCAATAGAGGCATTCAAATGGTAATACGTCATTTTATTGTGTATTTTAAGGGGTACTTGTTTTTTGTGCAATCTTAATTCTGTATAGGAAATTTCGTAACGGAAACTTGAATTTTTGCCATATTCACCGTCATAGTCTTGATTATTTCAATCACACGTCTTGAAAATAGAATAAGATATAAATTATTCTTCATAAGTAAGATTTGAAGACAATAATAGTATTGATTATTATTGCAGTTTTGTTTGGATTATGCTTAACGGAAATTTCAATGTATTACTTTTTTCGATGCCTAGCTATATATTCGGGTCTTTGAACTATTTTTCATACTTGCAAAGCGAATTCTTTAGACTTTTTCTCAAAGACATAAATATGTTTATACTAAGTATTTGTCATGGTTAGATATATTGCCATCAAAATTATTTTCTTTTATCGCACGCACAATCTTGCGTATCGGAAATTTTGTTGGTTTTGGAAAAAGTGGCGACAAGGAATTGACACAGGGTTAATCTACGTTTGAAAGAAAGAATCAAACAAGAAAGGGGCTATTTTTCAAAAATAAGAATATAAGCTACAGCTTTAGAGCTATTGAAAACGTGTGTGGTATAATCTGGAGGACAATAACCATGGTGTTCACCACGTCACTGTTGCGTGGCGACATAACGGAAATTTAATTTTTGGGTATACTTTCTAGTACATCTCTCATATTAACGGTAAGATTTTCGCCATTTTTTAAACACGTTAGTAAAATGGTGGCTGCTTATAAAATATACACGAAAACAGTGTAGGTAAGACTTATTTTTTCACAAAACAGCTTAACACAAGGATGATGTAATTTATTCCGCCTTTTTTTTCTTGTTCACATATGTTGTAGACTAAGATTGAATAGTCATTACATCAAGATTTGAAGGTACTTTTCCATGCAGCATTAATATCCTTTGCAAAGGTATCACCAGTATAGCTTGAACGTTGTACAATGTCTTTACCCTTAAAACAAAATAATAGGAAATACGGAAAAATTGTGAAACACAATTAGAAAATAAACAATAATTATTTTAAGTAAGAACTTGGCAAAACTTTGTTTTAAGGGTAAAGACATTGTACAACGTAATATTCAATTCCAGTAGAAATGTCATGTATGTCCACGGGGAGATTTTGGAAGAAACTTTATTATCATAGCGAGTATAATCACATTGAATTTGTGTCTCACTGACTTATGCAATTACTAGATTACAATTTGATATCATTTTACTTTACAATATTTTCGTCAATAATGCTGGAATAACGTTGAACATAACATAACATAACATAACATAACATATATTTATTCAGTAATTTAGGCCTCTGGCCCATTATACATACATGACATTTAGAAAAACATTTTAAGAGTGACAAATTTGGTTACATAAATAGTCATAATAGTATCTACAAAATTGTCAATCAATCCTTTTTTTCAATGCATCTAAACAGTATTACTTTATATTTTTTATCATATTACATTTTCGTGGATTTTCTTAAGTTTGAATGCTTCAATAAGATATTTGGCAAGTCGTTTAATATTGACTTCTTTAGGGTCTGATAAGATTCTACAGAATAAATGTTTTGTTGGATATGAATTCTTCCATTCATTAGTAAAATAAAAACATCTAAGCTCTTCGTAAAGAGGGCATGTAAGTAGAAAATGAAACTCATCTTTGATTGTAAATACATTTCGTTTCAAACACCAGTCACAAAATCTAAAATTGTAGTCAATGTTATTATGTCTGCCTTTTTCTACGTTAAGTATATGACTTGAGCATCTAAAGTTAGACAGTGTACGACGATATAGAAATGGCATATCAATCAAAAGATATTTTTCTATGTCGAGCATTGAATAAAAATGTTTAAAATATTTTGCTTTTGAAGAATTATTGATTTTGTCTTGAAACATTTGATAGGAGCAGTCAATTAAGCGTTGTTTAAAATGTTTGATAAATTGTTGCGAATCGCCTACACCATTAGATATCCATACAAATCCGAACCCGTACTCAAATAAAATGCGCTTGATTTTTGTAGCCCACGTGATTCGACCGTTGTCGTCTAATTTCTTCAACATTTCATAATATTGTTTTGGGTACCTATTTTGCGTCATTTCAGTGATTTTAATCCAATATTTAATGCATTTAGATATGTAAGTAACTGCTATAGGATATCGCCCACATTCAACCAATGCAAAAAAATCTGCACTGTTTTTATTAAGACAGCATATACGTTTGCAAAATTCAGTGTGAATTTTTTCAATAGAATGACAGTGTTCATACCCCCATATGTCAGAAGCAAAACAGAGAATCGGCTTTATCATTGCATCGAAGAGTTTGAAATAGTCAGTTGGGTAAAAATAACCAAATTTCTTTTGCGATCTATAAATACTAAAGCAAACCTTTTTTGCTTGGAAAGCTTGATTATTTTTATGACTTGTCCAACATAAACTTGGTGTAAGAAGAGCACCTAAATATTTATAAATTGACACAGTTTCGACTCTCTTACCCTCATAAAACCATTTTTCATTCTTTCTTAAAATTCCACCTCTTCTGAAAACAATGATTTTTGTTTTATCAATATTTAGACTCATTCCAACGGATTTACAAAAATTGTTAATAGAATTCAATTGTTTTTGTAGATTTAGCACGGTATCGGCCATACAGGCTACATCATCGGCAAAAAGCAAAGCTAAAATATTTTCAATATCGCTCGAAACAAAAATTCCGCGGTTGCACTCAAGCCTCATATATTCGATTAAGTCATTAATGAAAATATCGAAAATTATCGGTGAGCTAGCACAGCCTTGTCTGGTTCCCCTTTTACATTGTATTGGGCTCAACAATATATCATTAATTTTAACTCGACAATTGAGATTTTGGTACATATTTTTCAGAATAGTAAGAAATTTTCCACTTATTCCTTTTCTTTCCAAAGAGTTTAATAGTTTTGCGTGATCGATACAATCAAAAGCTTTTTTGAAATCTATGAATAAACAATAAAATCTGCCTTTTTTCTTTGATAGATATTTTTGAACGAGGGACTGTAATGTAAATATGTTGTCAGTAATACTGTAGCCTTTCCTAAATCCAGCTTGGGCTTCATCTAAAATCTCATTATTTTCAACCCATGTTGATAATCTTAACGTTAATATATTCATGAAAACTTTACATAAGCTACTTATTAAAGAAACACCTCTATAGTTATTTGGGTTATTTGTAGGTCCGCTTTTATGAAGTGGAATAATTATACTAGTACACCAATCTGTAGGAAACTGTCCAGTTTCAAATATTTTATTGAACATTTTCGTTAAAAATGGCAGTATTAAATCACTCGTACACTTGTAAAGTTCAATACTAAGCCCGTCTGGTCCTACAGACCGATTCGATTTTACCTTTCTGATACTTTGAGCTATTTCATCCGAAGTAATAGTTTCATTCAGATAATCATCATTACAATTATGGACAATGTTATTAAGCAAATTATTTTCTGATATGATATCCGAAACTTTGTATAAATCAGTAAAATGATCTATCCAATCTTCGCAATCAACTGAGGATGATTTATCTTCCCTCTTTTTTGAGATTCGAATTAAACTCCAAAACGATTTGGCATTTTTTCTTGATTCAACTAACTTACGTCTATTGTCGCGTTCAAAACTTAAACGACTTTGTCTGCATTTAGCTTTGAATCGGTTTCTAGAAACTTTGAAATGTAAAAAATCGCTGTTTTTATTTGTAGTTCTAAATTTGTTTAATGAGTGCAATTTCAATATTTTCAACCTTTGGCAATCACTATTCCACCAACCAGAATTTGAATCATTATTTGGGTTAATTGGCCTTATTGTTTGTTTCATTCGGATAGCAGATTTGTAGTAACATTCTAGGAATTTCGATAATTCGTGTTCTATACCCGTGGTTGCAATAGTATCCGTATTGAGAAAACGATTGAAGTTTACTGCGAAACTATTTAAAAATATATCTTTGAATTGTTCGTTCCATCTGTATTGTTGATAAAAATCAGCATCTCTATGATTAACATTTTGAGAAGTCAAGTACATATTTGATTCGTAATCGGTTTCAAATTTTAAATTACATACAATAGGAAAATGGTCTGAAAATTCTTCATTCCCTATGTAAAAACGTGTAATCTTATCAAACATTGATGAAGATACTAAAATATAATCGACAATGCTTTTGCCCTCGTTTGAAAAACAAGTAAATTCTCCATTGAAATCGCCATTTGTTCTGCCATTTAACATGTGAACGCTGTGAATACAACATAGATCAATAAGTGAAAGTCCAAATTGATTTATCAATGACATGTCTTTCGACTGTCTTGGTATCGAAAATGTATCACTAGGATAATCTGAAACAGTATGAAAGATATGTTCAATATTGTCGTTAATAATGAAATCATTAACATTTTTGGTTCTCGCATTAAAATCCCCAGCTATCAGTAGATTTGCATCAGGGTAGTCACTAGAAATAATAGTTAACTTTTCGCTTAAAAGGTCGATTCCATTTTGATTGTTATTATCATAAAATGGCGATTTTTCTGGTGCAACATATACAAAAATCATAATAATATCATTATTACAATTGAATAAACTTTTGTCTATAAACAAAACAACACATTCCTGAAATTTTGTAAATATCCGTTTAACTAAGCCAGTATTTAACAACTTTTCATGTACTAATACCGAAACGCCTCCCGAGCCTCGACCTTGGTTACATCTTTTAATTCGAATATAATCGAAACTGGCATAATTACTGATGAAATTTGAATAATAATCTGTTTTTGTTTTCCACGTTTCACTCAAGCTAATTATATCAAACTGGCGACAAAATCCAACGAATTCTTCATTATCAATAAATTTCTTTAAACCTCGAATGTTTAAAGAGCATATCGATAAAGAAGAAAATTCATATTTTAACTTTGTTAAATTTGATTTACAGTTTTTCTCATTTTGCAAAAATGGATAATTGATTTTGGATAATTCAATGTTTGAATTGTTAATATTAAGGCCATGGCCTACACCTCATTGGTTTGAGTCTAACACTGGTTGATTAGTTGACTCATCAGAAACGTACACCTGACCGTCAATGACAAGCTTATCATAACGTAGAAAAGCACGCTGATCTCCCTTAATTGCATCTCTCATAAATGGTATCAATTTTGATCGTATCCTAGAAACTCGGGCCGGAAAGTCTTCGCTGATTTTTACTGTTAACTGAATTGGGTTATCTTCATCGCGCGCCGATTTCACAAACTCTTTATATGTTTGAAGAACCATTTCCTTGTCCTTGAATCGCGAAAACTTAACAATGATGGCGCGCGGTTTATTACGTCCTGGAAGTCTGTGCGCTCGTTCAATATCAATTTTTGAGCTGTCAATCTCTAATTCGCTTGAAATGAAATGCCTGACTTTACGCTCAGATTCCTCCCATGTTTCCCGTTGGCCCTCCTCGATATTGTAAAACTTCAAGTTATCGCGTCTTGACTGACCTTCTAGATGTTCAATTTTCATAGCATTCTCTTGTAAGGATTTCTCCATTTGATTAACTTTTGTGCTCAATTGTTCATTCTGTTGCTTAAGCTCTTGATTCTGGGTTTTAAGCTCGTTTACAGATTTTTCTAATGTATCAAACTTGTTGTTTGTATCAATTACTGTTTTTCTTATATCTAGAAGAATAGATTTCAGGTCGTTCTCGTCCACGTCACTTGTACCTGCACCAAGAGGGATAGATGCACTGTTTGACTCTCCAGAATTAATTGATCTAAACCATGATCTTATACCAGCCCGACTTGCATCGGCTGTACTTGAATGACCCGCGGGAAAAGGTGAACTTCCTGATTGAGGGACCTTGTCATCCTGTTTATTAGTAGACTTTGGTAGACTGTTGTGTCTATTACTTGGACTTTTTCCTCTAGCTTCTGACGTACTAAACGATCTATTTGTGTTATGATTGTTTCTTGTATGAGGACCTGGATTAGATTCAACTCCATGAACAACTAGCAAGAGGAATAATACAACTCGTATAGTTAGTGATAAGTAAGAGGCAGAAATTGGACACGATCTACCTAACTTCAAACATTTCTTTCTCACAGGATGAGAATAACAGCCTATGCTGCATCTCCATTGCTCTAAAGAATTGCCCATCTTGACGAAATTATTAATCTCCGTGTAGTCAGCTTAATACTATACTGTTTTGCCGCTGTGTGATTTTCCGATGACGCGGCCACTATATATCTTGGGTTTGCATACACTATCTGCACACAATACTGCAACCCTTTACAATAATCACTACTAATAACCGTTAGTCGATCACTCCAATATTTAATGTTCTACTTTCCAATACACACTATACGATGACTATCGTCGATTAAAATCTTTCAAAGCGAAGGACTCTAATCCCAAAAAGTTCAGCATCGGTTGGAATATCAAATAATTTAGTGTCCATTCTTGTTATACGGTACCTTACTATGAAACTTCTCTATAAATTTAGATATTCTTCAATTCCATTTCTCTCAATTTCAAAACAACCGCCATTCCCAAGGGACGTCACTCTATTTTGAACCGATGAAACGATATATCAACATCAATTAAACGATTGATGCCTTATGATACATGTACGATCTACGTCGCGGGATGGAATAAAATAATAAATATTAGATATTTTTGATATTGCACGAAATATTATTACACTAGTGGAATAACTATAAAAATGAGCTAGGAATGTATATCAACGCTTCATTTTGTTGTGGAAATGACATCACAATGCATGCGTTTTATGTTTCTCGGAATAACTTGAATTGCTAATTTCTGAAATTTCCTTGGTTTATCGCAGACCATTTCATTAAATGGAATATCAAATTTATGCTCACAAACTACTGAATTAATAAAACTCGTCAGCTAATCAGATAAAATTCAACAAAGTCCCGTTTTTACATGTAACTGTTTAAAATGACTCTTCAATATATTCGGTATTCAATAACCACTCATTCCAAATATACACTGATTACTATAAACCTAAGTCAATTTAGGAACTGCGTGAATTTGACAAGTTAGTTTATACTAATTTATTTTAGTTCGATTGAGACGAAAGCTTTAGCTTATGGAATCGCTCTCGACACTCAATCCTGATGTTTTCACGTCCCTGAGAGAGAGGCAGTGGTTTAAACCCACTGCTACCCAATACAGCTGGGTGAACTGGGGCTGGCTATTAAGTGTTTTGCCCATAAACACACCTCATTGACAGTGGGGCTCGAATCACGGACCTCTAGGTCACGGGTCGAGTGCATTTACCACTAGGCCACCGAGGCAGTCTAGTGGTATATTTGACAAGTTAAATGATATGAGAATTTTCATGGAATAAAATTGAATGAATGTGATGAGAGAGTTTTGAATGATTTTAAGGGAGGTTAAAAATAATCGATAATTCAATTGGACAAAATAAGCGATTATTTTTACCTCGGTGTAATATAAACTACGTAATGTAATCTGCGCATTTTTCTGATTTTCTGTCTTCACGGACAAATCAGACGATTTAAAATCAACACCAGTCAATAAAGTCATGCCAATAATTGATCGATGTGATTGAAATATCGATCATTTTGAACGACTTCGAAAGTTTTTTTGTATTTCTCAGATTTTTTTGTGAAATCTCCGCGCGTGTAAAAAACAAAAATGAAAAAAGAATTAATTGGATCGAGTACAACAAGTGAAATCTTATGACACATGGACGCTCCAACACGTTGGCAATGCATTATCGTTAACTTTTTGTGGTTCTGATGATAAAGTCAGCGACTAACCAATAAATGTCATTAAGCGGCGTAAAACCCATTCAAACAAACAAATTAAGTAGGCGACAAGTCGGAGCATCAACCGATTAAGATGACTTTTTTTCCTTGAGCTCGGCGACGCGTCGGTTACCTTTACCTACAAGTTATAACGGACGCCCACCGACTAGCCGCCCGACGTCATGTTTAAGTCGATATTGCTAGGGCGACTTATCGACGGTGAACGGCCATAATCCGGCCGAGCACCTGCAAAGCTCCGACCGGTTTTGGGGAAGTTATTGTTTAATCTCTTTCCGACCGACTTACTTTTGTAAGAAATCGGCGACTAGTCTCCGCCATCTTACCGCCCTATTGACGACTAATCGCGAATATCTCGATAGTGTATTTTGGGTAAAAGCAATCCCCGATGGGTCCGCTTCGCCGATCCCCATTCGACTTTGGCTCAGGAAATAAAAGTATCACGAATCAAAGAGTAATAGTCAATTCAAAGACAGCCGCCAGCAGATAGAATGCTTAAGATTTAACTTTGACTTGTGCAACCTAGAAGGCAGATTACAATATCTTTGGTTGCTGTATCAATCTTCTAAAAACAATTAGTCAATTTTAGACTGGCATCAATCTTCATTTTTATACCCAACACAAACCTTTATTTCCCTTATCAGCCACAAATGTCAATTTCCAGTAAAATATACGGGATGCGGGAATAGTTTCAAATGCCTCTTGAAAAACACAAGTCATCATCCATACTGACGTCAAAACAATATGCCCCAGTGAAAACTTTGATGAATTTGTTTCCTGTGTTACGTTTTACATCGTGAAAATCATAGGTAAGCTTCAACAAAACTCCCTTAACACGTGCCAAAGTGAAAATATTCCGATTTCATGGATTTTTATATCTCAACTTGAGTAGCGATTCCTTTTCTTTAGAGTCAAGTGCGCCTTCTTATGGTTCATGAAAAGAGTTTTTGGACCAAATTTAATGCTGATTCTATTTACAAAAATGACAGTTTACCCAGCTAAAGAATATATAAAATTGAAGCTGTATATGGGCACAAGCACTTTTCCCCTTGGCAAATGAAGTGCCCCTAACTAATATTGGGTCTCAAACTCTTCACATGAACCTCAATACTGTAACTCCGAAATAAAATTACATCCGTTTCTTTAGCATCTGATATGCTAGTGATTCACGCATTTTCTCACACGTTTTGCTACAAAGGCGATAAAACGATTTTTGACATCGTAATATTGACCTCTTGAAATTGGGTCGGCTCCAGGAACCCTTTTTTAGCTTTAAACTTGGTCAGGTCAGACAATAGTTAAAATAGCGATGCTTGTAAACGTTAGCAGCAGATAATCTGGTAGACTTGGTCAAGGTAGGCCGTTTGTTGCACTTGAAAGAAAGGGAAACCGCATCGAACAACGTCATTGACGTAATCAGTATCTAATTACAAAGACTTTGACAAAGTCATAGATAAGGCTTTTGACAATCGATAAGATAGGGCAACCGCATCGGACAACGTCATTGACGTAATTAGTGTTTGATTACCAAATCTTTGACAAAGACATAGAAAAGGCTTTAAGACAATCGATAAGATAGGGCAACCGCATCGGACAACGTCATTGACGTAATCAGTATTTGATTACCAAATCTTTGACAAAGACATAGATAAGGGCTTTTAGACAATCGGTACCCCAAAACTATGGTTCCATCGCTTTATGTTTTGACCTCTATTCAATGTGGTCAATTCTGTTAATGTCTCAAAATAGAGGGGGGGGGGGGGCATTTTAAGGGGCTGAATTAATTCTCTACAAATCTTGACTCCAATACAGTTCTTGTGAAAGCCGGACTGCAATGAATTTGTCTTCAATATGAAGAAAGAATTTTAAACAAGGAGTGTGTCTTTTGAAAAAAAAAACACAACACCTTTCTTTATGGTTGAGGCGTTTATTATTGACGACAGTATTAATTCAAATGGTATGGGTCACCGTGAAAAAAGTGACAAGATTTTCCCATTAGTTATATGTATAGTCGAAAAAGTTCTTTGTTGTATTGTAAAAATATTTTGTTTAAATACAAGTTAAATAAGTTTGTGCCAGAGGGATCAGCTTTTCGGTTGGCTATCCAAGCCAACAAGGTTTACTTTGCAGATCCCCGGTTAAAAGAATTGACGCGAGATTTTAGTTGGTACAGTTAGTAACATCGTGAAATTGACATTCATCTCGATCAAAACCATTCAATATCACTCCCTCAGCGCCCCATTTATTCATTCCAAACACTCACTCAATCCGTTCAAAACGATCAAAATGACTAAAAAATATAAGATCAACAATTACCTTATTGATAAAACAAGAACCAAATTGCGATTTCACTGACATAGTTGAAATTTCAATCATCTGATCGGTTCCTGAAGAAATAGGAAGTTAGTTATAGAACTTTTATGCATATTTTATGAAATGGAATTAATACATATCGCAGTGATATTGGATTATCTCTCCAAAATTTCACTAAAAATCGCTCTTCTCAATCATTTAGTATCATTCTAAAACCATTCTAAAATCGCTCAACTGTTCAGTTTCATATTGCTATCAACTGTAGCTCTAATCTACAGGAATTTCCTTTTTTCGTCACCTAGCATGGAAAAGAACAGTAATAGGACAATAAATAAAGGATGGTCAAATAACGGAATATTTCGAATTGCCATAATGTCATTGATGTAAAAAAAAAAAAAAAAAAAAACCTGTCAAATTGGCTCATCATCCCACCCCCATAAACACTTTGATTTAACCTGGTCATTTCAAATGGGCCAGGTCGGCGAAGTTTCAGAAACTTTGGAGACGTTAAACAAGTAACGCTAACAAATCATTTGCATGGGGAAAAATCGTATCTGTATAAAAGATAGCCAAATATCAAAGATTACATTTGCTCGAACGTTTGTCATCCAGACTGTGTGACTTTGAAAGCAAAGCCGAAATTGAACAAAAATGCTAGGCTGTGACTTTTCAAATACGCCTGTTTCACCGTTTTGTCTATGTTTTTGAATCGTAAAGTCACCATTCGAACAAAACAATGATAAATCTATTGCTTGGAGATCGAAATTAACGTTTAAAGAGTCAAGAGGACCAACTGGGTATTGCGTTAAGTGTCGATCCTTGTTAGACTGCTCGGACTGACAAGGGGTCATCATTTGCATGACCTGTTACATGTTTTCTGGTGATCTACGTTAGCTTTCCTTTAAATGTAACTCAATTAGTTTAACCAATGGATACACAGTTTACCGAAAATCGCTTACAATTTATCGTCGTTGGAGAAAAAAACCAAAACAAACAAACAAAAAAAAAACGTTAAAACATAAGGGATATTGAATTAACTCAATTAGTTTAACCAATGGAGGAACTGTTTACCGAAAATCGCTTACAATTTATTGTCGTTGGAGGGAAAAAAAACGTTAAAACATGAGGGATATTGAATAAGTGGTCATTTAATACCGAATCATATAAATAGAAAATCACTAGACTGCGCCTAGAAATCGGTATTTGATGAGCTACTTCTGATATTCTATTTATAATATCACTCGAATTTTGGTGATAAAACGAGAATATTACGATATTTATTGATCCATGTACATTTGTTATTCCGCGAAACAAATAACGCCCTTTTCAAAATGACGTTAGCAAACCCATTATGTCGTCATTTTCTAACAAAAATATAACGTTGTTCTTCGTTCTTAGCTCGTTTGCATAAGTATTCCACTAGTGTAATAAAACCCGTGTAAAATCAACATTTTAAACGAGGTTATTTCACTCCGGCGATGTAGGTCATATTATTAATGTACATATTGAACAAAGCTGCAGTTGCGATATTCGGGACGCAATACTATTATAAAGACTTATATCTTTATGGTTTCAGTAAGATATATACCTATTTTGATTTTTTACGCAGAATAATCTTTTATAAATTTAATTTCAGTTTACAAAGAAGATGCAAAATTAAGTTTAATGCTCGTGGTAGGCAGTTGTTATCAAATTATTGAACAATCAACCTAAATCATTCTCCGATTGAATATTATGTGATTTAAGACAGATCTCAGTAAAGATCTATACTGATAATAACATCGTGAAATTGACACTCATTCCAATCAAAATCATTCCAATGCATTCGCTCAGCGCTCCATTCATTCATTCAAAAACTAACTCAAATCGATAAAAAAACGCTCCGAAATCATTCGAAAACATTTCGAAATCGTTCAAGACTATCAACATTTAATTATAATCGATCAAATTATTCTACGTTTTTATTGGCTGGTGTAGATTTAACAATATCTGAAGACGCACAAGCGGAAAATACGTATATGTTATTAAAGGGAGGTAATAATATAGTTATTTTTTGTCATCTTGCACAAAATTAGCAATATTGGATTACCTCCCTTTATTTCACAAAACACTCACTCTACTCGCTCATTCAATTTCATTCCAAAATCATTCCAAAATCATTCGATTTAAGAATTTCTCGACGTTATTAACTGTAGTTTTATTTTGTGATGCCACGTTGACTTAGTGTAGACTTGTAAAATGCACATAATTATCCATTCCTTTTTTTGACACTAAATTAGACTTTGATTGGTTGTTTTCAAGGAAAATATTAATGAATCATAAATGGTTCCAAAACAGCATTTGTTAAGAAGTTTGACAATGATCGATGATCATATCATGACTTTTGTCGATTGAAAATGGCCTTGGTATCTGCAACAGCCTATCAATTACTAATACATCGAGCTACATGCTTGGCATGGGCATTTTATTTTGAAAAGGCTAGACGAATTTGAAAATGTCAAGTTTTGCCGATGTTTTGAAATTATATAAGAATTTGACCTTATACCATTTGACCTTGACCTCGTCATCAAAGAGTACTAAAGAGTTCAAATTGATATCATCGGGGACCGAAATCCCTACACTTTAACTGAAATAGCATTTATTGTTAGAAAATATAGCAATCGCATCGAAGTTTTCAAGAACAATGAAATTAATGCATAATTAATCTTTGTTTGCTAGAAATACTTGTGATTATGTTTTTTTGTGCAAATAATGAAGCGAAATAAGGAGTATGATGTTATAGACACTGCTTAAGGTAGTAGACCCTTACTAGTTCCGCAACGTTTCGGAACTCATGAACTTTCACAATGTTGACTGAGGTTTCTCAATGAAAATCATTAAGAAACCTTGGTTAACACTGTTAAGGTTCATTACTTCCGAAATGTTCCGGAGCTAACGGGTCGACTACCTTAAAGTTAAACTCTTTTTTGTGCAGCTTACAAGGGTGCTTAGAAATTTTCGTCTGAAAATAGGATCTTACCGCTCCATGATTTTGATTGGACTTTAACTAGTTTAGATGTTGCGTGAAATTAGAAGTATTGAATTGAATTTCTATGAAATATAGTCTGGGAGAATAACCCAAACACTCCTTATTCAAATTTATTCAAGTGCAAGTCTTTTTTCTTATAGATAAAGGACTCAATTTTTTCTTAACAGACAATTACAGACGTACACGTTTAACAGAAGGATCAAAGGTCAAATTTGTGTATACATGTATATGTACTTTGTTTAGAAAAAAAGACATTTTATAAATTTCAAAAACTTATGTTTCACCGAATACCTCCCATCAATGTCACCCCAAACTCGCTCTTCGCATTAATACAATTTCATTACAAAATTACACAGCTTTTCAATTTCACAATTTGACAAGCTGAAGTTACGAGATTTTGTTACCCAACCTATGATTAAATACTTTTTACTGTTTATAGAAGTAAGTAGTTGTTAATAAAACTTGGTTTACCTTAACCTTAAATGCAATCCCATTACTTGGCTCCGCCCTGCCAGGGCATTTATCGTGGATAATATATAAGTGACAGTTATACGTGTACAATATAAGGTAAAAATCAAAGATGTGCCATCTCGACTACAACAGCGACACAAATATTACATGTATGCGGAGATTACACTCAGAATTTTCTCCAAAATCAGTCAAGCTAAAAAATTGAAACAAAGTAGTACCCAATAAATACAAGAAATTTTGAAATGCGACTTCTGGTTGACCTAACTGAATCAAATCTCTTTTTCAAAAAATTATTTTACAGAATTCCCGGATGGCCCTTTTCGCGTGACGGGTCAGAATTTCCAATTTAGATGCAATGGAATGATCAGTTTATAGATCTGTCGAAAGATGCAAAATGAAGAATAAAAATCAACGCTACGTTACGTGAACACGTTAGCAATGTAACGCATAGTAAAGTCTCTAGACAGACTGTGCGGATGCACATACTGATCAAACTCTTAGCTTTGCTCATATTTAAATTGTTGGAAATCTCACGCACAGGCTCAATTTAAAAAAAATCAATTTCATTCCAAAATCAATCAAGTAAAGTATAATGTAAAAATCAAAGACGTGCCATTCCGACTTTGACAGCGACACAAAGACTAACGGGCAACTTCTCTCCGAATTTCCTCCAAAAATAGTCAAGCTAAAAAATGAAACAGGGTAGACCCAATACATTAAATCTAGAACATGTTTGTCCCAGGGTATAATTGTGCATAATAATATTTCTTTCCAGCATCATCAATAAGGACAAATTCCCGAGACACCCATATGTCATATGCAATACAATGTTTAACGTCAATACAGTCCGCGTTATAAACTCCGGGGGCATCGTAGCAAATATTTGAACTTAGATCTGGGCCCAAGGTTATTAAAATTTTCTAAGGCTCAACTGAGAATCTTCTCAAATTTTAAATCTGAATAAGTGTATGAAAATAAAAGAAAATATTAATAAGTTGTCATTTATAACAACTTATTTATATTATCTTTTATGTCAATACATTAGAATGGGTATTAAAACCGAATTACGGTTTTAATCAACTTGAAATGAGAAAAAAATGAATTAAGAATAAGAAAAGATTTATAATTTCGGTCCCTGATGGAATGATTCGTTAAATGGTCTGTCGAAAGATACTAATTTAAGAATAAAAACAACCCTACGTTAACATGATCATGGTAGCAAAAACATGGAGAATTATTACCATGGGAAGAACAATTGAGCCTGTGCGTGTAATTTCCAATGGTTTGAAATTTTCTTGATGTGCAAACATTGAGTAGCGTAGAAGGCACATTCTGTTAATATAAAGTTATGTTGGTCTATAAATACTTTGAGACCTTATCTTATTACTTACATGTAACGCCCAGTAAATACTCTAGACAGACTGTGCGGATGCACAGACTAGTCAGAGTCTTAGCTTTGCTCATATAAAAAAATTGAAATCTCAAGCACTGGCTCAATAAAAAATTCTTTTCGAAAATTATTCATGTACAATACAATGGAGGTGAACGATGTTCCATTCCGACAACGACCGTCACAAAAAGACTATCAGGCGATTACTCTTCGAATTTTCTCCAAAATCAGTCAAGCTAAAAAAATTGAAACAGAGTAGTACCCAATAAATACGATCTAGAACATGTTTGTTCCAGGGTATAATTGTGCATAATAATATTTCTTTCCAGCATCATCAATAAGGAGAAATTCCCGAGACACCCATATGTCATATGCAATACAATGTTTAACGTCAATACAGTCCGCGAAATAAACTCCGGGGGCCTCGTCGCAAATATTTGAATTAAGAGCTAACAGAATGATTCGTGTATAGATCTGTCGAATAGTTTTCAAAAAATAAAAACAACCATACGTTAACATGAAAACATTAGCATGGAGAAATATTACCACGCGAAGAAAAAATTCTTATTTAAAAGCTTTTGAATCTCGAATTCAGGGTTGATGCCAACTCTTTGGAATCAAATTTTGAATGTGCCCTTCATCGTATTATCCATCGGGCTACAGATGCACGCCTCGACTGAAAAATACGTCAAACCGCAAATTGCATTATCTTCACATATAAACGCGAAGTAATATTTCATGATCAACCAACGAAACAAAGCAAAACAGAATCATCTTATGATGGCCGTCGAGATATTGGGCCAACTTATTTCTGGCCCGCTTTCGGGTCGGGTGTAGACTGGTCTCACTGTCGAATATCAGAATAGCCTATCGATATGTGGACCAGTCTAGAGCTGGTAGCCCGCTTTTTGAGAAATACTCTGAAATGCGGGCAACAATACCCGCCCAGGTTCAGAAATAAATTGGACCATTGACTTCGATATATAAATGAAAATAGTTGCTGGTTCAAGGCGTGTCACTGCAATTTGTATGTTTTTATATATGTTCTCATATCATAATAAACGGAAAAATATATTGCTGAAAAAAGACAATGAAATAAGTTTGAGGATGACGTATCCTGCATTCGATCAAATTCATATGAGCCTGTGCGTGACATTTTCAACAATTCCAACTTTGCGCCTAGCAAAGACTATGGCCAGCCTGTGTATCTGCACAGTCTGCCCATAGTCTTCACTTTTGGCTTTATAGATAGATAAGGCATATAAGAAACCTTAGAAAGATAGGTAATCTTCTAATTGCACTATCTCACTGTCTAGGCTACTCAATGTTTGCAACTCACGCATATCTCAAATTGTTGGAAATGTCATGCACAGACTCATATCATTTTTATCGGCAGAAAGGCTTATTCTAAGGCATGTGTAATTTACAGGAAAAATTCATCATTTCTATATTTCAAAAAATGAGGAGACGGGAGAATAGTAGAAGGACATGTCCATCTGTCGCTTCGAATGAATGATTAGAGCCAGTGCGTGACATTTCCAACAATTTGACATGTGCGTAAAGGTCCAACATAATCAAGCATAGACGGCCACAAAGTTTGATTAAAAGATTACCAGAATGTCGAAAGAAAATTTGAGACCTAATCTATATACAAATAGCGAAGTGACGACTCTGGTCAGACTGTGCAGGTGCACAGGCTGGTCAGAGTCCTTGCTTGACGCACATTGGTAACCGGTTGGAATGTCACGAACAGGCTTATTTGATTGTACTATGTCATTCTCATCTTAAGGTCAATTGTCTCCCGCAAATAAAACGAACCACACAGAAATGTCATAGCATTCAACGAGCCTTATAGAGGAGTACTTGAAAGGAAAAAGCCAACACTCCGCCAGAGTTCATAGTCGTTAGTGGAATGTTTCATTGGAAAAGCAATTTCTTCTAATCATAGCGAAATGATAAATCGACATTTCTTTCCCGTATATGAGAAAATAATTCCCAAAAGAAACATTATTAGCACGAATTCCATTTCCTTAGCACCTAAAATACATTATAGCACTCGTAAGAAAATATAAATTACATTTACCGTTTTTGACATCTGAAAACGACCGTTTATGGAGCTAACGCCTTTGACAAACTTAAATAAGTCTGTCATATCTAAGAACGTAACACTATACTAAAACAACATTCGGAAAAACGCACGCGCTTTTTCGTAAACTGCCCTATATTCTGCCCTGTGTTCAGGATGTAAAAACGTCTCGCGAGCGCTTTGAGATGATATCCCGCTTTGCACGTGCACAGACGTGCAAAGCGAGGTATCATTTTGAAAGCGCTTCGCTAACATTTTCATCCTGAACGCAGGGCATGATGTAAAAGCGTTTCGCGAGCGCTTTAAGATGATGCCCTGCTTTGCACGTGCACATACGTGCAAAGTGAGGTATCAAATTGAAAGCCCTTCGCTTACGTATTCATCCTGAACGCAGGGCTTGACAGAACCGCGGACGAAAGTGTAGTTATTTTGGATCCTAATTTTAGGCATTTCAGGTATTACTTCGGTCAATACGCGTAAAAAGATATTAGTATCTTTTATCCTTTCCCTTAGTTTATGGATATATTATCTTATGGCTTGGGCTTATGATATCTTGATAACAAAACGCAGTTTTATTGTCAAATAAGAGTACATCAAGTTTTTTTCAAAGAAAATTCGTTGATCTAGATTTACGCAACATTTTCTTGATGCTTGCAAAACTATTGTAAATCCCGCTTTTGACTGGGCCCTTGTATTTTCGAGGTCTCTTACTTAGAATCGCCGAGGGTTTCCGTTAGACCTAAACAAAACAGCAGTTTAGCTAGGGCAGTGTCCAGTGAATGCAGTCTATAACAAGATTGCCTCGATAGCTCAGTGGTTAGAGCGTCGTTCTCCTGAACCAGGGTCAGGGATTTGAGTCCTGGTGACAGCGAGGTGTTTCCTTAGGCAAGCAAATTAATAGTCACTGCCTCAATCAACCCAGCTGTAATTGGGTAGCAGTGGATGAAAACCTTTCATTTATGCTAATGGGTCCCATCTTGGATTTTTCAAATATGGTCCTAATACGCATGCTTTTTCATCGTCTCAGTTCTGAATGACTAAAAGGATGAGATCAACAACTACATTCAAAATAAGAATAGCAAGAAAAAAAAAGCGATTTCACTGACATAATTGACTTTGTGGATTCTTGAAGAAAAAGGAAGCTATTATCTCTGTAGAAGTTGTATGCATATATTATTAAAGGGCTGTCATAAATCTCGCTAATTGTGTTGATCCTGAACAAAATTAGCGAAAATAGATTACCTCCCTTGAATGGCACTCAAAACTCACTCTTCCCACTCATTCAATTTAATTCCTAAATTATCCTAAAATCATTTACCTTATCAATTACCTGATGTTGTTAACCCTTGTCATGCTGAACGCGGAATTTCTGCTTTGGCAGGAGCTATAGACAAACATCAGCCTGCATATATGTGCAGTTTGATGTTAGTCTTTACCACTTCTTTCTCACTTTTAAACCAGGATTGCCAATAGATTTAGTTTGGGTTTTTTTTTTCAAATAAAAATTGACCTACAGTTGATACTTTCAGTTCTTTTTGTCCTTTAATTTTGATGCAAAATTTTAAGCCAAAATTTATTCAGCACTCTAAGGTTAACGTGAGCACAAAAATAACTAAAATCTTACCTCTAGATCGCCTGTGTATTGTCCGGCAGCTTTCTTGCCTTTACGTTTTGGTGATTGCCTCACCGACACTGACGTTGACGCGTTCATCTTACATCACAATCAACGTCTGTATTCAATGACGTTTTTAAATTTATTTCTCTTTTTAAATACGAACCGTCACACGAGAAATGATTGTCTTTGAAGTGCGCAAAATTACAAGTGTCAACTCTTTTTTGTCGTAGAAAGATTTTCTGGATCAATATTGATCTTTCTACCCTACTGTAAAACTTTCTTTTTCAATGGTGACCTCTAGTTGGCCATGATAATTTCGAACTCTATTTTAAATCATACATTTTTCTCCAAAATCACTTAGTTAAGTTAACGAGATGCTTCTTGAGAATATTGACAATATATTTATCCACGAGTGCACAAAAACAATTGATCTTTTTATTTTTATTGATAACAAATAATGTACGATTGATTTTTTCATAGACAATAAATGACTCAGAAATAGGTAAAGTTCGGATATAATAATATGGTTCGAAGAAAGAAAATATATTGTACTCCCACAAAAAATACTCTATGAATACATGTATTTCTTTCTCATCTAAGGCTTACGAATATTATTTATTTTCGTTATTGTTACATTCTGAGTTATTGAACTCCAACATGATGCTCCATTATAGCACTTTGCAGACTATACGAGAATATCGGTCCTAAACATGGTTCGCTTTTAAATCCAGCACGACGAACTAGACTATTGAATTTAAATAATTATGATCGCAAATTCGCTTTGAACTTTTTCTTTCCAAAAATCATTCAAACCGCTCGCTCAGCGCTCCGAATATTTATTCAAAACACCCACTCAAATATGAGTATCATTTCCAACAATTTAACATCTGCGCAAGGTACAAACGTGGAGTTCGCATCGACACAATGTAATAATGATATATGCTGACCGCATTAAGATAGCTTGAGACCTTATCGTTCTATATTGTGCATAGTGAAGATTCTCGTCAGCCTGTGCAGCTTTGCGTTGCGCACTATTGAAATTGTTGGAAATGTCACGCACAGACTCATATTAGAAAAAACCCAACTCCGAAATGAATCGCAACAATATACAACCTCATTCGAATCGATAAAAAATCGTTTCACCAATACAATTTGATTTAAGCACCTGATTGGTCCCTTAAAAAATATGAAGCTTTTTATAGAATTTGTATGCATGCATTCAGCTATCCATTCATTCATTCCAAACACTCACTCAAACCAATCAAAAACGCCCAAACGCATTGTAAAATAGAATCAACCACGTCATTCAAAATAAATTTGGATATAGAATCGCGATTTCACTGACATAATTCAAATTGTAAGCGACTAATAGGCTCTTGAATAAATAGTAAGTTATCTATAGAATTCGTATGCATATTTTATTAAAGGGGGGATAATCAATATCGCTAATTTTGTTCATCATGAACAAAATTTGCGATATTTCATTACCTCCCATTAATTCACTCAAAACTAGGTCCTCACACTCATTCAATTTCATTCCTTAATCATTCCAAAGTAATTCACCATGTCAATTTCAAGATGTTCTTATCTGTATGTAGATAGAAAAGTACCTACATTAAAGCCAGATATCTTCATAGAGCGTATGCGAGGCATTATTTTTGTCAATGATTGTGTGAACTTCTACTTTGAATTCAAAATCTGGCAATTTTTCGGACAGATGCTGCAAAGTTAATGACAACATTGCAAATCAGCTTCTGAACTAAGGTGTTGGGAGAAGAACGTATGCTGTGGTAGAGGGTGATGGTACATATACAGGCAACGAACTGTTATCAATCGAAGCATAGCTGAAAATAACCGTCGCGAGCCGGGCTCGAACCCACGCGGACAACAATTTTTATATTTTTGGTTTACAAGTCCAATGCTCTTACCACTAAGCCAAAGAAGATCTTTCCTGACACAGGTGTCAGACATTGTATTTAAACCAAAGAAGCTATGCAGTACAGTGGTGAGAGTGGTCTCCAATTACACCCCCTTAAGATTCATCATATATTGATGACGATAAGCCTATCTAGGCAGTAATATGCTTTCTAAGCTAACCAAGTCGGTACAATGCCGACATAAATGGCTCAATGGCCATTCTCGGACGAGCCCCCATGTTTTACAACTCAAAGTTTGATAAGCATCTAACTGTTTTGCTGTCTTACAGGAGCTGATTTAAAAAAAAAACTTTTAAATGTTTAAAATTGTACAATAATGTATTGACAAGATATCTAATGTATACTTTACCAAATTTGACACGCAATGTTCTCGCGAGACTCGTGCAAAATGAGGAACCCTGATATCTTACCTGTCCTTTCTCATTTTCTACGTGTAAAGGTTTCGTGTAGATGCTTAGTTTCTATTTTTCAGTACTTTATTGACTTTTAAGTCGCTATTTATGGCTAATCCAAATGTCCGACGATATTCATCTGTCGAACAATTTTTGCGTGCTGTAGGTATGGTGGAGCAATGGGTTATCCACAGTGATGTTGAAATGGGACTGGGGGTACACCAAACTGTTGTAACCAGAGCTTGGGCACGATATCAACAGTATGGTACACCTGTAAGGAGACATTGTGGAGGTAGGAGTAGAGCTACCTCCGTCGCAGAAGAACTTTTTTGGTAACTCAAGCCCGAAGAAATAGGTTTGCTACGGCAACGCAGCTACGTTCTGACCTCGGGGGTGCCGTTTTCGGTTCAAACGATACAAACACTGCTGCATGAGCATAACCTGAGGTCAAGAAGACCATGTATTCGTATTCCACTGTCCCATGTTCATTGTCGGGTCGGTTAACCTGGACATTGGACCACGTTGGCTGGCGCATAAGATGCTGGCACCCCGCGCTATTTACGGATGAGTCCAGGTATTGCCTAGACTACACTGATAGGCGGGCTAGGGTGTGGAGAAGGCCGGGGGAAAGGTTTCATGCAGCAAAATGGGGTCCATCATGGTTAGGGATGGCATCAGCTGTGATGGACGGACTGATCTTGATATTTTAGAAAGAGGTACTCTGACAGCTCGTAGGTACATTGATGAAATCCGCAATACCCACGTAAGATTTTACGCTGGTGCTATTGGGGATGGATTCTTTTTAATGGATGATAATGCCCGTCCACACTCGGCCCGTATAGTCCAAGAGTATCGCAAAAAAGAGGGCATTCAACGTCTGGACTGACCGGCGAGCTCACCGGACTTCAATCCGATAGAGCATATGTGGAATGAGCTACAGGTCAGAGTTTCAGCTCGCCAGGTCCATTCAAGGATACTACAGAAGCTCGACCAGATCCTTAGAGAAGAATGGTCTGTTGTTCTTCAAAGGTAATCCAGAACTTTATCAGGAGTATGCAGAGGCGCTGTCAGGCTGTTATTGACAGCGCCGGCTCTCATATTGAACGAAATTCAATTAAAAAAAACCACACCTTTTTGGTCAAATTCGATTTTTTTCAATTTCCAAAAAATAAAAAAGACCAATTTCTAGGGTCTCCCTATTATGTTTACATTTTAAGTATTCTTATCATTATAAAGCTTTATTTCTTCTTAAAATTTGATAAACTGATAAAAGTCGACCATTTTCCAACATTCTTATAATCATATTTCATTTTTTCCTGATTTTATAGTATAAAAAATTTTGGTACTAAGTTATCCGTCGCAAGCCGGACTCGAACCCACGCGGACAACAATATTTTAAGAATTTGTTTGCAAGTCAAATGCGCCAGCCACTGAACCAAAGAAGATTTTCATTGACGGACGTGTCAGACATTTTATTTAAGGTAACTGCGGACAGATAATATTGTCGAATTTTCGACTTTCTTTAAATCTCACAATAATTGCTGAGGTTTATATTTGAAGTGCGGGAATTAGCTAACACACAATGAAAAGGGTCTGAAGCTCATTTATTTGACGTCGTGACGTCATTAAGGGGCCAACCCCTTTTCGATCTTCAAAAATCATTATTGGCAATTATTTCTGAATTAATCGGCAGATTTTTACGAAAAAAGTTTCATTTAGAAAGTCCAAGACCGCCTGAGCAAGCCGCTCAATTTCCGTGTACATTTAAATAAAAAAATATGCCTGAAACGCTATCTATTACGCGACTTTTAATATTTGACGTACCTTTTTTCATTTCATTGTTTGTAAATGAATAGAAATTTCTCAAAATTTTGCCCGGTAACCTATGCTGATTTTTTGTTATTTTGTGGCGAAAGAATATGCTTTGCATTAATGAAATAAAAGTGATATGACTTCGGGTTAGATTTTTTATTAAATTCGATTTTCCGAAATTGTTGCAACACTTTTCGACGATTTTGACGTCGCATCAAAACCATCGGTACTATGCTTCTTTGGCAACAATCTCCGAGTCAAACGCATTCTAAATTGTTTGTAATTAAGGTTTATTATAAAATATAGGATTCAGAAGTATGAAATCTGAATGTGAATCTAAGAAATACAACAATTCACTTAGTATTTCATCAATTTAAAAAGACAGCTTTTGTGAACATTTGACGCGGCGTTGAAATATCTTTTGATTTGCGATATCTTCGCGGAGTCGAATTTTACAAGAAATCCAACCCGAAGACACATAATTTTTATTCAAAAAATCTTCAGCAGAATGGTTTGGCAGCAACATATCTAAATTTCAGCATAGGTCACCGAACAAATTTTCTAGAAAAAGAAGGCAACATTTTCAGTAACTGTACTCGAAAACAGCAACACAGAAGGCATTTACATTTCATACGTTACACTTTATGGTATTTCTTACACTTATATCTTCATATCAATGAACACATCACATCGGGCGTCTTAACTCGAAGCGAATGGCGTTTTCGGGATTAAAATCGGTTTATAATTTCCGAAATAATGGACAATTACTGATTTTGGTCCCTAAAAAAAAGGGTCGGCCCCTTTATGACGTCATGACGTCAATTTTACATTATGAAATTCCTTTTTATGACCGAAATATGAAAGCGGGTACTTCAAAGTTCAGGTTCATAGCATAAGGCATGATTTGCAGACAATTTAAAATTTGGATCTTAAATGGCCCTCTATGTGTCCGCAGTTACCTTAAACCAATGAAGCTATGGAGGACATTGCTGAGAGAGGTCTCCCATAACACAGGCTATTGACTTTACAGTAATAATGATGCTTACTCTTTGATTAGAGACAATGATCAGTTTGAAATCTCACCTAGCTTCGTCGATACAGCCATAGATAATCGTGTCAGAATATTTATTGAAAATACGTACTCTTGTTGTAACGGCATGGAATAACTTATAGTGGCATTTTTACGTTTCATTCAAGGTCATAAAGTGCGCTGTAAATATTTTCTTCTTTCTTTAATGTGCGTAGTTACCATAGTTTGCCTTTCTTAAGACCTACTTTATTGAAAATCGGATTGCAATACTTTTTTTCTCTGTGTATATAATAGCATGTTCACTTGTCGAACAGGAAATTCAAAATTAACTTGAAGATTATTTTTGAAAAGCAGAGTAATTCGAATAAAATCTTTGGCGCCCTTTATTTCAAAATTAACATTAATGGGTTGGGTAAATTCCTTAAATTTAGAAAAAAGCAGGATTATTTTTTTTTGTTTTCATACGATTATAAATTTTCTCAAAAAACAGTCAAGCGAAAGAAATTTAAACAGAGAAAAACCAAGAACAATAAATCTAGAACATGTTTGTCCCACGGTATAATTGTGCATAATAATATTTCTTTCCAGCATCATCAATAAGGAGAAATTCCCGAGACACTCATATGTCATATGCAATACAATGTTTAACGTCAATACAGTCCGCGAAATCAACTCCGGGGGCCTCGTCGCAAATATTTGAACTTAGATCTGAGACTGATGTTATTAAACATTTCTAAGAATCAACTAAGAATCTTCTCAAATTTTAAATCTGAATAAGTGTATGAAAATAAAAGAAAATATTAATAAGTTGTTATTTATAACAACTTATTAATATTATATTTTATGTTAATACATTACAATGAGTATTACATGTAAAACAGAATCCAAAATCAGTCAAGCTAGAGAAATTGAAACATAGTGGAACCCAATAAATACAATCTAGAACATGTTTGCCACTGGGTATAATTGTGAATAATAACATTTCTTTCCAGCATCATCAATAAGGAGAAATTCCCGAGACACCCATATGTCATATGCAATACAATATTTAACGTCAATACAGTCCGCGAAATCAACTCCGGGGGCCTCGTCGAAAATATTTGAATTAAGATCTGGGCCTGAGGTTATATAACTTTTCTAAGGCTCAACTGAGAACATTCTCAAATTTTAAATCTGAATAAGTGTATAAAAATAAAAGAAAATATAAAAAAGTTGTTATTTATAACAACTTATTAATATTATCTTTTATTTTAATACATAAGAATGAGTATTAAAAGAGAATTACGGCTTTAATCTCAAATTGAAATTTGAGATAATTTTGGATTGAGAATGAGAAAAGTTTAATAACCTCTGGTCCGGATTGAATGATTCGCTTGTAGATCTGTCGAAAGATACTATTGAAAGAATAAAAACAACCCTACGTTAACACGAAAACGTTTGCAAAAAACATGAAGAAATATTACCATGCGACGAACAAGTGAGCTTGTGCGTGACATTTCCAACGATTTGAAATTTTCGTGACGTGCAAACATTGAGTGGCGTAGACAGCCCATACTGTAAATATAAAGTTACATGATGGTCTAAAGATACTTTTAGACCTTATTTTATCACTAACATGTAATGCATATTAAAGACTCTATACAAACTGTGCGGATGCACAGACTGGTCAGAGGCTTAGCTTTGCGCATACAATGTATTTAGATTGTTGGGAATCTCACGCACAGGCTCTATTTAAAAAAAATCAATTTCATTCCAAAAAGATTCATGATATAACGGATAAATCAAAGATTTGCAATCCCAACTCCGACAGCGACACAAAGGCTATTTGGCAATTACACTCCGATTTTTCTCCAAAATAAGTCAACCTAAAAATAATGAAATAGATTAGTACCCAATAAATACATTCTAGAACATGTTTGTCCAAAGGGTATAATTGTGCATAACAATATTTCTTTCCAGCATCATCAATAAGGAGAAATTCCCGAGACACCCATATGTCATATGCAATACAATGTTTAACGTCAATACAGTCCGCGAAATCAACTCCGGTGGCCTCGTCGCAAATATTGGAATTTAGATCGGGGCTGGGGTTATAAAACTTTTCTCAGGCTCAATTGAGAATCATCTCAAAATTTGAATTTATATAAGTGTATGAAAATAAAAGAATATATTTATGAGTTGTTATTTATAACAACTTCTTAACATTATCTTTTATTTTAATAGATTAGAATGAGTATTAAAACAGAATTACGGCTTTAATCTAAAATTGAAATTTAAGAAAATTTTGGATTGAGAATGAGAAAAGTTTTATAACCTCTGGCCCGGATTGAATGATTCGTTTGTAGATATGTCGAAAGATACTATTGAAAGAATTTTCTCGAAATCAGTCAAGCTAAAAAAGAAAAAAAAGGGAAAAAACAGAGAAGAGCTCAAGTACATAAATTCTAGAACATGTTTGTCCCAGGGTATAATTGTGCATAATAATATTTCTTTCCAGCATCATCAATAAGGAGTAATTCCCAAGACACCCATATGTCAAATGCAATACAATGTTTCACGTCAATACAGTCGGCAAAATCAACTCCGGGGGCCTCGTCGCAAATATTTGAACATAGATCTGGGCCTGAGGTTATTAACCTTTCTAAGGCTCAAGTGAGAATCTTCTCAAATCTTAAATCCGAATAAGTGTATGAAAATAAAAGAAAATATTTATAAGTTGTTATTTATAATAAATATTGAATGATTCGTTTGTAGATATGTCGAAAGATACTATTGAAAGAATTTTCTCCAAAATAAGTCAATCTATGAAAGAAAAAAAGGAAAAAAAACAGAGAAGAGCTCAAGTACATAAAATTGAGGACATGTTTGTCCCAGGGTATAATTGTGCATAACAATATTTCTTTCCAGCATCATCAATAAGGAGAAATTCCCGAGACACCCATATGTCATATGCAATACAATGTTTAACGTCATTACAGTCGGTGAAATCAACTCCGGGAGCCTCGTCGAAAATATTTGAATTATTTCTAATGGAATGATTCGTTTATAGTTCTGTCAAATACTTTTCAAAGAATAAAGACATCCATACATTAACATGAAAACATTAGTATGAAGAAATATTACCATGCGAAGAAAAATTCTAATATAAAAGCTTTTGATTCTCGAATTCAGGATTGGTGCCAAATCTTCGAAATCAAATTTGGAATGTGCCCTTCATCGTAATATCCATCGGGCTATAGATGCACGCCTCGACTGAATAATACGTCAAACCGAAAATTGCATTAACTTCACATATAAACGGAAAGTAGTACTTTATGATCAACCAACCGAATAAAGCAGAGCAGATGATGGCCTTCGAGATATTGACTTCGATATATAAATGAAATGGAAATGGTTGCTGGTTAGGCGTGTCATTGCGATTTGCATGTTTTAAAACATGTTCTTCTACCATAATAAACTGAAAAGTATATTGCTGAAAAAACACATTGAAAATAAGTTTGAGGATGACATAACCTGCATTCGGTCAAATATACACGAGCCTGTGCGTGACATTTTCAAAATTTTCAAATTTGCGCTTAGCAAAGACTCTGGCCCGCCTGTGTATCTGCACAGTCTGTCCATAGTCTTCACTTTTGGCTATATAGATAGATAAGGCCTATAAGAAACGTTAGACAGATAGGTAATCTTCTAATTGCACTATCTGACTGTCAAGGCTGCCCAATGTTTGCAATTCACTCATATCTCAAATTGTTGGAAATGTCATGCACAGGCTTATATCATTTTCATCTGTGGAAAGGCTTAATCCTAGGCACGTGTAATTTACAGGAAAAAAATCTTCGTTTCTTTATTTCAAAAATTGCCCAGAGGGAAGCATTGTAGAAAGACATGTCCATCAGTGGCTTCCAATGAATGATTAGAGCCAGTGCGTGACATTTCCAACATTTTGACATGTGCGTAAAGGACCAACATAATCAAGCATAGACGGCCAAAGGGAAAAAGGGAAACGAAAATCATGTCCGGATCCTAATATCATTCATACATAAAAAAAATCTCCATAATAAGTTTATGTTCGAAAAACTTTACAGCTATTTTATTCAACTGAAATGTTTACATACAGACAGATTTCTTTGTCAGCACCTCGTCGACATTCAAATTTTGAACTGCTCTGGTCAAATTACTAGTTATAATCGTGAACGCCTTAAAGCATTTACATACGAAAGCTTTATGCAAAATGGAGGTACGAGCACGTCCAAATTTTTTCCAAGTTCTTACTTAAAATAATTATGGTTTATTTTTTAATTGCGTTTTAAAATTATTCCGTATTTCAAATTATTTTGTTTTAAGGGTAAAGTTACTGTACAACGTAATATTCAATTTCAGTAGAAATGTCAGGCATGTCCACAGGGAGACTTTGGAAGAAACTTTATTATCATAGCGAGTATAATCACATTGAATTTGTGTCTCACTGACTTATGCAATTACTAGATTTCAATTTACTTTACAATATTTTCGCCAATAATGCTGGAATAACGTTGAACCAATGAAACGATATATCAACACCAATTAAACGAATGATGCCTTATGATACATGTACGATCTACGTCGCGGGAGAGAATTTAATATTAATTATTATTTTTTTTATATTGCACGAATATTATTTCACTAGTGGAATAACTATGAAAATGAGCTAGGAACGTATATCAACGCTTCCTTTCGTTGTGAAAATGACGTCACAATGCATGCGTTTTATGTTTCTCGGAATAACTTGAATCGATTAATTTCTGGAATTTCCCCAATTTATAGAAAAAAAAAAAAAAAAAAACCCGGTAATACTATCAATGGAATGTTGATTTGTGCTCATTAACTACTTGCTTGATAACAATCGTCAACTCATCAGATAAAACTCGATAAAGCCCCGTTTTTATCTGTTTAAAAGATGACTCGTTCAATATATTCGGTATTCAATGACCACTTATTCAATATACTGTGATTACCATAAACCTAAGTCAATTTAGAAACTGCATGAAATTGACAAGTTGAATGATTTAGGAATTTTCTTTGAATGAAATTGAATGAATATGATGAGCGAGTTTTGATAGATTTTAAAGGAGGTGAAAGATAGTCGATAATTTCGTCCAATTGGATGAAGTAAGCGATTATTTTAACCGCAGTGAAATAAAATCTACGTAATGTAATCTATTGTTAAACATCTTTTACCTGTCGCTAAATTCATATTCCTGATGACCTTCATTGATATTCGGAACCCACTTCCTTATACAGATTAAAAATACACGAAGAGTACATTAAAAAAACCCCACAAAATATACCCAATTGTGATAAATGACCACACATAGCTATAGGTTTAAGGTAAGGAACTACCAATGCAGAGGTCCGAAGATCGAATCTCCTTCTCGTCATTTCTTTTCTTCTTGTTTTTTTTTCTTTTAATTTTATTTTTTTAATACGGTGATACTTTTAATGGATATATTTTAAACCTTTTTATATAAAAAAAAACATGGCAGAGTTGTCTTAATTTTGTTCATCGTTCTGAGTGGGTGATCTGTGTTATATTCTGCATCAAGTGATTTCCTGTTGCTTAGTAGTCTACGCACAACACAAAAGTACAAGATAAATTTATAACACTCCTCTTTTCTCGATCTCTGTCATAGCCTGCTTGTCCATTAAGAAAAATAAAATAATAGATGGATAAAGAATTCTGTAAAAAGAATAAACAGAAGCAACGGCAGCGATGAGAAGTGTCGCACGATACGGAAAATAGTAATAATATCATTAGCAACGAAAGGAGATAACTCATTTCGGTCGCTTAGGTGAAGCGTTGAGAAACAACAAAAAAAGGTTAAGTTGACGTTCAGAAGTCTCGTGACCCGAGCTTGAATAGGTTACAACAATTCCATGAAAATTAAAGGAATCAGAGATTTTATTCAGAAAAAAAATGTTAACATAGTATATTACACAGAAGAAAATTAAGAGACAATAAAACTGTCCCTTTATTTAAAAAATAATAAAATTAAGCAAAAGCAATTTGGAAATAAATTTACTGTATCCGACAGCGCGCGTCACGAACCGGGTCAGTTAGTTCATTGACTCTAATGTGCGAACGGTTTAGACCAATGCGCTACGTATCCAATTATAACAATTGCAGTAATTTATTTGATCTTGCAATAAAATTCGTTTAAAAACCTCGTGGATTTTAACGAAAGTTTACGAAAAATAATGAGTGACAGGTCAGCAATGTTTCACAATGCGTTTTTTTTTCTGATTTTCTGTCTTCACGGACAAATCAGACGATTAAAAAAATAACACCAGTCAATAAAGTCATGCTAATAATTGATCGACGTGATTGAAATATTGATCATTTTGAACGACTTCGAAAGTTTTTTTGTATTTCTCAGATTTTTTGTGAAATTTCCGCGCGTGTAAAAAATGAAAAGGAATTAATTGGATCGAGTACAACAAGTGAAAGCTTATGTCACATGGACGCTCCAACACGTTGACGTTTGCATTATCGTCAACTTTTTGTGGGTCTGATGATGAAGTCAACGACTAACCAATAAATGTCATTCAGTAGGCGACAAGTCCGAGTCAGATGACTTGTTTTCTTTGAGCTCGGCGACGCGTCGGTTACCTTTACCTACAAGATATAACGGACGCCCACCGACTAGTCGATATTGCTAGGGCGACTTATCGACGGTGAACGGCCATAGTCCGGCCGAGCACCTGCAAAGCTCCGACCGGTTTGGGGGAAGTTATTGTTTAATCTCGTTCCTACCGACTTACTACTGTAAGAAATCGGCGACTAGTATCCGCCATCTTACCGCCATATTGACGACTAATCGTGAATATCTCGACAGGGTATTTGGGGTAAAATCAATCCCCGATGGGTCCGCTTCGCCGATCTCAATTCGACTTTGGCTCATGAAATAAAAGTATCACGAATCAAAGAGTAATAGTCAATTGAAAGACAGCCGCCAGCAGATAGAATGCTTAAGATTTTACACTAACTTGTGCAACCTATAAGGCAGATTACAATATCTTTGATAGCTGTATCAATCTTCTAAAAAGAAAAGTCGATTTTTAGACTGGCATCAATCTTCATTTTTTATCCCGAACACAAACTTTTATTTCCCTTATCAGCCACAAATGTCAATTTCCAGTGAAATATACGGGATGCGGGAATAGCTTCAAATGCCTCTTGAAAAACACAAGCCATCATCTATACTGACGTCTAGAAATAAAGTCTCAGTTAAAATTTGGAATTTGTTTCCCGTGTGGCGTTTTACATCGTGAAAAATATAGATAAGCTTCAACAAAACCCCTTTTCACGCGTCAAAATGAAAATATTCCGATTTCGTGATTTTTGTGTCTAATCACTATGTTTTCGACTATCACAGTCAAAAAAGGATTTGCAACACTTTTGGTTGTATTGTAAAATATTCTGTGTTAATAGCAGTTTTATAATTTGGTGCCAGAGCATTTCGGTTGACTATCCAAGCCAACAAGGTTTACTCTGCAGATCCACGGTTAAAAGCATTGACCCGAGTATGCCGTAACTCCAATTTACAGGCGAAAGTTAATCTAGAATTTCATTGTTCGTCATTAAAAAGAATAATGAGAGGACAATAAATGGAGGATAATCAAATTTCGGAATTTTCGCCATTACGTCAATGATATGAAACATGATTAAATTGGTTCATGGTCCCTCCCAAATAATACTTTAATTTAAACTGGTTATTTGAAATGGGTCAGGTCAGCGAAAGTTTCTCAAACTTTGAAGAGGTTAAACACGCAACGCAATATATATCATTTGCACGGAAAAAAACATATTTCATAAAAGAAAGCGAAATACCAAAAATTACATTTGCTCGATCGTTTTTCATCCCAAACTTTTTGACTTTGAGAATCAAAGCCGAAACTTGAACAAAAATGCGAGGTTGTGACTTTTCTAATTCGCCTGTTTCACCGTTTCCTAAATGTTTTTGAATGGTAAAGTCACCATTGGAGCAAAAACAAAAACAACAACAACAAAAAAAATACCCATAAATCTATTGCTTAGAAATTGAGTTCAATGTATCAAGAGTCAAGAGGACCAACTAGGTATTGCGTTAAGCGTCGATCCAAGTTAGACTGCGTGGACCGACAAGGGGTCCTCTTTCACATGACCGGTTACATGTTTTTGTGTTACCTTCCCTTTGCATCTAACCCAATTAATTTCACTATGGAAGAGCAATATACCGAAAATTGTTTACAAATATCGTCGTTCGATGAAAAATACGTTTAAACCTGTACATTTTAAACAAAGCTGTAGTTGCGACGTTCTGGACGCCAAACAATTGAGCTGTGCGTGACAATTCAAACAATTTGATGCGTGATGGACAGACATTAAGCTACCTAAGCATCCCCGGACTGCCTCAAAAATGTTTTATGATTGATCACAGTCGTAAGGTCCGTAGCTATCTACTGAGCGAACATTGAATACTTTGACCAGCCAGGGTAGATGCACAGGCTGGTCTGAGTATTAACGTTACGCACTTGTGAAATTGTTGGAAATGTCACGCACAGGCTCAATTATAAAGATCTACATCTTAATGGTTTCAATAAGATATGTACCTAATTTGATTTTTTACGCAGAATAATCTTTTATAAATTTAATTTCAGTTTACAAAGAAGACGCAATATTAGGTTTAATGCTCGTGGTAGGCAGTTGTTATCGAATTATTTAACAATAAAATTAAATCATTCTCCGATTGAATATTGTGTGATTTAAGACAGATCACAGTAGAAATCTATAGTTTTATTTTGTGACATGACGTTGATTTAGTGTAGGCTTGTAAAATTCAAGATATTATTCAGTCCTTTTTATCACACAAAAGGTAGACTTTGGCTTGGTTGTTTTCGAAGAAAATATGTTGTGCTTGAGAAACACAATTGAGAAAAACAATTGACCCTACAACATTTCTTTCGGAAATTTGACCTTGATCGATGATCATATCATGACTTTTGTTAGTGACATTGACCTTGGTACAATTAGTAACATCGTGAAAATCATTAGGAAACCTTGGTTAACACTGTTAAGGTTCATTACTTCCGAAATGTTGCGGAGCTATTACGGGTCGTCTACCTTAAAGTTAAACTCTTTTTTTATGCAGCTTACAAGGGTGCTTAGAAATTTTCATCTGAAAATAGGATCTTAACGCTCCCTGATTTTGATTTGACTTTAACTAGTTTGGATGTTGCGTGAAATTAGAAGTATTGAATTGAATTTCTATGGAACATAGTCTGGGAGAATAACCCAAACAATTCTTATTCAAAATTATTCAAGTACAAGTCTTTTTTCTTATAAATAAGGGACTCCGTTTTTCTTAACAGACAATTACAGACGTACAATTTTAGCAGAAGGATCATTTAGGTCAAATTTGTGTTTATATGTACTTTGTTTAGAAAAAAAAAGACCTTTTATAAATTTCAAAAACTTGTGTATCATCGAATACCTCCCTTCAATGTCAACCCAAACTCGCTTTTCGCATTAATACAATTTCATTCCAAAATCACACAGCTTGTCAATTTCACGATGTTGTTTACTTTAGCTTATACTCCAAGTATTCTGCGTTATTAATGAACTGGCAGGGCGTAGCTTAGCCGTGACGTAATTTGGCGAGTTTACCTTTCAAAATTTTTGGTTCTTTCAAAATTGAGTCCATAGTTATCCTTAACGCGTGCAAATAACTGTATCCAAAAACCAAAAGGATTCACGTGCTTGGAGAAAGTGAACATAATTCATCGTTGGGTTACCAAAGTTTCGTAGCTTCAGCTTGGACAAGCTGAATTTACGAGATTTTGGTACCCAACCTATGATTAAATACTTTTAAGTTATTTAAGTCGACTGTTTATAGACGTAAGTAGTTGTAAATAAAAGCTGGTTTACCTTAATCTTAAGTGCAACGATCCGTTACTTAGGCTCCGCCCTGCCAGGGCATTTATCGGGGATAATATATAAGCGGGAGTTATACGTGTACAATATAAGGTAAAGAATCAAAGATGTGCCATCCCGACTACGACAGCGACACAAATATTACATGTATGCGGAAATCACACTTAGAATTTTATCCACAATCAGTCAAGCTAAAAAAATTGAAACAGAGTAGTACCCAATAAATACAATGTAGAACATGTTTGTCCAAGGGTATAATTGTGCATAATAATATTTCTCTCCAGCATCATCAATAAGGAGATATTCCCGAGACACCCATATGTCATATGCAATACAATGTTTAACGTCAATACAGTCGGCGAAATCATCTCCGGGGGCCTCGTCGCAAATATTTGAACTTAGATTTGGGCCTGAGGTTATTAAACTTTTCTAAGGCTCAACTGAGAATCTTCTCAAATTTTAGATTTAAATAAGTGTAAGAAAATAAAAGAAAATATTGATAAGTTTTTTTATAAAAAAAAAAAATTTTAATATTATCTTTTATGTTAATACATTACAATGAGTATTAAAACAGAATCCAAAATCAGTCAAGATAAAGAAATTGAAACAGAGTAGTGCCCAATAAATATAATCTAGAACATGTTTGTCCCAGGGTATAATTGTGCATAATAATATTTCTTTCCAGCGTCATCAATACGGAGAAATTCCCGAGACACCCATATGTCATATGCAATACAATTTTCAACGTCAATACATTCGGCAAAAAATAAACTCCGGGGGCCTCGTCGCAAATATTTGAACTTAGATCTGGGCCTGAGGTTATAAAACTATTAATATTTATTTTATGTTAATATTTAAGAATGAGTATTAAAACATACTTACGGCTTTAATCTCAAATTGAAATTTGAGAAAATTTTGGATTGAGAATGAGAAAAGTTTTATAACCCCTGGCCCAGATTGAATGATTCGTTTGTAGATACGTCGAAAGATACTATTGAAACAATTTTCTCCAAAATCAGTCAAGCTAAAAAAGAAAAAAAGGAAAAAAAAAGAAAAAAAAGAGAGAAGAGCTCAAGTACATTCAATCTAGGACATGTTTGTCCCAGGGTATAATTGTGCATAATAATATTTCTTTCCAGCATCATCAATAAGGAGAAATTCCAGAGACACCCATATGTCATATGCAATACAATATTTAATGTCAATACAGTCGGCGAAATCAACTGCGGGGGCCTCGTCGCAAATATTTGAACTTAGGTCTGTGCCTGAGATTATTAAACTTTTCTGAGGCTGAACTGAGAATCTTCTCAAATTTTAAATCTGAATAAGTGTATGAAAAGAAAAGAAAATATTGATAAGTTGTTATTTATAACAATTTATTAATATTTTCTTTTATTTTGAGACATTAGAATGAGTATTAAAACAGAATTACGGCTTTAATCTCAAATTGAAATTTGAGAAAAAAAATGCGAATGAGAAAAGTTTTATAACCTCTGGCCCGGATTGAATGATTCGTTTGTAGATCTGTTGAAAAATACTATTGAAAGAATTTTCTCCAAAATCAGTCAAGCTAAAAAAAAAACCAAAAAAACAGAGAAGTACCCAATAAATACAATCTAGAACATGTTTGTCCCATGGTATAATTGTGCATAATAATATTTCTTTCCAGCATCATCAATAAGGAGAAATTCCCGAGACACCCATATGTCATATGCAATACAATGTTTAACGTCAATACAGTCGGCGAAATCAACTCCGGGGGCCTCGTCGAAAATATTTGAATTTAGATCTTGGCCTGAGGTTATAAAACTTTTCCCAGGTTCAACCGAGAATCTTATCAATTTTTTTTATTTAAATAAGTGTAAGAAAATAAAAGAAAATATTGATAAATTGTTATTTATAACAACTTATTAATATTATCTTTTATGTTAATACATAAGAATGAGTATTAAAACAGAATTACGGCTTTAATCTCAAATTAAAATTTGAGAAAATTTTGGATTGAGAATGAGAAAAGTTTTATAACCTCTAGCCCGGATTGAATGATTCGTTTGTAGATATGTCGAAAGATACTATTGAAAGGATTTTCTCCAAAATCAGTCAAGCTTAAAAAGAAGAAGAAAAAAAAACAACAACAACGACAAAAAAAAAACAAAAAACAAAAAAAAAACAGAGAAGAGCTCAAGTACATTAAATCTAGGACATGTTTGTCCCAGGGTATAATTGTGCATAATAATATTTCTTTCCAGCATCATCAATAAGGGGAAATTCCCAAGACACCCATATGTCATATGCAATACAATGTTTAACGTCAATACAGTCCGCGAAATCAACTCCGGGGACCTCGTCGAAAATATTTGAATTTAGATCTAATGGAATGATTCGTTTATAGATCTGTCGTAAAATGCTACTTAAAGAATAAAAACAACAATACGTTAATATGAACACGTTCCAAGTAAATATAAGCGGCAGTTATACATTTACAATGTTTATAACGCAAAAATCAAAGATGTGCCATCCCGACTACGACTGCGACGAAAAAGAAAAAAAGGCAAAAAAAAAAAAAAAAAAAGAAAGAGAAGAGCTCAAGTACATTAAATCTAGGACATGTTAATCCCAGGGTATAATGGTGCATAATAATATTTCTTTCCAGCATCATCAATAAGGAGAAATTCCCGAGACACCCATATGTCATATGCAATACAATGTTTAACGTCAAAACAGTTGGCCAAATCAACTCCGGGGGCCTCGTCGAAAATATTTGAATTTAGATCTGGGCCTGAGGTTATAAAACTCTTCTAAGACTAAACTGAGAATCTTCGCAAATTTTAAATCTGAAAAGTGTATGAAAATAAAAGAAAATATTAATAAGTTGTTATTCATAACAACTTATTAATATTATCTTTTATGTTATTACATTAGAATGAGTATTAAAATAGAATTACGGCTTTAAAATTGAAATTTGAGAAAATTTTGGATTGAGAATGAGAAAAGTTTTATAACCTCTGGCTCGGATTGAATGATTCGTTTTTAGATATGTCGAAAGATACTATTGAAGGAATTTTCTCCAAAATCAGTCAAGCTAAAAAAAGAAAAAAAAAGGAAAAAAAACAGAGAAGAGCTCAAGTACATTAAATCTAGGACATGTTTGTCCCAGGGTAAAATTGTTTTGATTTGATTTGATATGGGTTTTTACGTCGCTTTCAACAATCTCTCAGTTATATCCCGACGACTGGAGCACCTAACGATGGATTCCTGGTATTTCTCACACCAGTACTACCACCACATCCCTTTCCTAGCCTCCAGTTGCTATTCCACATAGATTTACGATTATTTACCCATTGGTGGAAGACAAATGTCGGAAAGGATAAGTGCCGCGGCCGGGGATCGAACCCGTGCGAATTTAAACCCCATTGATTAGAAGTCCGGCGCGCTACCAACTGCGCTAATGCCGCGGCTTGGGTATAATTGTGCATAATAATATTTCTTTCCAGCATCATCAATAAGGAGAAATTCCCGAGACACCCATATATCATATGCAATACAATGTTTAACGTCAATACAGTCGGCGAAATCAACTTCGGGGGCCCCGTCGAAAATATTTGAACTTAGATCTGGGCCTGAGGTTATTAAACTTTTCTAAGGCTCAACTGAGAATCTTCTCAACTTTTAGATTTAAATAAGTGTAAGAAAATAAAAGAAAATATTAATAAGTTTTTTATAAAAAAAAACCTTATAAATATTATCTTTTATGTTAATACATTACAATGAGTATTAAAACAGAATCCAAAATCAGTCAAGATAAAGAAATTGAAACAGAGTATTACCCAGTAAATACAACCTAGAACATGTTTGTCCCAGGGTATAATTGTGCATAATAATATTTCTTTCCTGCATCATCGATAAGGAGAAATTCCCGAGACACCCATTTGTCATATGCAATACAATGTATAACGTCAAAACAGTTGGCCAAATCAACTCCGGGGGCCTCGTCGCAAATATTTGAACTTAGATCTGGGCCTGAGGTTATTAAACTTTTCTAAGGCTCAACTGAGAATCTTCTCAAATTTTAAATCTGAATAAGTGTATGAAAATAAAAGAAAATATTAATAAGTTGTTATTTATAACAACTTATTAATATTATCTTTTATTTTAATACATTAGAATGAGTATTAAAACAGAATTTTGGCTTGAATCTCAAATTGAAATTTGAGAAAATTTTGGATTGAGAATGAGAAAGGTTTTATAACCTCTGGCCCGGATTGAATGATTCGTTTGAAGATATGTCGAAAGATACTATTGAAAGAATTTTCTCCAAAATCAGTCAAGCTAAAAAAGAAATAAAAAGGAAAAAAAAACAAACAAAAAAAAAACAGAGAAGAGCTCAAGTTCATTAAATCTAGAACATGCTTGTCCCAGGGTATAATTGTGCATAATAATATTTCTTTCCAGCATCATCAATAAGGAGAAATTCCCGAGACACCCATATGTCATATGCAATACAACGTTTAACGTCAATACAGTCGGCGAAATAAACTCCGGGGGCCTCGTCGAAAATAGTTGAATTTAGAATTTATTATAACTTTATTTCCACTATAAAGTGATACAGATAAACAACATTTACATGATATAAGAACGTTGAACGATTTCATGAAGGTGTTATCATATACAAACATTAAGAAATGAGAAAGAAGGAGTGACGGAGAGATGAGGTGAACGAGCTAGTGAGTGAGAGAGTGAGTGAGTGAGTGAGCGAGAAGACGATCTAGAGACTGAAAGAAAGAGATCGGGGAGGGAGAGAGGGAGAAGAAAGAGAGAGAGACAGAGAGGGAGACAGAAGGAGAGAAAGAAAGAAATAGAGAGACGGAAACCAGGAGAAGTATAGGTACATGTACATTCATAAACAGAATTTAGACAAACAGGAAAATATTAATAAGTTGTTATTTATTACAACTTATTAACATTATCTTTTATTATAATACATTAAAATGGGTATTAAAACAGAATTACGGCTTAAATCTCAAATTGAAATTTGAGAAAATTTTGGATTGAGAATGAGAAAAGTTTTATAACCTCTGGCCCGGATTGAATGATTCGTTTGTAGATGTGTCGAAAGATACTATTGAAAGAATTTTCTCCAAAATCAGCCAAGCTATAAAAGAAAAAAAGGAAAAAAAAAACAGAGAAGAGCTCAACTGAGAATCATCTCAAAATTTGAATTTAAATAAGTGTATGAAAATAAAAGAAAATATTTATAAGTTGTTATTTATAACAACTTATTAACATTATCTTTTATTTTAATACATCAGAATGAGTATTAAAACAGAATTACGGCTTTAATCTCAAATTGAAATTTGAGAAAATTTTGGATTGAGAATAAGAAAAGTTTAATAACCTCTGGCCCGGATTTATGATTCGTTTGTATAATTGTCGAAAGATACTATTGAAAGGATTTTCTCCAAAATCAGTCAAGCTTAAAAAGAAAAAAAAAAGAAAAAAAATAAAAAATAACAACAAAAAAAAACAAAAAAAACAGAGAAGAGCTCAAGTACATTAAATCTAGGACATGTTTGTCCCAGGGTATAATTGTGCATAATAATATTTCTTTCAAGCATCATCAATAAGGAGAAATTCCCGAGACACCCATATGTCATATGCAATACAATGTTTAACGTCAATACAGTCCGCGAAATCAACTCCGGGGGCCTCGTCGAAAATATTTGAACTAAGATCTGGGCCTGATGTTATAAAAACTTTTCTCGGGCTCAACTTAGAATCTTCTCAAATTTTAAAATCTGAATAAGTGTATGAAAGTAAAAGAAAATAATTATAAGTTGTTATTCGTAACAACTTATTAACATTATCTTTCATTTTAATACATTAGAATGAGTATTAAAACAGAATAACGGCTTTAATCTCAAAATTGAAATTTGAGAAAATTTTGGATTGAGAATGAGAAAAGTTTTATAACCACTGGCCCGGATTGAATGATTCGTTTGTAGATATGTCGAAAGATACTATTGAAAGAATATCCTCCAAAATCAGTCAAGCTAAAAAAGAAAAAAGGAAAAAAAATAAAGACAGAGAATAGCTCAAGTACATTAAATATAGGACATAATTGTCCCAGGGTATAATTGTGCATAATAATATTTCTTTCCAGCATTATCAATAAGGAGAAATTCCCGAGACACCTATATTTCATATGCAATACAATGTTTAACGTCAATACAGTCCGCGAAATCAACTCCGGGGGCCCCGTCGAAAATATTTGAATTTAGATCTGGGCCTGAGATTATAAAACTTTTCTCAGGCTCAACTGAGAATCTTCTCAAATTTTAGATTTAAATAAGTGTATGAAAATAAAAGAAAATATTAATAAGTTGTTATTTATAACAACTTATTAATATTATCTTTTATGTTAATACATTAGAATGAGTATTAAAACAGAATTACGGCTTTAATCTCAAATTGAAATTGGAGAAAATGTTGAATTGAGAATGAGGAAAGTTTTATAGCCTCTGGTCTGATTGAATGATTTGTTTGTAGATATGTCGAAAAGATACTATTGAAAGAATTTTCTCCAAAATCAGTCAATTTTCCACGAAGCTTATAACGCCGTTTCAGACTGATGTCACAATATATACATTATGACGTCATTTTCACGGTTACATATTAGCATTGCTATTCTCTCTGAGCTCATTTGCATAGTTATTGCACTAGTGTAATAACATCCGTGTAATATAAAAAATATTCAACGGGTTTATTTCACTACCGCGACTTAGGTCATATTATAATTTTGCTTATACTACAAGTAAATAATAGCGACAGTTATACGTGTACAATATAAGGTAAAAATCAAAGATGTGCCATCCCGAATACGACTGCAACACAAAGATTATGCGGAGATTACGCTCACAATTTTCTCCAAAATTAGTCAAGCTTAAAAAAATGAATCAGAGTAGTACTCAATAAATACAATCTAGAACATGCTTGTCCCAGGGTATAATTGTGCATAATACGTAATATTTCTTTCCAGCATCATCAATAAGGAAAATTCCCGAGACACCCATCTGTCATATGCAATACAATGTTTAACGTCAATACATTCGGCGAAATCATCTCCGGGGGCCTCGTCGCAAATATTTGAACTTAGATCTGGGCCTGAGGTTATTAAACTTTTCTAAGGCTCAACTGAGAATCTTCTCAACTTTTAAATCTGAATAAGTGTATGAAAATAAAAGAAAATATAAATAAGTTGTTATTCGTAACAACTTATTAACATTATCTTTCATTTTAATAAATTAGAATGGGTATTAAAACAGAATTACGGCTTTAATATCAAATTGAAATTTGAGAAAATTTTGGATTGAGAATTAGAAAAGTTTTATAACCTCTGGCCCGGATTGAATGATTCGTTTGTAGATATGTCGAAAGATACTATTGAAAGAATTTTCTCCAAAATCAGTCAAGCTAAAAAAGAAAAAAAAGGAAAAAAAAAGACTAAAAAAAACAACAGAGAAGAGCTCAAGTACATTAAATCTAGAACATGTTTGTCCCAGGGTATAATTGTGCATAACAATAGTCTTTGCAGCATCATCAATAAGGAGAAATTCCCGAGACACCCATATGTCATATGCAATACAATGTTTAACGTCAATACAGTCCGCGAAATCAACTCCGGGGGCCTCGTCGCAAATATTTGAATTTAGATCTAATGGAATGATTCGTTTATAGATCTGTCGAATACTTTTTAAAGAATAAAAACAACCATACGTAAACATGAAAACATTAGCATGAAGAAATATTTCCATGCAAAGAAAAAATTCTAATCTAAAAGCTTTTGAATCTCGATTTCAGGGCTGGTGCCAAATCTTTGGAATCAAATTTTGAATGTGACTTCTCCGTATTATCCATCGGGCTACAGATGCACGCCTCGACTGAAAAATACGTCAAACCGCAAATTGCATTATCTTCACATATAAACGCGAAGTAATATTTCACTTCAAGCACTCCTTTATAAGGCTCGGTACTTGAGCTCTTCTCTGTTGTTTTTTTTAGTCTTTTTTTTTTTCCTTTTTTTTTTCTTTTTTAGCTTGACTGATTTTGGAGAAAATTCTTTCAATAGTATCTTTCGACATATCTACAAACGAATCATTCAATCCGGGCCAGAGGTTATAAAACTTTTCTAATTCTCAATCCAAAATTTTCTCAAATTTCAATTTGATATTAAAGCCGTAATTCTGTTTTAATACCCATTCTAATTTATTAAAATGAAAGATAATGTTAATAAGTTGTTACGAATAACAACTTATTTATATTTTCTTTTATTTTCATACACTTATTCAGATTTAAAAGTTGAGAAGATTCTCAGTTGAGCCTTAGAAAAGTTTAATAACCTCAGGCCCAGATCTAAGTTCAAATATTTGCGACGAGGCCCCCGGAGATGATTTCGCCGAATGTATTGACGTTAAACATTGTATTGCATATGACAGATGGGTGTCTCGGGAATTTTCCTTATTGATGATGCTGGAAAGAAATATTACGTATTATGCACAATTATACCCTGGGACAAGCATGTTCTAGATTGTATTTATTGAGTACTACTCTGATTCATTTTTTTAAGCTTGACTAATTTTGGAGAAAATTGTGAGCGTAATCTCCGCATAATCTTTGTGTTGCTGTCGTATTCGGGATGGCACATCTTTGATTTTTACCTTATATTGTACACGTATAACTGTCGCTATTATTTACTTGTAGTATAAGCAAAATTATAATATGACCTAAGTCGCGGTAGTGAAATAAACCCGTTGAATATTTTTTATATTACACGGATGTTATTACACTAGTGCAATAACTATGCAAATGAGCTCAGAGAGAATAGCAATGCTAATATGTAACCGTGAAAATGACGTCATAATGTATATATTGTGACATCAGTCTGAAACGGCGTTATAAGCTTCGTGGAAAATTGACTGATTTTGGAGAAAATTCTTTCAATAGTATCTTTTCGACATATCTACAAACAAATCATTCAATCAGACCAGAGGCTATAAAACTTTCCTCATTCTCAATTCAACATTTTCTCCAATTTCAATTTGAGATTAAAGCCGTAATTCTGTTTTAATACTCATTCTAATGTATTAACATAAAAGATAATATTAATAAGTTGTTATAAATAACAACTTATTAATATTTTCTTTTATTTTCATACACTTATTTAAATCTAAAATTTGAGAAGATTCTCAGTTGAGCCTGAGAAAAGTTTTATAATCTCAATCCCAGATCTAAATTCAAATATTTTCGACGGGGCCCCCGGAGTTGATTTCGCGGACTGTATTGACGTTAAACATTGTATTGCATATGAAATATAGGTGTCTCGGGAATTTCTCCTTATTGATAATGCTGGAAAGAAATATTATTATGCACAATTATACCCTGGGACAATTATGTCCTATATTTAATGTACTTGAGCTATTCTCTGTCTTTATTTTTTTTTTCCTTTTTTCTTTTTTAGCTTGACTGATTTTGGAGGATATTCTTTCAATAGTATCTTTCGACATATCTACAAACGAATCATTCAATCCGGGCCAGTGGTTATAAAACTTTTCTCATTCTCAATCCAAAATTTTCTCAAATTTCAATTTTGAGATTAAAGCCGTTATTCTGTTTTAATACTCATTCTAATGTATTAAAATGAAAGATAATGTTAATAAGTTGTTACGAATAACAACCTATAATTATTTTCTTTTACTTTCATACACTTATTCAGATTTTAAAATTTGAGAAGATTCTAAGTTGAGCCCGAGAAAAGTTTTTATAACATCAGGCCCAGATCTTAGTTCAAATATTTTCGACGAGGCCCCCGGAGTTGATTTCGCGGACTGTATTGACGTTAAACATTGTATTGCATATGACATATGGGTGTCTCGGGAATTTCTCCTTATTGATGATGCTTGAAAGAAATATTATTATGCACAATTATACCCTGGGACAAACATGTCCTAGATTTAATGTACTTGAGCTCTTCTCTGTTTTTTTTTTTTTTTTTTTTTTTTTGTTGTTATTTTTTATTTTTTTTCTTTTTTTTTTCTTTTTAAGCTTGACTGATTTTGGAGAAAATCCTTTCAATAAGTATCTTTCGACAATTATACAAACGAATCATAAATCCGGGCCAGAGGTTATAAAACTTTTCTTATTCTCAATCCAAAATTTTCTCAAATTTCAATTTGAGATTAAAGCCGTAATTCTGTTTTAATACTCATTCTGATGTATTAAAATAAAAGATAATGTTAATAAGTTGTTATAAATAACAACTTATAAATATTTTCTTTTATTTTCATACACTTATTTAAATTCAAATTTTGAGATGATTCTCAGTTGAGCTCTTCTCTGTATTTTTTTTTCCTTTTTTCTTTTATAGCTTGGCTGATTTTGGAGAAAATTCTTTCAATAGTATCTTTCGACACATCTACAAACGAATCATTCAATCCGGGCCAGAGGTTATAAAACTTTTCTCATTCTCAATCCAAAATTTTCTCAAATTTCAATTTGAGATTTAAGCCGTAATTCTGTTTTAATACCCATTTTAATGTATTATAATAAAAGATAATGTTAATAAGTTGTAATAAATAACAACTTATTAATATTTTCCTGTTTGTCTAAATTCTGTTTATGAATGTACATGTACCTATACTTCTCCTGGTTTCCGTCTCTCTATTTCTTTCTTTCTCTCCTTCTGTCTCCCTCTCTGTCTCTCTCTCTTTCTTCTCCCTCTCTCCCTCCCCGATCTCTTTCTTTCAGTCTCTAGATCGTCTTCTCGCTCACTCACTCACTCACTCTCTCACTCACTAGCTCGTTCACCTCATCTCTCCGTCACTCCTTCTTTCTCATTTCTTAATGTTTGTATATGATAACACCTTCATGAAATCGTTCAACGTTCTTATATCATGTAAATGTTGTTTATCTGTATCACTTTATAGTGGAAATAAAGTTATAATAAATTCTAAATTCAACTATTTTCGACGAGGCCCCCGGAGTTTATTTCGCCGACTGTATTGACGTTAAACGTTGTATTGCATATGACATATGGGTGTCTCGGGAATTTCTCCTTATTGATGATGCTGGAAAGAAATATTATTATGCACAATTATACCCTGGGACAAGCATGTTCTAGATTTAATGAACTTGAGCTCTTCTCTGTTTTTTTTTTTTGTTTGTTTTTTTTTTCCTTTTTATTTCTTTTTTAGCTTGACTGATTTTGGAGAAAATTCTTTCAATAGTATCTTTCGACATATCTTCAAACGAATCATTCAATCCGGGCCAGAGGTTATAAAACCTTTCTCATTCTCAATCCAAAATTTTCTCAAATTTCAATTTGAGATTCAAGCCAAAATTCTGTTTTAATACTCATTCTAATGTATTAAAATAAAAGATAATATTAATAAGTTGTTATAAATAACAACTTATTAATATTTTCTTTTATTTTCATACACTTATTCAGATTTAAAATTTGAGAAGATTCTCAGTTGAGCCTTAGAAAAGTTTAATAACCTCAGGCCCAGATCTAAGTTCAAATATTTGCGTCGAGGCCCCCGGAGTTGATTTGGCCAACTGTTTTGACGTTAAACATTGTATTGCATATGACAAATGGGTGTCTCGGGAATTTCTCCTTATTGATGATGCAGGAAAGAAATATTATTATGCACAATTATACCCTGGGACAAACATGTTCTAGGTTGTATTTACTGGGTAATACTCTGTTTCAATTTCTTTATCTTGACTGATTTTGGATTCTGTTTTAATACTCATTGTAATGTATTAACATAAAAGATAATATTTATAAGGTTTTTTTTTATAAAAAACTTATTAATATTTTCTTTTATTTTCTTACACTTATTTAAATCTAAAAGTTGAGAAGATTCTCAGTTGAGCCTTAGAAAAGTTTAATAACCTCAGGCCCAGATCTAAGTTCAAATATTTTCGACGGGGCCCCCGAAGTTGATTTCGCCGACTGTATTGACGTTAAACATTGTATTGCATATGATATATGGGTGTCTCGGGAATTTCTCCTTATTGATGATGCTGGAAAGAAATATTATTATGCACAATTATACCCAAGCCGCGGCATTAGCGCAGTTGGTAGCGCGCCGGACTTCTAATCAATGGGGTTTAAATTCGCACGGGTTCGATCCCCGGCCGCGGCACTTATCCTTTCCGACATTTGTCTTCCACCAATGGGTAAATAATCGTAAATCTATGTGGAATAGCAACTGGAGGCTAGGAAAGGGATGTGGTGGTAGTACTGGTGTGAGAAATACCAGGAATCCATCGTTAGGTGCTCCAGTCGTCGGGATATAACTGAGAGATTGTTGAAAGCGACGTAAAAACCCATATCAAATCAAATCAAAACAATTTTACCCTGGGACAAACATGTCCTAGATTTAATGTACTTGAGCTCTTCTCTGTTTTTTTTCCTTTTTTTTTTCTTTTTTTAGCTTGACTGATTTTGGAGAAAATTCCTTCAATAGTATCTTTCGACATATCTAAAAACGAATCATTCAATCCGAGCCAGAGGTTATAAAACTTTTCTCATTCTCAATCCAAAATTTTCTCAAATTTCAATTTTAAAGCCGTAATTCTATTTTAATACTCATTCTAATGTAATAACATAAAAGAAAATATTAATAAGTTGTTATGAATAACAACTTATTAATATTTTCTTTTATTTTCATACACTTTTCAGATTTAAAATTTGCGAAGATTCTCAGTTTAGTCTTAGAAGAGTTTTATAACCTCAGGCCCAGATCTAAATTCAAATATTTTCGACGAGGCCCCCGGAGTTGATTTGGCCAACTGTTTTGACGTTAAACATTGTATTGCATATGACATATGGGTGTCTCGGGAATTTCTCCTTATTGATGATGCTGGAAAGAAATATTATTATGCACCATTATACCCTGGGATTAACATGTCCTAGATTTAATGTACTTGAGCTCTTCTCTTTCTTTTTTTTTTTTTTTTGCCTTTTTTTCTTTTTCGTCGCAGTCGTAGTCGGGATGGCACATCTTTGATTTTTGCGTTATAAACATTGTAAATGTATAACTGCCGCTTATATTTACTTGGAACGTGTTCATATTAACGTATTGTTGTTTTTATTCTTTAAGTAGCATTTTACGACAGATCTATAAACGAATCATTCCATTAGATCTAAATTCAAATATTTTCGACGAGGTCCCCGGAGTTGATTTCGCGGACTGTATTGACGTTAAACATTGTATTGCATATGACATATGGGTGTCTTGGGAATTTCCCCTTATTGATGATGCTGGAAAGAAATATTATTATGCACAATTATACCCTGGGACAAACATGTCCTAGATTTAATGTACTTGAGCTCTTCTCTGTTTTTTTTTTTTTTGTTTTTTGTTTTTTTTTGTCGTTGTTGTTGTTTTTTTTTCTTCTTCTTTTTAAGCTTGACTGATTTTGGAGAAAATCCTTTCAATAGTATCTTTCGACATATCTACAAACGAATCATTCAATCCGGGCTAGAGGTTATAAAACTTTTCTCATTCTCAATCCAAAATTTTCTCAAATTTTAATTTGAGATTAAAGCCGTAATTCTGTTTTAATACTCATTCTTATGTATTAACATAAAAGATAATATTAATAAGTTGTTATAAATAACAATTTATCAATATTTTCTTATATTTTCTTACACTTATTTAAATAAAAAAAATTGATAAGATTCTCGGTTGAACCTGGGAAAAGTTTTATAACCTCAGGCCAAGATCTAAATTCAAATATTTTCGACGAGGCCCCCGGAGTTGATTTCGCCGACTGTATTGACGTTAAACATTGTATTGCATATGACATATGGGTGTCTCGGGAATTTCTCCTTATTGATGATGCTGGAAAGAAATATTATTATGCACAATTATACCATGGGACAAACATGTTCTAGATTGTATTTATTGGGTACTTCTCTGTTTTTTTGTTTTTTTTTTTAGCTTGACTGATTTTGGAGAAAATTCTTTCAATAGTATTTTTCAACAGATCTACAAACGAATCATTCAATCCGGGCCAGAGGTTATAAAACTTTTCTCATTCGCATTTTTTTTCTCAAATTTCAATTTGAGATTAAAGCCGTAATTCTGTTTTAATACTCATTCTAATGTCTCAAAATAAAAGAAAATATTAATAAATTGTTATAAATAACAACTTATCAATATTTTCTTTTCTTTTCATACACTTATTCAGATTTAAAATTTGAGAAGATTCTCAGTTCAGCCTCAGAAAAGTTTAATAATCTCAGGCACAGACCTAAGTTCAAATATTTGCGACGAGGCCCCCGCAGTTGATTTCGCCGACTGTATTGACATTAAATATTGTATTGCATATGACATATGGGTGTCTCTGGAATTTCTCCTTATTGATGATGCTGGAAAGAAATATTATTATGCACAATTATACCCTGGGACAAACATGTCCTAGATTGAATGTACTTGAGCTCTTCTCTCTTTTTTTTCTTTTTTTTCCTTTTTTTCTTTTTTAGCTTGACTGATTTTGGAGAAAATTGTTTCAATAGTATCTTTCGACGTATCTACAAACGAATCATTCAATCTGGGCCAGGGGTTATAAAACTTTTCTCATTCTCAATCCAAAATTTTCTCAAATTTCAATTTGAGATTAAAGCCGTAAGTATGTTTTAATACTCATTCTTAAATATTAACATAAAATAAATATTAATAGTTTTATAACCTCAGGCCCAGATCTAAGTTCAAATATTTGCGACGAGGCCCCCGGAGTTTATTTTTTGCCGAATGTATTGACGTTGAAAATTGTATTGCATATGACATATGGGTGTCTCGGGAATTTCTCCGTATTGATGACGCTGGAAAGAAATATTATTATGCACAATTATACCCTGGGACAAACATGTTCTAGATTATATTTATTGGGCACTACTCTGTTTCAATTTCTTTATCTTGACTGATTTTGGATTCTGTTTTAATACTCATTGTAATGTATTAACATAAAAGATAATATTAAATTTTTTTTTTTTATAAAAAAACTTATCAATATTTTCTTTTATTTTCTTACACTTATTTAAATCTAAAATTTGAGAAGATTCTCAGTTGAGCCTTAGAAAAGTTTAATAACCTCAGGCCCAAATCTAAGTTCAAATATTTGCGACGAGGCCCCCGGAGATGATTTCGCCGACTGTATTGACGTTAAACATTGTATTGCATATGACATATGGGTGTCTCGGGAATATCTCCTTATTGATGATGCTGGAGAGAAATATTATTATGCACAATTATACCCTTGGACAAACATGTTCTACATTGTATTTATTGGGTACTACTCTGTTTCAATTTTTTTAGCTTGACTGATTGTGGATAAAATTCTAAGTGTGATTTCCGCATACATGTAATATTTGTGTCGCTGTCGTAGTCGGGATGGCACATCTTTGATTCTTTACCTTATATTGTACACGTATAACTCCCGCTTATATATTATCCCCGATAAATGCCCTGGCAGGGCGGAGCCTAAGTAACGGATCGTTGCACTTAAGATTAAGGTAAACCAGCTTTTATTTACAACTACTTACGTCTATAAACAGTCGACTTAAATAACTTAAAAGTATTTAATCATAGGTTGGGTACCAAAATCTCGTAAATTCAGCTTGTCCAAGCTGAAGCTACGAAACTTTGGTAACCCAACGATGAATTATGTTCACTTTCTCCAAGCACGTGAATCCTTTTGGTTTTTGGATACAGTTATTTGCACGCGTTAAGGATAACTATGGACTCAATTTTGAAAGAACCAAAAATTTTGAAAGGTAAACTCGCCAAATTACGTCACGGCTAAGCTACGCCCTGCCAGTTCATTAATAACGCAGAATACTTGGAGTATAAGCTAAAGTAAACAACATCGTGAAATTGACAAGCTGTGTGATTTTGGAATGAAATTGTATTAATGCGAAAAGCGAGTTTGGGTTGACATTGAAGGGAGGTATTCGATGATACACAAGTTTTTGAAATTTATAAAAGGTCTTTTTTTTCTAAACAAAGTACATATAAACACAAATTTGACCTAAATGATCCTTCTGCTAAAATTGTACGTCTGTAATTGTCTGTTAAGAAAAACGGAGTCCCTTATTTATAAGAAAAAAGACTTGTACTTGAATAATTTTGAATAAGAATTGTTTGGGTTATTCTCCCAGACTATGTTCCATAGAAATTCAATTCAATACTTCTAATTTCACGCAACATCCAAACTAGTTAAAGTCAAATCAAAATCAGGGAGCGTTAAGATCCTATTTTCAGATGAAAATTTCTAAGCACCCTTGTAAGCTGCATAAAAAAAGAGTTTAACTTTAAGGTAGACGACCCGTAATAGCTCCGCAACATTTCGGAAGTAATGAACCTTAACAGTGTTAACCAAGGTTTCCTAATGATTTTCACGATGTTACTAATTGTACCAAGGTCAATGTCACTAACAAAAGTCATGATATGATCATCGATCAAGGTCAAATTTCCGAAAGAAATGTTGTAGGGTCAATTGTTTTTCTCAATTGTGTTTCTCAAGCACAACATATTTTCTTCGAAAACAACCAAGCCAAAGTCTACCTTTTGTGTGATAAAAAGGACTGAATAATATCTTGAATTTTACAAGCCTACACTAAATCAACGTCATGTCACAAAATAAAACTATAGATTTCTACTGTGATCTGTCTTAAATCACACAATATTCAATCGGAGAATGATTTAATTTTATTGTTAAATAATTCGATAACAACTGCCTACCACGAGCATTAAACCTAATATTGCGTCTTCTTTGTAAACTGAAATTAAATTTATAAAAGATTATTCTGCGTAAAAAATCAAATTAGGTACATATCTTATTGAAACCATTAAGATGTAGATCTTTATAATTGAGCCTGTGCGTGACATTTCCAACAATTTCACAAGTGCGTAACGTTAATACTCAGACCAGCCTGTGCATCTACCCTGGCTGGTCAAAGTATTCAATGTTCGCTCAGTAGATAGCTACGGACCTTACGACTGTGATCAATCATAAAACATTTTTGAGGCAGTCCGGGGATGCTTAGGTAGCTTAATGTCTGTCCATCACGCATCAAATTGTTTGAATTGTCACGCACAGCTCAATTGTTTGGCGTCCAGAACGTCGCAACTACAGCTTTGTTTAAAATGTACAGGTTTAAACGTATTTTTCATCGAACGACGATATTTGTAAACAATTTTCGGTATATTGCTCTTCCATAGTGAAATTAATTGGGTTAGATGCAAAGGGAAGGTAACACAAAAACATGTAACCGGTCATGTGAAAGAGGACCCCTTGTCGGTCCACGCAGTCTAACTTGGATCGACGCTTAACGCAATACCTAGTTGGTCCTCTTGACTCTTGATACATTGAACTCAATTTCTAAGCAATAGATTTATGGGTATTTTTTTTGTTGTTGTTTTTGTTTTTGCTCCAATGGTGACTTTACCATTCAAAAACATTTAGGAAACGGTGAAACAGGCGAATTAGAAAAGTCACAACCTCGCATTTTTGTTCAAGTTTCGGCTTTGATTCTAAAAGTCAAAAAGTTTGGGATGAAAAACGATCGAGCAAATGTAATTTTTGGTATTTCGCTTTCTTTTATGAAATATGTCTTTTTCCGTGCAAATGATATATATTGCGTTGCGTGTTTAACCTCTTCAAAGTTTGAGAAACTTTCGCTGACCTGACCCATTTCAAATAACCAGTTTAAATTAAAGTATTATTTGGGAGGGACCATGAACCAATTTAATCATGTTTCATATCATTGACGTAATGGCGAAAATTCCGAAATTTGATTATCCTCCATTTATTGTCCTCTCATTATTCTTTTTAATGACGAACAATGAAATTCTAGATTAACTTTCGCCTGTAAATTGGAGTTACGGCATACTCGGGTCAATGCTTTTAACCGTGGATCTGCAGAGTAAACCTTGTTGGCTTGGATAGTCAACCGAAATGCTCTGGCACCAAATTATAAAACTGCTATTAACACAGAATATTTTACAATACAACCAAAAGTGTTGCAAATCCTTTTTTGACTGTGATAGTCGAAAACATAGTGATTAGACACAAAAATCACGAAATCGGAATATTTTCATTTTGACGCGTGAAAAGGGGTTTTGTTGAAGCTTATCTATATTTTTCACGATGTAAAACGCCACACGGGAAACAAATTCCAAATTTTAACTGAGACTTTATTTCTAGACGTCAGTATAGATGATGGCTTGTGTTTTTCAAGAGGCATTTGAAGCTATTCCCGCATCCCGTATATTTCACTGGAAATTGACATTTGTGGCTGATAAGGGAAATAAAAGTTTGTGTTCGGGATAAAAAATGAAGATTGATGCCAGTCTAAAAATCGACTTTTCTTTTTAGAAGATTGATACAGCTATCAAAGATATTGTAATCTGCCTTATAGGTTGCACAAGTTAGTGTAAAATCTTAAGCATTCTATCTGCTGGCGGCTGTCTTTCAATTGACTATTACTCTTTGATTCGTGATACTTTTATTTCATGAGCCAAAGTCGAATTGAGATCGGCGAAGCGGACCCATCGGGGATTGATTTTACCCCAAATACCCTGTCGAGATATTCACGATTAGTCGTCAATATGGCGGTAAGATGGCGGATACTAGTCGCCGATTTCTTACAGTAGTAAGTCGGTAGGAACGAGATTAAACAATAACTTCCCCCAAACCGGTCGGAGCTTTGCAGGTGCTCGGCCGGACTATGGCCGTTCACCGTCGATAAGTCGCCCTAGCAATATCGACTAGTCGGTGGGCGTCCGTTATATCTTGTAGGTAAAGGTAACCGACGCGTCGCCGAGCTCAAAGAAAACAAGTCATCTGACTCGGACTTGTCGCCTACTGAATGACATTTATTGGTTAGTCGTTGACTTCATCATCAGACCCACAAAAAGTTGACGATAATGCAAACGTCAACGTGTTGGAGCGTCCATGTGACATAAGCTTTCACTTGTTGTACTCGATCCAATTAATTCCTTTTCATTTTTTACACGCGCGGAAATTTCACAAAAAATCTGAGAAATACAAAAAAACTTTCGAAGTCGTTCAAAATGATCAATATTTCAATCACGTCGATCAATTATTAGCATGACTTTATTGACTGGTGTTATTTTTTTAATCGTCTGATTTGTCCGTGAAGACAGAAAATCAGAAAAAAACGCATTGTGAAACATTGCTGACCTGTCACTCATTATTTTTCGTAAACTTTCGTTAAAATCCACGAGGTTTTTAAACGAATTTTATTGCAAGATCAAATAAATTACTGCAATTGTTATAATTGGATACGTAGCGCATTGGTCTAAACCGTTCGCACATTAGAGTCAATGAACTAACTGACCCGGTTCGTGACGCGCGCTGTCGGATACAGTAAATTTATTTCCAAATTGCTTTTGCTTAATTTTATTATTTTTTAAATAAAGGGACAGTTTTATTGTCTCTTAATTTTCTTCTGTGTAATATACTATGTTAACATTTTTTTTCTGAATAAAATCTCTGATTCCTTTAATTTTCATGGAATTGTTGTAACCTATTCAAGCTCGGGTCACGAGACTTCTGAACGTCAACTTAACCTTTTTTTGTTGTTTCTCAACGCTTCACCTAAGCGACCGAAATGAGTTATCTCCTTTCGTTGCTAATGATATTATTACTATTTTCCGTATCGTGCGACACTTCTCATCGCTGCCGTTGCTTCTGTTTATTCTTTTTACAGAATTCTTTATCCATCTATTATTTTATTTTTCTTAATGGACAAGCAGGCTATGACAGAGATCGAGAAAAGAGGAGTGTTATAAATTTATCTTGTACTTTTGTGTTGTGCGTAGACTACTAAGCAACAGGAAATCACTTGATGCAGAATATAACACAGATCACCCACTCAGAACGATGAACAAAATTAAGACAACTCTGCCATGTTTTTTTTATATAAAAAGGTTTAAAATATATCCATTAAAAGTATCACCGTATTAAAAAAATAAAATTAAAAGAAAAAAAAACAAGAAGAAAAGAAATGACGAGAAGGAGATTCGATCTTCGGACCTCTGCATTGGTAGTTCCTTACCTTAAACCTATAGCTATGTGTGGTCATTTATCACAATTGGGTATATTTTGTGGGGTTTTTTTTAATGTACTCTTCGTGTATTTTTAATCTGTATAAGGAAGTGGGTTCCGAATATCAATGAAGGTCATCAGGAATATGAATTGAGCGACAGGTAAAAGATGTTTAACAATAGATTACATTACGTAGATTTTATTTCACTGCGGTTAAAATAATCGCTTACTTCATCCAATTGGACGAAATTATCGACTATCTTTCACCTCCTTTAAAATCTATCAAAACTCGCTCATCATATTCATTCAATTTCATTCAAAGAAAATTCCTAAATCATTCAACTTGTCAATTTCATGCAGTTTCTAAATTGACTTAGGTTTATGGTAATCACAGTATATTGAATAAGTGGTCATTGAATACCGAATATATTGAACGAGTCATCTTTTAAACAGATAAAAACGGGGCATTATCGAGTTTTATCTGATGAGTTGACGATTGTTATCAAGCAAGTAGTTAATGAGCACAAATCAACATTCCATTGATAGTATTACCGGGTTTTTTTAAATTGGGGAAATTCCAGAAATTAATCGATTCAAGTTATTCCGAGAAACATAAAACGCATGCATTGTGACGTCATTTTCACAACGAAAGGAAGCGTTGATATACGTTCCTAGCTCATTTTCATAGTTATTCCACTAGTGAAATAATATTCGTGCAATATAAAAAAAATAATAATTAATATTAAATTCTCTCCCGCGACGTAGATCGTACATGTATCATAAGGCATCATTCGTTTAATTGGTGTTGATATATCGTTTCATTGGTTCAACGTTATTCCAGCATTATTGGCGAAAATATTGTAAAGTAAATTGAAATCTAGTAATTGCATAAGTCAGTGAGACACAAATTCAATGTGATTATACTCGCTATGATAATAAAGTTTCTTCCAAAGTCTCCCTGTGGACATGCCTGACATTTCTACTGAAATTGAATATTACGTTGTACAGTAACTTTACCCTTAAAACAAAATAATTTGAAATACGGAATAATTTTAAAACGCAATTAAAAAATAAACCATAATTATTTTAAGTAAGAACTTGGAAAAAATTTGGACGTGCTCGTACCTCCATTTTGCATAAAGCTTTCGTATGTAAATGCTTTAAGGCGTTCACGATTATAACTAGTAATTTGACCAGAGCAGTTCAAAATTTGAATGTCGACGAGGTGCTGACAAAGAAATCTGTCTGTATTTAAACATTTCAGTTGAATAAAATAGCTGTAAAGGTTTTCGAACATAAACTTATTATGGAGATTTTTTTTATGTATGAATGATATTAGGATCCGGACATGATTTTCGTTTCCCTTTTTCCCTTTGGCCGTCTATGCTTGATTATGTTGGTCCTTTACGCACATGTCAAAATGTTGGAAATGTCACGCACTGGCTCTAATCATTCATTGGAAGCCACTGATGGACATGTCTTTCTACAATGCTTCCCTCTGGGCAATTTTTGAAATAAAGAAACGAAGATTTTTTTCCTGTAAATTACACGTGCCTAGGATTAAGCCTTTCCACAGATGAAAATGATATAAGCCTGTGCATGACATTTCCAACAATTTGAGATATGAGTGAATTGCAAACATTGGGCAGCCTTGACAGTCAGATAGTGCAATTAGAAGATTACCTATCTGTCTAACGTTTCTTATAGGCCTTATCTATCTATATAGCCAAAAGTGAAGACTATGGACAGACTGTGCAGATACACAGGCGGGCCAGAGTCTTTGCTAAGCGCAAATTTGAAAATTTTGAAAATGTCACGCACAGGCTCGTGTATATTTGACCGAATGCAGGTTATGTCATCCTCAAACTTATTTTCAATGTGTTTTTTCAGCAATATACTTTTCAGTTTATTATGGTAGAAGAACATGTTTTAAAACATGCAAATCGCAATGACACGCCTAACCAGCAACCATTTCCATTTCATTTATATATCGAAGTCAATATCTCGAAGGCCATCATCTGCTCTGCTTTATTCGGTTGGTTGATCATAAAGTACTACTTTCCGTTTATATGTGAAGTTAATGCAATTTTCGGTTTGACGTATTATTCAGTCGAGGCGTGCATCTATAGCCCGATGGATATTACGATGAAGGGCACATTCCAAATTTGATTTCGAAGATTTGGCACCAATCCTGAATTCGAGAATCAAAAGCTTTTATATTAGAATTTTTCTTCGCATGGTAATATTTCTTCATACTAATGTTTTCATGTTAATGTATGGATGTCTTTATTCTTTAAAAAGTATTTGACAGAACTATAAACGAATCATTCCATTAGAAATAATTCAAATATTTTCGACGAGGCTCCCGGAGTTGATTTCACCGACTGTAATGACGTTAAACATTGTATTGCATATGACATATGGGTGTCTCGGGAATTTCTCCTTATTGATGATGCTGGAAAGAAATATTGTTATGCACAATTATACCCTGGGACAAACATGTCCTCAATTTTATGTACTTGAGCTCTTCTCTGTTTTTTTTCCTTTTTTTCTTTCATAGATTGACTTATTTTGGAGAAAATTCTTTCAATAGTATCTTTCGACATATCTACAAACGAATCATTCAATATTTATTATAAATAACAACTTATAAATATTTTCTTTTATTTTCATACACTTATTCGGATTTAAGATTTGAGAAGATTCTCACTTGAGCCTTAGAAAGGTTAATAACCTCAGGCCCAGATCTATGTTCAAATATTTGCGACGAGGCCCCCGGAGTTGATTTTGCCGACTGTATTGACGTGAAACATTGTATTGCATTTGACATATGGGTGTCTTGGGAATTACTCCTTATTGATGATGCTGGAAAGAAATATTATTATGCACAATTATACCCTGGGACAAACATGTTCTAGAATTTATGTACTTGAGCTCTTCTCTGTTTTTTCCCTTTTTTTTCTTTTTTAGCTTGACTGATTTCGAGAAAATTCTTTCAATAGTATCTTTCGACATATCTACAAACGAATCATTCAATCCGGGCCAGAGGTTATAAAACTTTTCTCATTCTCAATCCAAAATTTTCTTAAATTTCAATTTTAGATTAAAGCCGTAATTCTGTTTTAATACTCATTCTAATCTATTAAAATAAAAGATAATGTTAAGAAGTTGTTATAAATAACAACTCATAAATATATTCTTTTATTTTCATACACTTATATAAATTCAAATTTTGAGATGATTCTCAATTGAGCCTGAGAAAAGTTTTATAACCCCAGCCCCGATCTAAATTCCAATATTTGCGACGAGGCCACCGGAGTTGATTTCGCGGACTGTATTGACGTTAAACATTGTATTGCATATGACATATGGGTGTCTCGGGAATTTCTCCTTATTGATGATGCTGGAAAGAAATATTGTTATGCACAATTATACCCTTTGGACAAACATGTTCTAGAATGTATTTATTGGGTACTAATCTATTTCATTATTTTTAGGTTGACTTATTTTGGAGAAAAATCGGAGTGTAATTGCCAAATAGCCTTTGTGTCGCTGTCGGAGTTGGGATTGCAAATCTTTGATTTATCCGTTATATCATGAATCTTTTTGGAATGAAATTGATTTTTTTTAAATAGAGCCTGTGCGTGAGATTCCCAACAATCTAAATACATTGTATGCGCAAAGCTAAGCCTCTGACCAGTCTGTGCATCCGCACAGTTTGTATAGAGTCTTTAATATGCATTACATGTTAGTGATAAAATAAGGTCTAAAAGTATCTTTAGACCATCATGTAACTTTATATTTACAGTATGGGCTGTCTACGCCACTCAATGTTTGCACGTCACGAAAATTTCAAATCGTTGGAAATGTCACGCACAAGCTCACTTGTTCGTCGCATGGTAATATTTCTTCATGTTTTTTGCAAACGTTTTCGTGTTAACGTAGGGTTGTTTTTATTCTTTCAATAGTATCTTTCGACAGATCTACAAGCGAATCATTCAATCCGGACCAGAGGTTATTAAACTTTTCTCATTCTCAATCCAAAATTATCTCAAATTTCAATTTGAGATTAAAGCCGTAATTCTCTTTTAATACTCATTCTTATGTATTAAAATAAAAGATAATATTAATAAGTTGTTATAAATAACAACTTTTTTATATTTTCTTTTATTTTTATACACTTATTCAGATTTAAAATTTGAGAATGTTCTCAGTTGAGCCTTAGAAAAGTTATATAACCTCAGGCCCAGATCTTAATTCAAATATTTTCGACGAGGCCCCCGGAGTTGATTTCGCGGACTGTATTGACGTTAAATATTGTATTGCATATGACATATGGGTGTCTCGGGAATTTCTCCTTATTGATGATGCTGGAAAGAAATGTTATTATTCACAATTATACCCAGTGGCAAACATGTTCTAGATTGTATTTATTGGGTTCCACTATGTTTCAATTTCTCTAGCTTGACTGATTTTGGATTCTGTTTTACATGTGATACTCATTGTAATGTATTAACATAAAATATAATATTAATAAGTTGTTATAAATAACAACTTATTAATATTTTCTTTTATTTTCATACACTTATTCAGATTTAAAATTTGAGAAGATTCTTAGTTGATTCTTAGAAATGTTTAATAACATCAGTCTCAGATCTAAGTTCAAATATTTGCGACGAGGCCCCCGGAGTTGATTTCGCGGACTGTATTGACGTTAAACATTGTATTGCATATGACATATGAGTGTCTCGGGAATTTCTCCTTATTGATGATGCTGGAAAGAAATATTATTATGCACAATTATACCGTGGGACAAACATGTTCTAGATTTATTGTTCTTGGTTTTTCTCTGTTTAAATTTCTTTCGCTTGACTGTTTTTTGAGAAAATTTATAATCGTATGAAAACAAAAAAAAAATAATCCTGCTTTTTTCTAAATTTAAGGAATTTACCCAACCAATTAATGTTAATTTTGAAATAAAGGGCGCCAAAGATTTTATTCGAATTACTCTGCTTTTCAAAAATAATCTTCAAGTTAATTTTGAATTTCCTGTTCGACAAGTGAACATGCTATTATATACACAGAGAAAAAAAGTATTGCAATCCGATTTTCAATAAAGTAGGTCTTAAGAAAGGCAAACTATGGTAACTACGCACATTAAAGAAAGAAGAAAATATTTACAGCGCACTTTATGACCTTGAATGAAACGTAAAAATGCCACTATAAGTTATTCCATGCCGTTACAACAAGAGTACGTATTTTCAATAAATATTCTGACACGATTATCTATGGCTGTATCGACGAAGCTAGGTGAGATTTCAAACTGATCATTGTCTCTAATCAAAGAGTAAGCATCATTATTACTGTAAAGTCAATAGCCTGTGTTATGGGAGACCTCTCTCAGCAATGTCCTCCATAGCTTCATTGGTTTAAGGTAACTGCGGACACATAGAGGGCCATTTAAGATCCAAATTTTAAATTGTCTGCAAATCATGCCTTATGCTATGAACCTGAACTTTGAAGTACCCGCTTTCATATTTCGGTCATAAAAAGGAATTTCATAATGTAAAATTGACGTCATGACGTCATAAAGGGGCCGACCCTTTTTTTTAGGGACCAAAATCAGTAATTGTCCATTATTTCGGAAATTATAAACCGATTTTAATCCCGAAAACGCCATTCGCTTCGAGTTAAGACGCCCGATGTGATGTGTTCATTGATATGAAGATATAAGTGTAAGAAATACCATAAAGTGTAACGTATGAAATGTAAATGCCTTCTGTGTTGCTGTTTTCGAGTACAGTTACTGAAAATGTTGCCTTCTTTTTCTAGAAAATTTGTTCGGTGACCTATGCTGAAATTTAGATATGTTGCTGCCAAACCATTCTGCTGAAGATTTTTTGAATAAAAATTATGTGTCTTCGGGTTGGATTTCTTGTAAAATTCGACTCCGCGAAGATATCGCAAATCAAAAGATATTTCAACGCCGCGTCAAATGTTCACAAAAGCTGTCTTTTTAAATTGATGAAATACTAAGTGAATTGTTGTATTTCTTAGATTCACATTCAGATTTCATACTTCTGAATCCTATATTTTATAATAAACCTTAATTACAAACAATTTAGAATGCGTTTGACTCGGAGATTGTTGCCAAAGAAGCATAGTACCGATGGTTTTGATGCGACGTCAAAATCGTCGAAAAGTGTTGCAACAATTTCGGAAAATCGAATTTAATAAAAAATCTAACCCGAAGTCATATCACTTTTATTTCATTAATGCAAAGCATATTCTTTCGCCACAAAATAACAAAAAATCAGCATAGGTTACCGGGCAAAATTTTGAGAAATTTCTATTCATTTACAAACAATGAAATGAAAAAAGGTACGTCAAATATTAAAAGTCGCGTAATAGATAGCGTTTCAGGCATATTTTTTTATTTAAATGTACACGGAAATTGAACGGCTTGCTCAGGCGGTCTTGGACTTTCTAAATGAAACTTTTTTCGTAAAAATCTGCCGATTAATTCAGAAATAATTGCCAATAATGATTTTTGAAGATCGAAAAGGGGTTGGCCCCTTAATGACGTCACGACGTCAAATAAATGAGCTTCAGACCCTTTTCATTGTGTGTTAGCTAATTCCCGCACTTCAAATATAAACCTCAGCAATTATTGTGAGATTTAAAGAAAGTCGAAAATTCGACAATATTATCTGTCCGCAGTTACCTTAAATAAAATGTCTGACACGTCCGTCAATGAAAATCTTCTTTGGTTCAGTGGCTGGCGCATTTGACTTGCAAACAAATTCTTAAAATATTGTTGTCCGCGTGGGTTCGAGTCCGGCTTGCGACGGATAACTTAGTACCAAAATTTTTTATACTATAAAATCAGGAAAAAATGAAATATGATTATAAGAATGTTGGAAAATGGTCGACTTTTATCAGTTTATCAAATTTTAAGAAGAAATAAAGCTTTATAATGATAAGAATACTTAAAATGTAAACATAATAGGGAGACCCTAGAAATTGGTCTTTTTTATTTTTTGGAAATTGAAAAAAATCGAATTTGACCAAAAAGGTGTGGTTTTTTTTAATTGAATTTCGTTCAATATGAGAGCCGGCGCTGTCAATAACAGCCTGACAGCGCCTCTGCATACTCCTGATAAAGTTCTGGATTACCTTTGAAGAACAACAGACCATTCTTCTCTAAGGATCTGGTCGAGCTTCTGTAGTATCCTTGAATGGACCTGGCGAGCTGAAACTCTGACCTGTAGCTCATTCCACATATGCTCTATCGGATTGAAGTCCGGTGAGCTCGCCGGTCAGTCCAGACGTTGAATGCCCTCTTTTTTGCGATACTCTTGGACTATACGGGCCGAGTGTGGACGGGCATTATCATCCATTAAAAAGAATCCATCCCCAATAGCACCAGCGTAAAATCTTACGTGGGTATTGCGGATTTCATCAATGTACCTACGAGCTGTCAGAGTACCTCTTTCTAAAATATCAAGATCAGTCCGTCCATCACAGCTGATGCCATCCCTAACCATGATGGACCCCATTTTGCTGCATGAAACCTTTCCCCCGGCCTTCTCCACACCCTAGCCCGCCTATCAGTGTAGTCTAGGCAATACCTGGACTCATCCGTAAATAGCGCGGGGTGCCAGCATCTTATGCGCCAGCCAACGTGGTCCAATGTCCAGGTTAACCGACCCGACAATGAACATGGGACAGTGGAATACGAATACATGGTCTTCTTGACCTCAGGTTATGCTCATGCAGCAGTGTTTGTATGGTTTGAACCGAAAACGGCACCCCCGAGGTCAGAACGTAGCTGCGTTGCCGTAGCAAACCTATTTCTTCGGGCTTGAGTTACCAAAAAAGTTCTTCTGCGACGGAGGTAGCTCTACTCCTACCTCCACAATGTCTCCTTACAGGTGTACCATACTGTTGATATCGTGCCCAAGCTCTGGTTACAACAGTTTGGTGTACCCCCAGTCCCATTTCAACATCACTGTGGATAACCCATTGCTCCACCATACCTACAGCACGCAAAAATTGTTCGACAGATGAATATCGTCGGACATTTGGATTAGCCATAAATAGCGACTTAAAAGTCAATAAAGTACTGAAAAATAGAAACTAAGCATCTACACGAAACCTTTACACGTAGAAAATGAGAAAGGACAGGTAAGATATCAGGGTTCCTCATTTTGCACGAGTCTCGCGAGAACATTGCGTGTCAAATTTGGTAAAGTATACATTAGATATCTTGTCAATACATTATTGTACAATTTTAAACATTTAAAAGTTTTTTTTTAAATCAGCTCCTGTAAGACAGCAAAACAGTTAGATGCTTATCAAACTTTGAGTTGTAAAACATGGGGGCTCGTCCGAGAATGGCCATTGAGCCATTTATGTCGGCATTGTACCGACTTGGTTAGCTTAGAAAGCATATTACTGCCTAGATAGGCTTATCGTCATCAATATATGATGAATCTTAAGGGGGTGTAATTGGAGACCACTCTCACCACTGTACTGCATAGCTTCTTTGGTTTAAATACAATGTCTGACACCTGTGTCAGGAAAGATCTTCTTTGGCTTAGTGGTAAGAGCATTGGACTTGTAAACCAAAAATATAAAAATTGTTGTCCGCGTGGGTTCGAGCCCGGCTCGCGACGGTTATTTTCAGCTATGCTTCGATTGATAACAGTTCGTTGCCTGTATATGTACCATCACCCTCTACCACAGCATACGTTCTTCTCCCAACACCTTAGTTCAGAAGCTGATTTGCAATGTTGTCATTAACTTTGCAGCATCTGTCCGAAAAATTGCCAGATTTTGAATTCAAAGTAGAAGTTCACACAATCATTGACAAAAATAATGCCTCGCATACGCTCTATGAAGATATCTGGCTTTAATGTAGGTACTTTTCTATCTACATACAGATAAGAACATCTTGAAATTGACATGGTGAATTACTTTGGAATGATTAAGGAATGAAATTGAATGAGTGTGAGGACCTAGTTTTGAGTGAATTAATGGGAGGTAATGAAATATCGCAAATTTTGTTCATGATGAACAAAATTAGCGATATTGATTATCCCCCCTTTAATAAAATATGCATACGAATTCTATAGATAACTTACTATTTATTCAAGAGCCTATTAGTCGCTTACAATTTGAATTATGTCAGTGAAATCGCGATTCTATATCCAAATTTATTTTGAATGACGTGGTTGATTCTATTTTACAATGCGTTTGGGCGTTTTTGATTGGTTTGAGTGAGTGTTTGGAATGAATGAATGGATAGCTGAATGCATGCATACAAATTCTATAAAAAGCTTCATATTTTTTAAGGGACCAATCAGGTGCTTAAATCAAATTGTATTGGTGAAACGATTTTTTATCGATTCGAATGAGGTTGTATATTGTTGCGATTCATTTCGGAGTTGGGTTTTTTCTAATATGAGTCTGTGCGTGACATTTCCAACAATTTCAATAGTGCGCAACGCAAAGCTGCACAGGCTGACGAGAATCTTCACTATGCACAATATAGAACGATAAGGTCTCAAGCTATCTTAATGCGGTCAGCATATATCATTATTACATTGTGTCGATGCGAACTCCACGTTTGTACCTTGCGCAGATGTTAAATTGTTGGAAATGATACTCATATTTGAGTGGGTGTTTTGAATAAATATTCGGAGCGCTGAGCGAGCGGTTTGAATGATTTTTGGAAAGAAAAAGTTCAAAGCGAATTTGCGATCATAATTATTTAAATTCAATAGTCTAGTTCGTCGTGCTGGATTTAAAAGCGAACCATGTTTAGGACCGATATTCTCGTATAGTCTGCAAAGTGCTATAATGGAGCATCATGTTGGAGTTCAATAACTCAGAATGTAACAATAACGAAAATAAATAATATTCGTAAGCCTTAGATGAGAAAGAAATACATGTATTCATAGAGTATTTTTTGTGGGAGTACAATATATTTTCTTTCTTCCAACCATATTATTATATCCGAACTTTACCTATTTCTGAGTCATTTATTGTCTATGAAAAAATCAATCGTACATTATTTGTTATCAATAAAAATAAAAAGATCAATTGTTTTTGTGCACTCGTGGATAAATATATTGTCAATATTCTCAAGAAGCATCTCGTTAACTTAACTAAGTGATTTTGGAGAAAAATGTATGATTTAAAATAGAGTTCGAAATTATCATGGCCAACTAGAGGTCACCATTGAAAAAGAAAGTTTTACAGTAGGGTAGAAAGATCAATATTGATCCAGAAAATCTTTCTACGACAAAAAAGAGTTGACACTTGTAATTTTGCGCACTTCAAAGACAATCATTTCTCGTGTGACGGTTCGTATTTAAAAAGAGAAATAAATTTAAAAACGTCATTGAATACAGACGTTGATTGTGATGTAAGATGAACGCGTCAACGTCAGTGTCGGTGAGGCAATCACCAAAACGTAAAGGCAAGAAAGCTGCCGGACAATACACAGGCGATCTAGAGGTAAGATTTTAGTTATTTTTGTGCTCACGTTAACCTTAGAGTGCTGAATAAATTTTGGCTTAAAATTTTGCATCAAAATTAAAGGACAAAAAGAACTGAAAGTATCAACTGTAGGTCAATTTTTATTTGAAAAAAAAAAACCCAAACTAAATCTATGGGCAATCCTGGTTTAAAAGTGAGAAAGAAGTGGTAAAGACTAACATCAAACTGCACATATATGCAGGCTGATGTTTGTCTATAGCTCCTGCCAAAGCAGAAATTCCGCGTTCAGCATGACAAGGGTTAACAACATCAGGTAATTGATAAGGTAAATGATTTTAGGATAATTTAGGAATTAAATTGAATGAGTGGGAAGAGTGAGTTTTGAGTGCCATTCAAGGGAGGTAATCTATTTTCGCTAATTTTGTTCAGGATCAACACAATTAGCGAGATTTATGACAGCCCTTTAATAATATATGCATACAACTTCTACAGAGATAATAGCTTCCTTTTTCTTCAAGAATCTACAAAGTCAATTATGTCAGTGAAATCGCTTTTTTTTTCTTGCTATTCTTATTTTGAATGTAGTTGTTGATCTCATCCTTTTAGTCATTCAGAACTGAGACGATGAAAAAGCATGCGTATTAGGACCATATTTGAAAAATCCAAGATGGGACCCATTAGCATAAATGAAAGGTTTTCATCCACTGCTACCCAATTACAGCTGGGTTGATTGAGGCAGTGACTATTAATTTGCTTGCCTAAGGAAACACCTCGCTGTCACCAGGACTCAAATCCCTGACCCTGGTTCAGGAGAACGACGCTCTAACCACTGAGCTATCGAGGCAATCTTGTTATAGACTGCATTCACTGGACACTGCCCTAGCTAAACTGCTGTTTTGTTTAGGTCTAACGGAAACCCTCGGCGATTCTAAGTAAGAGACCTCGAAAATACAAGGGCCCAGTCAAAAGCGGGATTTACAATAGTTTTGCAAGCATCAAGAAAATGTTGCGTAAATCTAGATCAACGAATTTTCTTTGAAAAAAACTTGATGTACTCTTATTTGACAATAAAACTGCGTTTTGTTATCAAGATATCATAAGCCCAAACCATAAGATAATATATCCATAAACTAAGGTAAAGGATAAAAGATACTAATATCTTTTTACGCGTATTGACCGAAGTAATACCTGAAATGCCTAAAATTAGGATCCAAAATAACTACACTTTCGTCCGCGGTTCTGTCAAGCCCTGCGTTCAGGATGAATACGTAAGCGAAGGGCTTTCAATTTGATACCTCACTTTGCACGTATGTGCACGTGCAAAGCAGGGCATCATCTTAAAGCGCTCGCGAAACGCTTTTACATCATGCCCTGCGTTCAGGATGAAAATGTTAGCGAAGCGCTTTCAAAATGATACCTCGCTTTGCACGTCTGTGCACGTGCAAAGCGGGATATCATCTCAAAGCGCTCGCGAGACGTTTTTACATCCTGAACACAGGGCAGAATATAGGGCAGTTTACGAAAAAGCGCGTGCGTTTTTCCGAATGTTGTTTTAGTATAGTGTTACGTTCTTAGATATGACAGACTTATTTAAGTTTGTCAAAGGCGTTAGCTCCATAAACGGTCGTTTTCAGATGTCAAAAACGGTAAATGTAATTTATATTTTCTTACGAGTGCTATAATGTATTTTAGGTGCTAAGGAAATGGAATTCGTGCTAATAATGTTTCTTTTGGGAATTATTTTCTCATATACGGGAAAGAAATGTCGATTTATCATTTCGCTATGATTAGAAGAAATTGCTTTTCCAATGAAACATTCCACTAACGACTATGAACTCTGGCGGAGTGTTGGCTTTTTCCTTTCAAGTACTCCTCTATAAGGCTCGTTGAATGCTATGACATTTCTGTGTGGTTCGTTTTATTTGCGGGAGACAATTGACCTTAAGATGAGAATGACATAGTACAATCAAATAAGCCTGTTCGTGACATTCCAACCGGTTACCAATGTGCGTCAAGCAAGGACTCTGACCAGCCTGTGCACCTGCACAGTCTGACCAGAGTCGTCACTTCGCTATTTGTATATAGATTAGGTCTCAAATTTTCTTTCGACATTCTGGTAATCTTTTAATCAAACTTTGTGGCCGTCTATGCTTGATTATGTTGGACCTTTACGCACATGTCAAATTGTTGGAAATGTCACGCACTGGCTCTAATCATTCATTCGAAGCGACAGATGGACATGTCCTTCTACTATTCTCCCGTCTCCTCATTTTTTGAAATATAGAAATGATGAATTTTTCCTGTAAATTACACATGCCTTAGAATAAGCCTTTCTGCCGATAAAAATGATATGAGTCTGTGCATGACATTTCCAACAATTTGAGATATGCGTGAGTTGCAAACATTGAGTAGCCTAGACAGTGAGATAGTGCAATTAGAAGATTACCTATCTTTCTAAGGTTTCTTATATGCCTTATCTATCTATAAAGCCAAAAGTGAAGACTATGGGCAGACTGTGCAGATACACAGGCTGGCCATAGTCTTTGCTAGGCGCAAAGTTGGAATTGTTGAAAATGTCACGCACAGGCTCATATGAATTTGATCGAATGCAGGATACGTCATCCTCAAACTTATTTCATTGTCTTTTTTCAGCAATATATTTTTCCGTTTATTATGATATGAGAACATATATAAAAACATACAAATTGCAGTGACACGCCTTGAACCAGCAACTATTTTCATTTATATATCGAAGTCAATGGTCCAATTTATTTCTGAACCTGGGCGGGTATTGTTGCCCGCATTTCAGAGTATTTCTCAAAAAGCGGGCTACCAGCTCTAGACTGGTCCACATATCGATAGGCTATTCTGATATTCGACAGTGAGACCAGTCTACACCCGACCCGAAAGCGGGCCAGAAATAAGTTGGCCCAATATCTCGACGGCCATCATAAGATGATTCTGTTTTGCTTTGTTTCGTTGGTTGATCATGAAATATTACTTCGCGTTTATATGTGAAGATAATGCAATTTGCGGTTTGACGTATTTTTCAGTCGAGGCGTGCATCTGTAGCCCGATGGATAATACGATGAAGGGCACATTCAAAATTTGATTCCAAAGAGTTGGCATCAACCCTGAATTCGAGATTCAAAAGCTTTTAAATAAGAATTTTTTCTTCGCGTGCTAATATTTCTCCATGCTAATGTTTTCATGTTAACGTATGGTTGTTTTTATTTTTTGAAAACTATTCGACAGATCTATACACGAATCATTCTGTTAGCTCTTAATTCAAATATTTGCGACGAGGCCCCCGGAGTTTATTTCGCGGACTGTATTGACGTTAAACATTGTATTGCATATGACATATGGGTGTCTCGGGAATTTCTCCTTATTGATGATGCTGGAAAGAAATATTATTATGCACAATTATACCCTGGAACAAACATGTTCTAGATCGTATTTATTGGGTACTACTCTGTTTCAATTTTTTTAGCTTGACTGATTTTGGAGAAAATTCGAAGAGTAATCGCCTGATAGTCTTTTTGTGACGGTCGTTGTCGGAATGGAACATCGTTCACCTCTATTGTATTGTACATGAATAATTTTCGAAAAGAATTTTTTATTGAGCCAGTGCTTGAGATTTCAATTTTTTTATATGAGCAAAGCTAAGACTCTGACTAGTCTGTGCATCCGCACAGTCTGTCTAGAGTATTTACTGGGCGTTACATGTAAGTAATAAGATAAGGTCTCAAAGTATTTATAGACCAACATAACTTTATATTAACAGAATGTGCCTTCTACGCTACTCAATGTTTGCACATCAAGAAAATTTCAAACCATTGGAAATTACACGCACAGGCTCAATTGTTCTTCCCATGGTAATAATTCTCCATGTTTTTGCTACCATGATCATGTTAACGTAGGGTTGTTTTTATTCTTAAATTAGTATCTTTCGACAGACCATTTAACGAATCATTCCATCAGGGACCGAAATTATAAATCTTTTCTCATTCTTAATTCATTTTTTTCTCATTTCAAGTTGATTAAAACCGTAATTCGGTTTTAATACCCATTCTAATGTATTGACATAAAAGATAATATAAATAAGTTGTTATAAATGACAACTTATTAATATTTTCTTTTATTTTCATACACTTATTCAGATTTAAAATTTGAGAAGATTCTCAGTTGAGCCTTAGAAAATTTTAATAACCTTGGGCCCAGATCTAAGTTCAAATATTTGCTACGATGCCCCCGGAGTTTATAACGCGGACTGTATTGACGTTAAACATTGTATTGCATATGACATATGGGTGTCTCGGGAATTTGTCCTTATTGATGATGCTGGAAAGAAATATTATTATGCACAATTATACCCTGGGACAAACATGTTCTAGATTTAATGTATTGGGTCTACCCTGTTTCATTTTTTAGCTTGACTATTTTTGGAGGAAATTCGGAGAGAAGTTGCCCGTTAGTCTTTGTGTCGCTGTCAAAGTCGGAATGGCACGTCTTTGATTTTTACATTATACTTTACTTGATTGATTTTGGAATGAAATTGATTTTTTTTAAATTGAGCCTGTGCGTGAGATTTCCAACAATTTAAATATGAGCAAAGCTAAGAGTTTGATCAGTATGTGCATCCGCACAGTCTGTCTAGAGACTTTACTATGCGTTACATTACTAACGTGTTCACGTAACGTAGCGTTGATTTTTATTCTTCATTTTGCATCTTTCGACAGATCTATAAACTGATCATTCCATTGCATCTAAATTGGAAATTCTGACCCGTCACGCGAAAAGGGCCATCCGGGAATTCTGTAAAATAATTTTTTGAAAAAGAGATTTGATTCAGTTAGGTCAACCAGAAGTCGCATTTCAAAATTTCTTGTATTTATTGGGTACTACTTTGTTTCAATTTTTTAGCTTGACTGATTTTGGAGAAAATTCTGAGTGTAATCTCCGCATACATGTAATATTTGTGTCGCTGTTGTAGTCGAGATGGCACATCTTTGATTTTTACCTTATATTGTACACGTATAACTGTCACTTATATATTATCCACGATAAATGCCCTGGCAGGGCGGAGCCAAGTAATGGGATTGCATTTAAGGTTAAGGTAAACCAAGTTTTATTAACAACTACTTACTTCTATAAACAGTAAAAAGTATTTAATCATAGGTTGGGTAACAAAATCTCGTAACTTCAGCTTGTCAAATTGTGAAATTGAAAAGCTGTGTAATTTTGTAATGAAATTGTATTAATGCGAAGAGCGAGTTTGGGGTGACATTGATGGGAGGTATTCGGTGAAACATAAGTTTTTGAAATTTATAAAATGTCTTTTTTTCTAAACAAAGTACATATACATGTATACACAAATTTGACCTTTGATCCTTCTGTTAAACGTGTACGTCTGTAATTGTCTGTTAAGAAAAAATTGAGTCCTTTATCTATAAGAAAAAAGACTTGCACTTGAATAAATTTGAATAAGGAGTGTTTGGGTTATTCTCCCAGACTATATTGCATAGAAATTCAATTCAATACTTCTAATTTCACGCAACATCTAAACTAGTTAAAGTCCAATCAAAATCATGGAGCGGTAAGATCCTATTTTCAGACGAAAATTTCTAAGCACCCTTGTAAGCTGCACAAAAAAGAGTTTAACTTTAAGGTAGTCGACCCGTTAGCTCCGGAACATTTCGGAAGTAATGAACCTTAACAGTGTTAACCAAGGTTTCTTAATGATTTTCATTGAGAAACCTCAGTCAACATTGTGAAAGTTCATGAGTTCCGAAACGTTGCGGAACTAGTAAGGGTCTACTACCTTAAGCAGTGTCTATAACATCATACTCCTTATTTCGCTTCATTATTTGCACAAAAAAACATAATCACAAGTATTTCTAGCAAACAAAGATTAATTATGCATTAATTTCATTGTTCTTGAAAACTTCGATGCGATTGCTATATTTTCTAACAATAAATGCTATTTCAGTTAAAGTGTAGGGATTTCGGTCCCCGATGATATCAATTTGAACTCTTTAGTACTCTTTGATGACGAGGTCAAGGTCAAATGGTATAAGGTCAAATTCTTATATAATTTCAAAACATCGGCAAAACTTGACATTTTCAAATTCGTCTAGCCTTTTCAAAATAAAATGCCCATGCCAAGCATGTAGCTCGATGTATTAGTAATTGATAGGCTGTTGCAGATACCAAGGCCATTTTCAATCGACAAAAGTCATGATATGATCATCGATCATTGTCAAACTTCTTAACAAATGCTGTTTTGGAACCATTTATGATTCATTAATATTTTCCTTGAAAACAACCAATCAAAGTCTAATTTAGTGTCAAAAAAAGGAATGGATAATTATGTGCATTTTACAAGTCTACACTAAGTCAACGTGGCATCACAAAATAAAACTACAGTTAATAACGTCGAGAAATTCTTAAATCGAATGATTTTGGAATGATTTTGGAATGAAATTGAATGAGCGAGTAGAGTGAGTGTTTTGTGAAATAAAGGGAGGTAATCCAATATTGCTAATTTTGTGCAAGATGACAAAAAATAACTATATTATTACCTCCCTTTAATAACATATACGTATTTTCCGCTTGTGCGTCTTCAGATATTGTTAAATCTACACCAGCCAATAAAAACGTAGAATAATTTGATCGATTATAATTAAATGTTGATAGTCTTGAACGATTTCGAAATGTTTTCGAATGATTTCGGAGCGTTTTTTATCGATTTGAGTTAGTTTTTGAATGAATGAATGGAGCGCTGAGCGAATGCATTGGAATGATTTTGATTGGAATGAGTGTCAATTTCACGATGTTATTATCAGTATAGATCTTTACTGAGATCTGTCTTAAATCACATAATATTCAATCGGAGAATGATTTAGGTTGATTGTTCAATAATTTGATAACAACTGCCTACCACGAGCATTAAACTTAATTTTGCATCTTCTTTGTAAACTGAAATTAAATTTATAAAAGATTATTCTGCGTAAAAAATCAAATTAGGTATATATCTTACTGAAACCATAAAGATATAAGTCTTTATAATAGTATTGCGTCCCGAATATCGCAACTGCAGCTTTGTTCAATATGTACATTAATAATATGACCTACATCGCCGGAGTGAAATAACCTCGTTTAAAATGTTGATTTTACACGGGTTTTATTACACTAGTGGAATACTTATGCAAACGAGCTAAGAACGAAGAACAACGTTATATTTTTGTTAGAAAATGACGACATAATGGGTTTGCTAACGTCATTTTGAAAAGGGCGTTATTTGTTTCGCGGAATAACAAATGTACATGGATCAATAAATATCGTAATATTCTCGTTTTATCACCAAAATTCGAGTGATATTATAAATAGAATATCAGAAGTAGCTCATCAAATACCGATTTCTAGGCGCAGTCTAGTGATTATCTATTTATATGATTCGGTATTAAATGACCACTTATTCAATATCCCTCATGTTTTAACGTTTTTTTCCCCTCCAACGACAATAAATTGTAAGCGATTTTCGGTAAACAGTTCCTCCATTGGTTAAACTAATTGAGTTAATTCAATATCCCTTATGTTTTAACGTTTTTTTTTTTTTTGTTTGTTTTGTTTTTTTTCTCCAACGACGATAAATTGTAAGCGATTTTCGGTAAACTGTGTATCCATTGGTTAAACTAATTGAGTTACATTTAAAGGAAAGCTAACGTAGATCACCAGAAAACATGTAACAGGTCATGCAAATGATGACCCCTTGTCAGTCCGAGCAGTCTAACAAGGATCGACACTTAACGCAATACCCAGTTGGTCCTCTTGACTCTTTAAACGTTAATTTCGATCTCCAAGCAATAGATTTATCATTGTTTTGTTCGAATGGTGACTTTACGATTCAAAAACATAGACAAAACGGTGAAACAGGCGTATTTGAAAAGTCACAGCCTAGCATTTTTGTTCAATTTCGGCTTTGCTTTCAAAGTCACACAGTCTGGATGACAAACGTTCGAGCAAATGTAATCTTTGATATTGGGCTATCTTTTATACAGATACGATTTTTCCCCATGCAAATGATTTGTTAGCGTTACTTGTTTAACGTCTCCAAAGTTTCTGAAACTTCGCCGACCTGGCCCATTTGAAATGACCAGGTTAAATCAAAGTGTTTATGGGGGTGGGATGATGAGCCAATTTGACAGGTTTTTTTTTTTTTTTTTTTACATCAATGACATTATGGCAATTCGAAATATTCCGTTATTTGACCATCCTTTATTTATTGTCCTATTACTGTTCTTTTCCATGCTAGGTGACGAAAAAAGGAAATTCCTGTAGATTAGAGCTACAGTTGATAGCAATATGAAACTGAACAGTTGAGCGATTTTAGAATGGTTTTAGAATGATACTAAATGATTGAGAAGAGCGATTTTTAGTGAAATTTTGGAGAGATAATCCAATATCACTGCGATATGTATTAATTCCATTTCATAAAATATGCATAAAAGTTCTATAACTAACTTCCTATTTCTTCAGGAACCGATCAGATGATTGAAATTTCAACTATGTCAGTGAAATCGCAATTTGGTTCTTGTTTTATCAATAAGGTAATTGTTGATCTTATATTTTTTAGTCATTTTGATCGTTTTGAACGGATTGAGTGAGTGTTTGGAATGAATAAATGGGGCGCTGAGGGAGTGATATTGAATGGTTTTGATCGAGATGAATGTCAATTTCACGATGTTACTAACTGTACCAACTAAAATCTCGCGTCAATTCTTTTAACCGGGGATCTGCAAAGTAAACCTTGTTGGCTTGGATAGCCAACCGAAAAGCTGATCCCTCTGGCACAAACTTATTAAACTTGTATTTAAACAAAATATTTTTACAATACAACAAAGAACTTTTTCGACTATACATATAACTAATGGGAAAATCTTGTCACTTTTTTCACGGTGACCCATACCATTTGAATTAATACTGTCGTCAATAATAAACGCCTCAACCATAAAGAAAGGTGTTGTGTTTTTTTTACAAAAGACACACTCCTTGTTTAAAATTCTTTCTTCATATTGAAGACAAATTCATTGCAGTCCGGCTTTCACAAGAACTGTATTGGAGTCAAGATTTGTAGAGAATTAATTCAGCCCCTTAAAATGCCCCCCCCCCCCCCCTCTATTTTGAGACATTAACAGAATTGACCACATTGACTAGAGGTCAAAACATAAAGCGATGGAACCATAGTTTTGGGGTACCGATTGTCTAAAAGCCCTTATCTATGTCTTTGTCAAAGATTTGGTAATCAAATACTGATTACGTCAATGACGTTGTCCGATGCGGTTGCCCTATCTTATCGATTGTCTTAAAGCCTTTTCTATGTCTTTGTCAAAGATTTGGTAATCAAACACTAATTACGTCAATGACGTTGTCCGATGCGGTTGCCCTATCTTATCGATTGTCAAAAGCCTTATCTATGACTTTGTCAAAGTCTTTGTAATTAGATACTGATTACGTCAATGACGTTGTTCGATGCGGTTTCCCTTTCTTTCAAGTGCAACAAACGGCCTACCTTGACCAAGTCTACCAGATTATCTGCTGCTAACGTTTACAAGCATCGCTATTTTAACTATTGTCTGACCTGACCAAGTTTAAAGCTAAAAAAGGGTTCCTGGAGCCGACCCAATTTCAAGAGGTCAATATTACGATGTCAAAAATCGTTTTATCGCCTTTGTAGCAAAACGTGTGAGAAAATGCGTGAATCACTAGCATATCAGATGCTAAAGAAACGGATGTAATTTTATTTCGGAGTTACAGTATTGAGGTTCATGTGAAGAGTTTGAGACCCAATATTAGGGGCACTTCATTTGCCAAGGGGAAAAGTGCTTGTGCCCATATACAGCTTCAATTTTATATATTCTTTAGCTGGGTAAACTGTCATTTTTGTAAATAGAATCAGCATTAAATTTGGTCCAAAAACTCTTTTCATGAACCATAAGAAGGCGCACTTGACTCTAAAGAAAAGGAATCGCTACTCAAGTTGAGATATAAAAATCCATGAAATCGGAATATTTTCACTTTGGCACGTGTTAAGGGAGTTTTGTTGAAGCTTACCTATGATTTTCACGATGTAAAACGTAACACAGGAAACAAATTCATCAAAGTTTTCACTGGGGCATATTGTTTTGACGTCAGTATGGATGATGACTTGTGTTTTTCAAGAGGCATTTGAAACTATTCCCGCATCCCGTATATTTTACTGGAAATTGACATTTGTGGCTGATAAGGGAAATAAAGGTTTGTGTTGGGTATAAAAATGAAGATTGATGCCAGTCTAAAATTGACTAATTGTTTTTAGAAGATTGATACAGCAACCAAAGATATTGTAATCTGCCTTCTAGGTTGCACAAGTCAAAGTTAAATCTTAAGCATTCTATCTGCTGGCGGCTGTCTTTGAATTGACTATTACTCTTTGATTCGTGATACTTTTATTTCCTGAGCCAAAGTCGAATGGGGATCGGCGAAGCGGACCCATCGGGGATTGCTTTTACCCAAAATACACTATCGAGATATTCGCGATTAGTCGTCAATATGGCGGTAAGATGGCGGAGACTAGTCGCCGATTTCTTACAAAAGTAAGTCGGTCGGAAAGAGATTAAACAATAACTTCCCCAAAACCGGTCGGAGCTTTGCAGGTGCTCGGCCGGATTATGGCCGTTCACCGTCGATAAGTCGCCCTAGCAATATCGACTTAAACATGACGTCGGGCGGCTAGTCGGTGGGCGTCCGTTATAACTTGTAGGTAAAGGTAACCGACGCGTCGCCGAGCTCAAGGAAAAAAAGTCATCTTAATCGGTTGATGCTCCGACTTGTCGCCTACTTAATTTGTTTGTTTGAATGGGTTTTACGCCGCTTAATGACATTTATTGGTTAGTCGCTGACTTTATCATCAGAACCACAAAAAGTTAACGATAATGCATTGCCAACGTGTTGGAGCGTCCATGTGTCATAAGATTTCACTTGTTGTACTCGATCCAATTAATTCTTTTTTCATTTTTGTTTTTTACACGCGCGGAGATTTCACAAAAAAATCTGAGAAATACAAAAAAACTTTCGAAGTCGTTCAAAATGATCGATATTTCAATCACATCGATCAATTATTGGCATGACTTTATTGACTGGTGTTGATTTTAAATCGTCTGATTTGTCCGTGAAGACAGAAAATCAGAAAAATGCGCAGATTACATTACGTAGTTTATATTACACCGAGGTAAAAATAATCGCTTATTTTGTCCAATTGAATTATCGATTATTTTTAACCTCCCTTAAAATCATTCAAAACTCTCTCATCACATTCATTCAATTTTATTCCATGAAAATTCTCATATCATTTAACTTGTCAAATATACCACTAGACTGCCTCGGTGGCCTAGTGGTAAATGCACTCGACCCGTGACCTAGAGGTCCGTGATTCGAGCCCCACTGTCAATGAGGTGTGTTTATGGGCAAAACACTTAATAGCCAGCCCCAGTTCACCCAGCTGTATTGGGTAGCAGTGGGTTTAAACCACTGCCTCTCTCTCAGGGACGTGAAAACATCAGGATTGAGTGTCGAGAGCGATTCCATAAGCTAAAGCTTTCGTCTCAATCGAACTAAAATAAATTAGTATAAACTAACTTGTCAAATTCACGCAGTTCCTAAATTGACTTAGGTTTATAGTAATCAGTGTATATTTGGAATGAGTGGTTATTGAATACCGAATATATTGAAGAGTCATTTTAAACAGTTACATGTAAAAACGGGACTTTGTTGAATTTTATCTGATTAGCTGACGAGTTTTATTAATTCAGTAGTTTGTGAGCATAAATTTGATATTCCATTTAATGAAATGGTCTGCGATAAACCAAGGAAATTTCAGAAATTAGCAATTCAAGTTATTCCGAGAAACATAAAACGCATGCATTGTGATGTCATTTCCACAACAAAATGAAGCGTTGATATACATTCCTAGCTCATTTTTATAGTTATTCCACTAGTGTAATAATATTTCGTGCAATATCAAAAATATCTAATATTTATTATTTTATTCCATCCCGCGACGTAGATCGTACATGTATCATAAGGCATCAATCGTTTAATTGATGTTGATATATCGTTTCATCGGTTCAAAATAGAGTGACGTCCCTTGGGAATGGCGGTTGTTTTGAAATTGAGAGAAATGGAATTGAAGAATATCTAAATTTATAGAGAAGTTTCATAGTAAGGTACCGTATAACAAGAATGGACACTAAATTATTTGATATTCCAACCGATGCTGAACTTTTTGGGATTAGAGTCCTTCGCTTTGAAAGATTTTAATCGACGATAGTCATCGTATAGTGTGTATTGGAAAGTAGAACATTAAATATTGGAGTGATCGACTAACGGTTATTAGTAGTGATTATTGTAAAGGGTTGCAGTATTGTGTGCAGATAGTGTATGCAAACCCAAGATATATAGTGGCCGCGTCATCGGAAAATCACACAGCGGCAAAACAGTATAGTATTAAGCTGACTACACGGAGATTAATAATTTCGTCAAGATGGGCAATTCTTTAGAGCAATGGAGATGCAGCATAGGCTGTTATTCTCATCCTGTGAGAAAGAAATGTTTGAAGTTAGGTAGATCGTGTCCAATTTCTGCCTCTTACTTATCACTAACTATACGAGTTGTATTATTCCTCTTGCTAGTTGTTCATGGAGTTGAATCTAATCCAGGTCCTCATACAAGAAACAATCATAACACAAATAGATCGTTTAGTACGTCAGAAGCTAGAGGAAAAAGTCCAAGTAATAGACACAACAGTCTACCAAAGTCTACTAATAAACAGGATGACAAGGTCCCTCAATCAGGAAGTTCACCTTTTCCCGCGGGTCATTCAAGTACAGCCGATGCAAGTCGGGCTGGTATAAGATCATGGTTTAGATCAATTAATTCTGGAGAGTCAAACAGTGCATCTATCCCTCTTGGTGCAGGTACAAGTGACGTGGACGAGAACGACCTGAAATCTATTCTTCTAGATATAAGAAAAACAGTAATTGATACAAACAACAAGTTTGATACATTAGAAAAATCTGTAAACGAGCTTAAAACCCAGAATCAAGAGCTTAAGCAACAGAATGAACAATTGAGCACAAAAGTTAATCAAATGGAGAAATCCTTACAAGAGAATGCTATGAAAATTGAACATCTAGAAGGTCAGTCAAGACGCGATAACTTGAAGTTTTACAATATCGAGGAGGGCCAACGGGAAACATGGGAGGAATCTGAGCGTAAAGTCAGGCATTTCATTTCAAGCGAATTAGAGATTGACAGCTCAAAAATTGATATTGAACGAGCGCACAGACTTCCAGGACGTAATAAACCGCGCGCCATCATTGTTAAGTTTTCGCGATTCAAGGACAAGGAAATGGTTCTTCAAACATATAAAGAGTTTGTGAAATCGGCGCGCGATGAAGATAACCCAATTCAGTTAACAGTAAAAATCAGCGAAGACTTTCCGGCCCGAGTTTCTAGGATACGATCAAAATTGATACCATTTATGAGAGATGCAATTAAGGGAGATCAGCGTGCTTTTCTACGTTATGATAAGCTTGTCATTGACGGTCAGGTGTACGTTTCTGATGAGTCAACTAATCAACCAGTGTTAGACTCAAACCAATGAGGTGTAGGCCATGGCCTTAATATTAACAATTCAAACATTGAATTATCCAAAATCAATTATCCATTTTTGCAAAATGAGAAAAACTGTAAATCAAATTTAACAAAGTTAAAATATGAATTTTCTTCTTTATCGATATGCTCTTTAAACATTCGAGGTTTAAAGAAATTTATTGATAATGAAGAATTCGTTGGATTTTGTCGCCAGTTTGATATAATTAGCTTGAGTGAAACGTGGAAAACAAAAACAGATTATTATTCAAATTTCATCAGTAATTATGCCAGTTTCGATTATATTCGAATTAAAAGATGTAACCAAGGTCGAGGCTCGGGAGGCGTTTCGGTATTAGTACATGAAAAGTTGTTAAATACTGGATTAGTTAAACGGATATTTACAAAATTTCAGGAATGTGTTGTTTTGTTTATAGACAAAAGTTTATTCAATTGTAATAATGATATTATTATGATTTTTGTATATGTTGCACCAGAAAAATCGCCATTTTATGATAATAACAATCAAAATGGAATCGACCTTTTAAGCGAAAAGTTAACTATTATTTCTAGTGACTACCCTGATGCAAATCTACTGATAGCTGGGGATTTTAATGCGAGAACCAAAAATGTTAATGATTTCATTATTAACGACAATATTGAACATATCTTTCATACTGTTTCAGATTATCCTAGTGATACATTTTCGATACCAAGACAGTCGAAAGACATGTCATTGATAAATCAATTTGGACTTTCACTTATTGATCTATGTTGTATTCACAGCGTTCACATGTTAAATGGCAGAACAAATGGCGATTTCAATGGAGAATTTACTTGTTTTTCAAACGAGGGCAAAAGCATTGTCGATTATATTTTAGTATCTTCATCAATGTTTGATAAGATTACACGTTTTTACATAGGGAATGAAGAATTTTCAGACCATTTTCCTATTGTATGTAATTTAAAATTTGAAACCGATTACGAATCAAATATGTACTTGACTTCTCAAAATGTTAATCATAGAGATGCTGATTTTTATCAACAATACAGATGGAACGAACAATTCAAAGATATATTTTTAAATAGTTTCGCAGTAAACTTCAATCGTTTTCTCAATACGGATACTATTGCAACCACGGGTATAGAACACGAATTATCGAAATTCCTAGAATGTTACTACAAATCTGCTATCCGAATGAAACAAACAATAAGGCCAATTAACCCAAATAATGATTCAAATTCTGGTTGGTGGAATAGTGATTGCCAAAGGTTGAAAATATTGAAATTGCACTCATTAAACAAATTTAGAACTACAAATAAAAACAGCGATTTTTTACATTTCAAAGTTTCTAGAAACCGATTCAAAGCTAAATGCAGACAAAGTCGTTTAAGTTTTGAACGCGACAATAGACGTAAGTTAGTTGAATCAAGAAAAAATGCCAAATCGTTTTGGAGTTTAATTCGAATCTCAAAAAAGAGGGAAGATAAATCATCCTCAGTTGATTGCGAAGATTGGATAGATCATTTTACTGATTTATACAAAGTTTCGGATATCATATCAGAAAATAATTTGCTTAATAACATTGTCCATAATTGTAATGATGATTATCTGAATGAAACTATTACTTCGGATGAAATAGCTCAAAGTATCAGAAAGGTAAAATCGAATCGGTCTGTAGGACCAGACGGGCTTAGTATTGAACTTTACAAGTGTACGAGTGATTTAATACTGCCATTTTTAACGAAAATGTTCAATAAAATATTTGAAACTGGACAGTTTCCTACAGATTGGTGTACTAGTATAATTATTCCACTTCATAAAAGCGGACCTACAAATAACCCAAATAACTATAGAGGTGTTTCTTTAATAAGTAGCTTATGTAAAGTTTTCATGAATATATTAACGTTAAGATTATCAACATGGGTTGAAAATAATGAGATTTTAGATGAAGCCCAAGCTGGATTTAGGAAAGGCTACAGTATTACTGACAACATATTTACATTACAGTCCCTCGTTCAAAAATATCTATCAAAGAAAAAAGGCAGATTTTATTGTTTATTCATAGATTTCAAAAAAGCTTTTGATTGTATCGATCACGCAAAACTATTAAACTCTTTGGAAAGAAAAGGAATAAGTGGAAAATTTCTTACTATTCTGAAAAATATGTACCAAAATCTCAATTGTCGAGTTAAAATTAATGATATATTGTTGAGCCCAATACAATGTAAAAGGGGAACCAGACAAGGCTGTGCTAGCTCACCGATAATTTTCGATATTTTCATTAATGACTTAATCGAATATATGAGGCTTGAGTGCAACCGCGGAATTTTTGTTTCGAGCGATATTGAAAATATTTTAGCTTTGCTTTTTGCCGATGATGTAGCCTGTATGGCCGATACCGTGCTAAATCTACAAAAACAATTGAATTCTATTAACAATTTTTGTAAATCCGTTGGAATGAGTCTAAATATTGATAAAACAAAAATCATTGTTTTCAGAAGAGGTGGAATTTTAAGAAAGAATGAAAAATGGTTTTATGAGGGTAAGAGAGTCGAAACTGTGTCAATTTATAAATATTTAGGTGCTCTTCTTACACCAAGTTTATGTTGGACAAGTCATAAAAATAATCAAGCTTTCCAAGCAAAAAAGGTTTGCTTTAGTATTTATAGATCGCAAAAGAAATTTGGTTATTTTTACCCAACTGACTATTTCAAACTCTTCGATGCAATGATAAAGCCGATTCTCTGTTTTGCTTCTGACATATGGGGGTATGAACACTGTCATTCTATTGAAAAAATTCACACTGAATTTTGCAAACGTATATGCTGTCTTAATAAAAACAGTGCAGATTTTTTTGCATTGGTTGAATGTGGGCGATATCCTATAGCAGTTACTTACATATCTAAATGCATTAAATATTGGATTAAAATCACTGAAATGACGCAAAATAGGTACCCAAAACAATATTATGAAATGTTGAAGAAATTAGACGACAACGGTCGAATCACGTGGGCTACAAAAATCAAGCGCATTTTATTTGAGTACGGGTTCGGATTTGTATGGATATCTAATGGTGTAGGCGATTCGCAACAATTTATCAAACATTTTAAACAACGCTTAATTGACTGCTCCTATCAAATGTTTCAAGACAAAATCAATAATTCTTCAAAAGCAAAATATTTTAAACATTTTTATTCAATGCTCGACATAGAAAAATATCTTTTGATTGATATGCCATTTCTATATCGTCGTACACTGTCTAACTTTAGATGCTCAAGTCATATACTTAACGTAGAAAAAGGCAGACATAATAACATTGACTACAATTTTAGATTTTGTGACTGGTGTTTGAAACGAAATGTATTTACAATCAAAGATGAGTTTCATTTTCTACTTACATGCCCTCTTTACGAAGAGCTTAGATGTTTTTATTTTACTAATGAATGGAAGAATTCATATCCAACAAAACATTTATTCTGTAGAATCTTATCAGACTCTAAAGAAGTCAATATTAAACGACTTGCCAAATATCTTATTGAAGCATTCAAACTTAAGAAAATCCACGAAAATGTAATATGATAAAAAATATAAAGTAATACTGTTTAGATGCATTGAAAAAAAGGATTGATTGACAATTTTGTAGATACTATTATGACTATTTATGTAACCAAATTTGTCACTCTTAAAATGTTTTTCTAAATGTCATGTATGTATAATGGGCCAGAGGCCTAAATTACTGAATAAATATATGTTATGTTATGTTATGTTATGTTATGTTATGTTCAACGTTATTCCAGCATTATTGACGAAAATATTGTAAAGTAAAATGATATCAAATTGTAATCTAGTAATTGCATAAGTCAGTGAGACACAAATTCAATGTGATTATACTCGCTATGATAATAAAGTTTCTTCCAAAATCTCCCCGTGGACATACATGACATTTCTACTGGAATTGAATATTACGTTGTACAATGTCTTTACCCTTAAAACAAAATAATAGGAAATACGGAAAAATTGTGAAACACAATTAGAAAATAAACAATAATTATTTTAAGTAAGAACTTGGCAAAACTTAGAAAAAATTTGAACGTGCTCGTAGTCCCATTCTGCATGATATTGCTTTTATATGCTAATGCTTTTTGTTCAAGATTTCAACTATTAATTTGACCAGAACGGTTCAAAATATGAACAGCGACGAGGTGCTCACAAAGAGAACTGTTTGAATTTCTTTAATGCTTTTCGGTGGTTTATCGAGAATTAACGGTAGATTATCACTTGATAAACTCACCGCAAAAGCAGTGAAATTATCAAAATCTTATACCCTTCTTTGGTGCATTTCATCCTATCTGACGTCATCTGTGCGGGGCGAAATAAGTGACGTCACAATGAACGTTGCATAGCAATCACGCCCAAAATGACGCGCTTTACGAAAATATGTCCTAGATATTTCACATTTTGTCTCATTTTTGCATTAAAGAAAATATAGCTTTTGTTGTTCACTCAATGAAATATCATTCATACACTTTAACAAACGATTATCCTCTATTTAACCATTTCAGTTGAATAAAATAGCTGTTAAGTTTATCGAAAATAAACTTGTTATAAAATGGGTATTTTTATGTATGATCGAAATTAGGATCCGTACATAAATATCGTTTCCCTTTTTACGAGTGACTATAAAAGTTGCTGCGTATTTGGGGAATTAAATGGTATAAAAATTGTTTTCTGGTTATGTAAGCAATCTATAATCCAAAAAGTTTAAATACCCATGAGGAATCTGTTTGTCTAGCACAATTCTTGCTTAAACTCGCAAATTCTCAGATGTTTGTGCAGAAGGGTATCGACAGAGTTGCCAAATGTAAGAGAAATAATAGAGGCTAGTTGACATTTTAAAGAGAGGGAATTTTTTCCCTTTAATCTTGTTTATCGAACGTATTTCTTATTCTCGTTATTTATCACGATTTATACTATATATTATAAAATTACCTTGCACATACATGAAATCCGTTTACATCGTAATCACCGTCAAATGCAATGGCATCGTAATGTAAGTGTAGTTATTTGATCCTTTTTAGGTAATTCGGCTACTGGTCAAAACTTTTGAAGAAAGACACAATTCTTCAATGCTTTACGATCGTCTATGAAGATCTTTTTAAAGAAAAATAATTAAATAACAAAACATGTCTGCGACCACTTTATATCCTATGTCTATTCCGTAGAATGGCCGAGGTTTACCTATTGACGTTCGAGGTGATTTCCAATTGAAGGAAAAGTCCGAGTGATGCTCCGAATGCTCTGAACGTAATTGGGAACCCTCGGCGATACTACGGAATAGACCTCGAGAACAATAAAAATGACACAGGGTGTCTCCAGCATTGAAGTGATTTGGCTTGTCAAACTGCACTTCGTCTACATAATATGTAGGCACGTGGTGAAACGCCAGTCTTGGATTGGATAGTTCAGAGCGGTTAGAATCATCGCTCCGGGACTTTTCAATAAACTGAAAAGTGACTCGGACGTAAGTGTAGTAATTTAGGGTAATACGGCTTCTAGTGGTACTTGGTCAATACGCTTCTATTTGATTTGATTCAACGAGGTATGGAACTAAATTTTAATTAATCTCATATATTAATCTGCTACGCGTATTTTACATACGCATATTTTTACACCATCCTGCATTATCTTAACAAGCCAAGTGAATTAACTCCAAGAGTAAGAGCCCTATGCTTCGAAGATTCATTTACATAGAGTGTGATGTAATTGTCGTTCAATACCTCCACGAAAACATTTTTTTTTCTCTTAAGGGTTTGTGTTTTATTCATTTTTTTATTCAGAACAATGGTACAGTCAATCTTGTTAGAGCGACAACAACTATTAAGCGACCATTTTAATTAAGCGACCGCTTTGAAAATTCCCTTCTTTAAATCAAAATATTCTAAAAAGTAGGAATTGTCTTAAAATTATTGAAAATGAATCCGTTGCTGTTAAAACTCAACAGAATCGTCTCAATGAGACGATTCTATTAAGTTATAACAACATAGGATTTTGAGAAATTCGCTATACTATACAGAGTCAATCAAAACGCATGTTTCCTAATTGTAAACAAAACGTGTATTGAGCGGCCATTTTTTTAAACGACCGCTTTTAGGTCCCTGTAGTGGTTGGTTAAAACAAGGTTGACTGTATTTTACAAACCCACTGGACTTTCTGATTTTCTATACGAAATGGCAGACACTGTGCTATTTGAAGTCACCTCATCCTCCCGAACTTGATCTGTCATATCATTACGTAAATTACGTTCATAAACTTGGAGTGTGACGAAACGATAATGCCTGAACTCAAAATAAAATGTAGAAATATAAAGAAGAACTGCAACTGTCAGAATCCATTGTGCTACCACAGCAGTAAGGAACTCCTTGTATCCCTGAAAAGATAATAAAGGATTTGTTTAAAGACATTCTTTAATGCTTTTCGGTGGTTTATCGAGAAAAAATGGTAGATTATCACTTGATTATGTCACCGCAAAAGCAGTGAAATTATCAAAAACTTATACCCTGCTTTTGTGCATTTCATCCTATCTGACGTCATCTATGCGGGGCGAAATAAATGACGTCATAATGAACGTTGCATAGCAATCACGTGCAAAATGACGCGCTTTACGAAAATATATCCTAGAAATTTCACAGTTTGTCTCATTTTTGCATTAAAGAAATAGAAAACTCGCGGCTCCGCAACTCGTGAAAATATAGCTTTTGTTGTTCACTCAATGAAATATAAATCGATCTTACACTGAAACAAACGATTATCCTCTATTTATTTCAAACAAGTTGATTATAACCGAGTCTAAAATAGGAATGTCAATCGGCGAGTCGTTCTGAGCTTCGTGAGTTTCAAACTCTGTCATACATAATAAAGTTCAAATATGTCTTAAGGTAGCAATGGACACATGTCGTCTTTTCATCCAACCAATGACTTTTTTATTGTTCACATATGTTGTAGATTAACATTGTATAGTAATCGTATCAACATTTGAAGGTGCCTCTCCATGATCGTTTTTATGCTAAAGTTATCTGCCCTTGAGTGGTACTGGCCATCTTTCAGTAAAACGTTCATATTTGTTTTAGGTCTAGTAAAAACTCGGTACTACTGATAGCTGAAGTTAGTTAGTTACATCGTGAAATTGACATTCACCTCAATCAAAACCATTCTAAACCGCTCAATCAGCGCTCCATTCATTCATTCCAAACACTCACTCAAACCATTCATAAACGCTCGAACCTATTGAAAAATATAGAATAACCAACGTCATTCAAAACCAATTTTGATAGAGATAAATTGCGATATTTCACTGACATAATTCAAAAAGTAAGCGCCTTATGTGTTCTTGAAGAAATTTGAAGCTGTGCACCAAACTTGTATGCACTATTTTATCAAAGGGAGGTAATCAATATCGCAAATTTTGTTCATCTCGAACAAAATTTGCGATATAAGATTACCTCCCATAGAATCCACTCAAAAGTCGCTCCTCACATTCATTCAATTTCATTCCAAAATCATTCCAAAATCATTCACCTTGTCAATTTCACGATGTTATTAACTGTAGTATAAACTCGGCACTACTGATACCTACAAAACACATACATGTTGATAGACCTTAAAAATGAACACAATGGCTGTTGCCAAGGAAATTTCTCTTTGATCAATTGCATTTGCATAATGTGCCTTAAAAAGTTAAAAATGCTCTATTATTTTGTAATTTTAAAGGAAAAATGTCGGAAAACACTATTTTTTTACCAAATTATCCAATGATATTTTCCGTTTATGTTTAAAAACCATATTTTTCCTTTATTTGGTAAAAAAATCAGCATACCTTTCCATTCAAATAAAAAACACACACACAAAAAAAAATACAAAACACATACACACATGTACATGTTGATAGACCTTATATATGAACACAATGGCTGTTGCCCAGGAAATTTCTCTTTGATCAATTGCATTTGCATAATGTGCCTTAAAAAGTTAAAAATGCTCTATTATTTTGTAATTTTAAAGGAAAAATGTCGGAAAACACTATTTTTTTACCAAATTATCCAATGATATTTTCCGTTTATGTTTAAAAACCATATTTTTCCTTTATTAGGTAAAAAATTCAGCATACCTTTCCATTCAAGTAAAAACGTTGTTCGGTATTTCATTGTGATCCCTCCAAATTGAATGACAATCATAGAGTATTTTTATTGTCAAACATCAGATATAATTCTTTATGTAACAATTTTGCATTGATAAACATCGAAAGAAATTCATTACAACAACATCTATATAGAATGCTGCGGACTCAATTAGATTCCTCTGAATTAAACATATACCTTCACGGAACGTTTTGCAAATTATACCCAGCTTTGCATGTGTAAAAAGGGATTAAAATTACAAACATTTGCAAATGCTTTTGGTTCCTGAACGAATTGCTGGTTACTTACTTCTACCCGTTGATTCTTCCACTTACCGGCTCGAAAGACTTCCATTTAAAATGGACTTGTTCTTCGTCAGCTTTTAGTTCCGCCAAAAGAAACATTACAACCACTGAATTCGGTAAAGGAATATGAAAGCGTATAATGGAAAAGTGCACATATGACCAGTATTTGCAAAACGTACCAGGCGGATTAAGGTAAACATTTTCTAACCTAGAATTATCGTTTTATCTTACCTTGAATTATCATAGGGTTGATTCAAGTTTATTAGGGCGTTAACATTTGCAGAGACCTGAAAAATGGTTTAACGTCCTATTGCGATGTTAACGCATGAAAGAATTGAATTGACGCTATCATTGCATTAAAAGAAAAACTAAATTATTTATTCAAACAGAAATTGCAAAATAATTCATAGGAACGCTTTAAAACTAGTTCCAAAACCGATAATATGTCAGGAAAATGCTTTGTTCATTGCTCCGTCACCTTTGTTGATAACGACGTTGCTTTGTAAAGTAATGACATCATACAAAAATAACACGGAAATAGGATCGCCGTTTTTATTTATTCTCTATATTAATGTTTCACAAAGTAACTGATACAGTGTATCGGTCCCGACCGAGGATATTTGAATAAAAAAAAGCCGGGTGTTAACGGCACATGAAATTCTTTATTTATCCACGTTTTCTCCGGTTAACGTACATTTTATGCAATGATGTTTGTTACCGACACCTAGTTGACATCGGCTTCACCAAATCTTTTTTTAATGTTAGTTTACGGGGTGATGCCCCCCTGGCTTAGTGTGTGTGTTTTTAGTTTTATAGGGTCCCTCCGTACTCGAGACATATATGGTATGCAATCCGTCAACCTGTTAAAAAGCTTTAATTTGATTTACCAAATGGGTTGAATTTATTTCAAGAATTATAATCCAGGATCAGCCAAATTAAGCCGCCGTCATAGCGCAAGTGGTAGGGCGTCGGACTGTCATTGTAGAGGTCTCGGGTTCGATCCCCGGCGGCGGCGCTCATTCTTTCCGATTATTTGTCTCTCAACGATGGGTCGATAGTCGTACACCTATGTGACATAGCAGCTGGAGGCTAGGAAAGGATGTGGTGGTTGTACTGGTGAGAGAAATACCAGGAATCCATTGTTATGTGCTCCAGCCGCCGCGATATAACTGAAAAAATGTTGAAAGCGGCGTAAAACTCAATTCAATCAATCAGCCAAATTAATAAAATGACTTTGAGGTCAAAGATTATGGGTACATTATGCTAATTGAAATGGAATATTTTTATTATGCTAAGGAACTTTCCCAAGTTTCAAATCTCTCTCTGTCTCTCTCTGTCTCTCTGTGTCTCTCTCTGTCTCTGTCTCTGTCTCTCTCTCTCTCTCTCTCTCTCTCTCTCTCTCTTCATCCTCTCTCTCTCTCTCTCTCTCTCTCTCTCTCTCTCTCTCTCTCTCTCTCTCTCTCTCTCTCTCTCTCTCTCTCTCTCTCTCTCTCTCTCTCTCTCTCTCTCTCTCTCTCTCTCTCTTCATCCCTCTCACTCTCTCTCTCTCTCCTCCCCCCTCTCTCTCCCCCTCTCTCTCTCATGATTATTTTTGATCGACACTCTTTTTTATCATTTTCGGGGGACGTTTCAACGTCCACCAGTGACCAGTGTTGGAAGGTGAGAACGATCCTGTCAGCTATTTTTTTTGTGCCAGAATGTTTTTTATAGACAAGGCGGTGATTCGCCCATTGATTTTTCCCGTAGAGTAAGGGGGATAAAAACTAGGTGCCTTACTGGTATACCACAGTCTAAGAGACAACACTCATTGAATTGTATTTCAAAATTATTCAGAAATAATTCATCATTTCATTTCACGATGCCATTAAATATATAGGGTTTTGGGCCAGAAGAACTAGTTTTTTAGTGACAGGTATTCGATGGTTTTTAAAGTGCGAGCTTAAAAATCGATTTTGAAAATATGCTAGCGAAATATGTGACTGATGACCTTTCCTTTTACCCATGAATATTAATCTCGAATAAAATTACAATTTCCCAGGTCGTAATCATTTACCCCCGCCCCCCTTATGTGGCTACATTTGACCTCATTTTAAGTTCAAATATTAACGCATTAAGTATATTTGCAAATAGCAACACCGGCAAAAGGGTATTGACTGGCATTAGAATGATATTGATAATGCTTAATACTACTCTGAATGCCAAAATATTTCGCTCTCTAGATGTACTGGCATTCATTGTTTTATACGATAGAATTGTTTGTAGCAAACAATAAGGCGTACCAGCGCAATACAGACATCCTGCACCAAAGAAATACACAGCAAAGAGATTGGCTACCTGGAAAAACAGTTGCGTGACAAAGTATTAGAATGTTTTTCCTGAAAATATTCATTTTATTGACGACATTTCATTTTAATTTTTGAATGATATTTACACAATGGGTAACTGAGGTAGTTAGAAGATGCATTGACTTCTTCATAGTCTTCATACATATTTTTGAATTCAATATTGTATACTTTCAACATTTCTGTTTCTCACTTCAAATACACCAGTTGTTTAAGCATATAATGTTAAACATTTCCATGATTATCTTGTGATGGATAAACTATATTTCGAAGAAAAAGATATTGTCCCGAAAGGCATTTAATTAATTCAAATATCTCATACTAAGTATATGATTAAGATTTTCATTCTTGATAATACGAGTAAATTGATATAGTGTAAAACAAGACGAGCAACAGCTTTAAGAGAAAAAGAGAGAGACAGAGAGGGAGAGACAGAGACAGGCTAATAGAGAGGGATACAAAGAGATAAAGAGAGAGACAGACAGAGACAGACAGAGAGAGAAAGAGGGACAGACAGATAGAGAGACAGACTGATAGACTGAGAGATAGAGAAAAAAGAGAGAGAGAGTGACAGAGAGACACAGAGACATAGAGAGGCAAAATAGAGACAGCGAGAAAGATATAGTGATACAAAGAGATATGACAACTCTTACCTGGAAATTTCCAACTATACTGATACCAAGGCCGCTTATCAGTCCAAGCCATAATGTCACACAATTCATTTTGTTCCAACCCTTATTCTTTTCATTATTTTCGATCACATTCTGCAGCTGGCGATATCGGCATATTGTAATAAACATACCTGTAATAGAACTAATCTTAATCAATTGCCATAATATGTTATTTTTGTCTTTGTCCAAGACAAACGAATTGTTACAATGTACTTTCAAAAATAGTAGGAAGTACAGTTATATATAATACGTACTAAGTGTTTTGTATGAAAAAATATATCTAACGAGGATGGGAGAATTAATAATTGTCGAGGCTCTGCCGAGACAATTATCATTTCTTACAACCGAGTTTGATATTTTTCATACAAAACACTTAGCACGTATTATATTTATCTTATAACCTTTATTTGTCTTGTTTTTGTCGATGTTTCTAACCGAAATGCAATTTTCTAAAAATAACCGAATGATATCATTGTTCTAAAAATAACTATGTGGTATCATACAAAATATCATATGGGATGTCATCACTCGGATATGTGTATAGTTATGAGATACATCTTGTTTCAGCTTCACATTTGAAAGTTCTTATGAAATAAAAACTTCTTTTCTCAATGGAAAAAATGTTTACATAACAAACTACTATTTTCATCCTTGTCTACAAAGATTCCATAAAAACAAATCTAAACCATAAATACATAACTTTTTAGCTTAAAACTACGAAATACTAAAAATGTATAACCCTTAATCGGTAATTGTGTCAAACTAAATTTACCGATCGGTACATGCGTTGTGGTTATCTTATGATTTTGCTTTCGATGTATTTTGCTTACAAAACTAAATTTAGTTAAATAAGTAAAGGATAGCGTAGATTTTAACCTCTCGTCATAGTAGAATGCAATCGGGCACCTTCGGCGAATCTACGGAATAGACCTCTGGAATAATGAGGGCGCTGACATGAAAGCGCGTCATATCGCACGTGTTTTTTTTGGTTTTTTTTTGTTTTTTTTTGTCAAGTCACAAACATAACTGAAAGGGACGTTGCGAAAAACAAAATCAAGGAAAGGTTGAAATTGTACATTTAATAGTTTGATAACGATACGCAGTGATTAACTGCGTTTTGTCATCAAATTCTAATATGCCCAAAAGATATCCACGGACGATCGTAGAAATTGATAAAGCGTGTTTTTCTTCAAGCGTATTAACCGAAGTACCACCAGAAGCTGAAATTACCTAAAACTGGTCCAAAATTACTAAACTTGTTAACGGAAAAGTCCGAGAGATGTTCCGAATGGGAAGAAACAAAGGAAGTCCATAACTAGGTACTATGTCTTCGACCTCTTGATTTATATCGAATATTTAAAAGATCAATTTCAAAATTTCTAATGGCTATACTTACACATTACTGCAATAATGTTAATAAACTGTGAGAAGATGCAGCTCTCTGGTGGAAGGTTACCACTATGGCTAATATAGGATGTCAAAAACACGTGACCTTTCGAAACCGCCATAGAATACCTGGCCATATACAATGAATAAATGTATGTGAATAAATAGATGAATTAAAAAAACATCCAAAGTCCTGACCTCCATTGAAGAAGTGTCAACATGCATGTATCAATGTTTAATTAGGTGAACTAGCTATTGATCACAGGTAACCAAAATTCGAATATGGCCTAGAAAGATAAATATAATAACTATAAAAATTCTTACCAAGATTTAAAATTGGTACATGAGTTGTGGTTATCGTATGATTTTGCTATTGCTGTATTTTGCTTACGAAAGATACACTAGTGCTTTTATTGAACCGGTACGTAACAATTCCAACAATTCTATAAGTGCACATCGTTTAGCTTCTGATTGTTTTAAAAAGTACTCAATATATAACTGCTAACAATCGGAGAATATCTTTAATGTACTGTGTGTTTGGTCAGACATCTTAATGTCTTTCAAACATGCATGCATCAGATTGTTGGAAATGTCACGCATAGGTTTATTGATACATACGTAATTGTGACTGTAGCAATGAATACTAGTGGCAACGAAATCGGTATCCAGTGAAGCTTTTCTTCAATCATTGTTGACTTGAATGAAATCGTGTAACCTTCTATTTGTCTGGTTGCAAATTAACCCCGTGGTTAGTGGTTTGGTGTTCACAATGTTCCATGTTCTGTATAACGAAGGATTTTTTTACAAATACTTCTGCAATGGATTTGGTTATCAACTGATAGTTTAACTCGATAACATTGTATCGGCAATCCAGCGTCGCTCCATTCCTTAAACCACATTTATCGAACTGGGAATATTGCATTTCTATTTACCTTGGTCATAGGATTGCCAAAGAAGATAGATATTTTCAAAATGATCAAACCATTTTTTGGACGTTTCTACGTCCACGAGTGCTACTGCGTGCGAATAATCAGATGTTAATAGCTTTTTCAAAAAAGTAGTGCCCACGCAGGTTCAATTTACATTTTTCTAGATCTGCCTCCGACAAACAACTGTCTTTATAATGGTGTTAAGCAAGGATTCTATACAGTTTGAAGATTATTTATAGACTTCTGTTAAATAAGAAGGCGACCGCCAATTCTAACATAGGCGTATAAAACTTCCGCGCAAGCAAAATTTAAAACGGCAAGGAGATTTTTGCTTTTGTATTTTTTCGTGGAGTTAAGGAAAAAAACAACACACTGACTTAATGCTAGCCTACTGTCTAAGAAATAACCGATAATGTATAAATTTTCTGCAATCTGATTGGATGATTCCGGGCCGGTTGTGCGATAAGAGTGGGACAAAAAGAAACGGGCGACACAATTGCATTTCGTTATACTCTTAGTTATTTTACCGTGTATACAGATTAATTACCAATGACCAGGGTGCGTTCGTAAGAGAAAAAAATATGCTTGATAATTTTTTAAGACATCAAAAGGACGGTTTTTCGATATTTTGAGTGAAAACATTCGACGTCGTAAAGACTCCTTGTTGAAAATGTTTCGTTCTCTCATTTAGAACTTTGAGCATTTTTAAGTAGCCTTCGTGGAAAATATGAGAAGAAATGACAAGCAAAACAGTGTCTCGCACTTTATATTTTACAACGAGCGATGTTCATATCAAGAATCGTCCAATGCCGCTTGTGCACTATAATAAATCAGTTGTTGTTCAGACATTCTAGTTGCCAAACAATGGCGTCTCTCTCACTTCACATAGCTAAACAAGAGACCGAGAAGTTATTTAACATTATTAGATATAATTATTAAATATAGAATTTCAATGATCAACGTAAAACCTTGAAACTGCAGATGTATTTGCAAGAATTGATTTGTTACTTATTAATATAATTGTTTGGTGCGACATTTATATCTGTGGATGTGAAACTTTAATTTACTAATTTATCATTAACACAGTTAAGCACATTCCTTTGATAACGTCGAAGGTGAAAATTTTATCATGTAACGGGTCAAACTTTTCCACATTTAATGCTGTTCTTCGTGTAAAATGAGAAAAATAAAGAAAGTATTTATTGTTCAAATGTTTTATTTTCCCTCTTGGTTATCAGACATTTAGTACCTTGACACGGTTTGGTTACCCAGAAAGAAATTACGGGTTATTTCATAAAAAAATTCTCTTATGAAAACTGCAATATTTGAGCAGAGTGCAATTTGCTTAATTCAGACACTAAAGAGGATAACTTTTAAGTCTACGTAATATAACAAATCCGTTTAAATTATTTCCCATTTTGAATAATTATCGGAATCTGACCAATGACAATGCGAAGATGAATCGATGAAAATTATGACATTAAGAGTAATTCAGTATAATGGTAAATGATAAAGATGATGACTTAACAGATATTTTTTAACGAGCAACAGAACAGACAAAAAATGTATTGAAGAAATCCCTACTTTTTCATGATTTTATGAGTTTACCCTATTGCCGCGCTTTGAGACGTCACACCATCGCGATCTTTTATCACGATGACGTCTCACCTTGTCACATTCTTCTGTAGCGAAAAAAAGTAATGCGTGTTGAGAGTGCGTTTTACGAATGTGATGTTTCTAATAAAAACCCGGGCTTGTATTAAAGCTTTTACGGTACCTCTTATACGTAATACTGAACGACAAATTTGCTTGTCGTTTCGTACTAGATTGATTTGGCTTTCATCTCTTGAAGTAATTAATCCTCTCCGTAACAATGTACAGTTAAAAACATCGTAAAATCAAAACCATACAATATCACTCACTCAACGCTCCATTCACTCATTCCAAACACTCGAAATCGTTCAAAGCAATCAACATTTAATTCAAATCGACCAAACCTTTCTACGATTTCATTAGGTGGTGTGGAATTTAAAGTGTCTGATTGGTCCCAGAAATTAAACAAACAGGAAATTACGTATATCTTATTAAAGGGGGTGATAAATATAGCTCAATTGTTCATCCTGAACAAAATGAGCGATATAGGAATACCTCTCTTGAAATTCACTCCAAACTCGCTCGACACAATCATTCAATTTTATTCCAAAATAATTCAAAATCATTCATCTTGTCAATTTTACGATGTTCTTGACTGCACTCATCAAAAAACCTTTTTTATTTTTGACTCGATAAAAAAATATCGATCTTTCAATGAATTAATCGTGATGTAATGTGTTACCTTCGTCGTCACAAAAGAATCCAGATTGCTTCATTTAACTCAACCTCCCCCCCCCCCCCCCCGTATAAAATTCTTTAAAATGCGATTTCCGGGCTGCAAGAACAAGTCCCCCTTTCAGATGTTAATTTGACGTAAATCCGTGAAGGTCCTTTGGCATGACGGGACACATTTGTGAAAACTGCAAAGTATGTAAAGAAAAAATGTAATACAAAACAGAAGAATTATATCTCATTTTCTTTCAGTTAAAAAAAAAAAGATAAAATATAAAAACTAAAATCTACCTGTCTGTTTTAATTCCGGTGTACCACAGCTAGCTAGAAAATAATATATCTTTAGAGTTATTCGATACCCTTATTGTGTAATTTAACGTGCTGATTTAAATGTATACCTAGCAAAAAAAGGAAATATTGAACGACCAAGCTAAAAAAAAACTCAGGGTGAATCTTCTTTAAATTGCAATGTAAGAGTGGAGTAACATAAAATGCTTGCAATGTGTGAAATTTGATTCAAATATTATATACATTTGACGTAAGTTAATGTAACAAAATATATCTTATAACTTAAAAAATTATCCATTTGCTTACGTCCCATATAATACTTTTATGATACATGGAACACATGGATATTTTCAGAAGAATGACATAATTCTGTTATTTTTAGAAACTTGCATTTGTGTTAGAAACATTGACGAAAACAAGGTAAATAGAGGTTATAAGATAAATATAATACGTACTTAGTGTATTATATGAAAAAAGTAGAACCTCGACAATAATCAATTCCCCAAACCTCGTTAGATACTTTTTTCAGACAATACACTAAGTACGTATTATATATTTACCCGTCAGACGAAGGGATCAGTTGAACAATTCGAAATTCAAGGAAGAGACATTGATAAGCTGCGAACGTTGTCAATGTCAAGGGTAGAAACATCAGGTGCACTAAGGACATCGTGAAATTGACTAGATGAATGATTTTGAATTGATTTCTGAATGAAATTGAATGAGTGTGTTGAGCGAGTTTTATGTGAATCTAAAGGGAGGTAATCGAATATCGCACATTGTGTTGATGGTGAATAATATTAGCGACATTTATTACCTCACTTTAATAGAATATGCATACAAGTTCTATAAATAGCTACCTATTTCTTCAATAACCTATCAGATGCTATACATTTAAATTATGCCAGTGAAATCGCGATCTTTTTTGTTTTATTTATTTTTAATGACGTTGTTGATTCTATTTTTTCAGTGAGTTTGGATGGAGTTTTGAATGGTTTGAGTGAGTGTTTGGAATGAATGATTGGAGCGCTGTTACGGTTCCTCTACCTTGAGCTATTTCGGAGCGTGTTTGAATGGATCGAGCGAGTGTTTGTAATGAAAGTGGAATCATGCGTTGAGTGACTAATTTGGAATTGGTTTGATCAAGGTACATGTAAATATCAATTACACGGTGATAATTGCAATCCAATAAAATGAAGAATTTGGATTAGTTTAAAACGCATCACGTGGGGAAATCCATAGCAATTTATTTCCGTATAAAGTCCAATAAGTCTTTCGGGACCCCAGCCCAATCCCGAACTTCGATTTGCGAGTCCTGTGTTGTAGGAACTCGAAAACCCTCGTAGCTCTTCCACATAGTAACAATGCTATTCAATATTTTAGAAATTCAGATGTTTTCGAAAAAAATATGGTTAGGGCCTAAAAGCATGCAGTTCTGATTCTGAATCGATGTTTACAGCGAGTCGACGGAGACCATCAAGCAACCCTCTCTACTAAGCCCGATCACGATAGTTTCGTTTTAAAACGCAAAATAACTTACCAAAAATGAATTTTTGATTATAAGTACCTCATTGAATATCAAAATTGTCGTTTATTTGTGTATCATTTGTTTAACTTTATGCCATTTAACTTCGATAGCGAGAAAGAAAATACACGATCTAAAAATATATTGTGTAATCTGTATACGCACAGAAAGTAGACTCGAAACTTTAATAATTAGCCGAGTATTTGTATAGTTCCTTAGATCTGGAGGATTGCAATTATAAGGGCCGAGTGTCTTTTTCACTTCGTTTATTGGAGTATAAAGTGCAATTGCCTAAGCACATGGCTTAAACATAACGCCCTATGGGCGTTATTTGCCACGTGCTAAGGCAATTGCACCTTATACTCCAATAAACGAAGTGAAAAAGACACTAAACCCTATATTATTTAGGCCTACTGTAAATACGAATTTTTCACTATCTATTGTATGGAACTATTCGGGATGTTGTTCAATACCGTGTCTCAATTTTATTGATAAAGAATAACTGTGGTCTAGGAGACCGAATTCAATCTCCGGCGATCTGTCAAAAATCTGTAGAGAAACTCCGGTTCATTTAACCAAAAGCTCAAGGTGATCTCTGATAAGTCAACATTATCGAAATTCAAAATCATTTACTAAGTGTTTTTATCAAATGCAAAACCATTTAATTTCTTTTCACTGTTTATAATCTGTTGTTAAAATACAATCGAAAAATTAACGAGTGTTCATTATCCAATATGGCTAACGATATGCTTAACAAGCGTGTTTCCTCGTGGGCTATGTCAAATGCTAATAGGTCTAGTAAAATTTGGTTTTACGTCGTCAATAATACTTTGCAAGATTGCAATGTGACTTCTGACAACCATTTAACTATAGGTAAACTATGTCATCTGAATGTTTATAAACAGGCTTTCGACGAGTTTAATGTGGAGAAACTGGGACCAACCATTATTTTGCTGTAACGGTCTTTTAACTATACTGAAGGATAACAGAAACTCAAAACTGCAGGCATTTTAGCCATCCTTTGAATTACAACTGTTTTCGCCATGTGTCATAGCGTAAAAATAACATACTTTCGAAACCGACTTCATCATGAAGAAACTAGAATTGAAACGACAAAACGCATTGAATATCCATTGGGAGAAAAATGGGTTTTTCTTGTTGAGTTTCTTTACTCTATCTGTATATAGGTGATTTCTTTTGTAATTAAGTACCGTTATTTCAAGTTTGTTAAATTTCAGTTCAGTCCGCCCCTACTACTGGCTATACCACATTTTCCCGCGTTTTCGAATACCGCGGTTAGACTATAAAAAAACAGTTTTTACAAAATATTGAGAATCACTTGTTTCCAAAGTTTTGCGATGATTGGCAATCAACAATTCGTAAACCAAATGGCCCGTCAGGCAAAGGTTTAAATAAACTACGCACATGTTGCCTTTTTAAAGACAAATATGAAGTTGAGAACTACTGTAACATGCTTTTACCTCTCAAGCATAGAAGCGCGTTCAGCAAATTTAGATGCGGGGTAGCGCCTTTAAGATTAGAAACAGGACGTTACGAAAGATTAGCCGTAGAAGATAGAAAATGTCTGTTCTGTGGTCAGGTCGAAGACGAGAGCCACGTAATTCTCAATTGCTTCATGTATAGCGACTTAAGACAGACACTATACGATGCTGCAACTAAAATAAATATAATACTTCATGTCTTTTTCGCCCGAAGATAAGCTAATATTTTTATTTGCCAACAAGGAACTTATTCGAGTTTGCGCCAAAACCTGTAACGATATTTTAAAACGTAGGGCTTTTTACCTCTAAAAATAAGCGTTTGGGTTTTTACTCATTATAATTTGTGTTTTTATATACAACACATGTTATTTTTTTTTATCTTAGGTTCAGATATTAAATTCCATGTATGTGGATTTTTATATACTAAATGAATGTGGAATTATGATGAATGTTTTCTTGTATGTATGTGTGCGTGTGTGTGTGTGTGTGTGTGTGTGTGTGTGTGTGTGTGTGTGTGTATTTTCGTGTGTGTGCTGGTGTGTGTGTGCTCGTACAGATATGCATGGTTCTGTAATTACGTTTTAGTCTCTTGTAATTCTTACTAGGAATGGTCATACGCTATGTTTGTATGTTTTAACTGCTTATATTGTAATTATGTTTTGTATATGAATGAGACTCTTAAACTAAACTAAACTCATTTAGTCCAAGTCCAAATACTATTTTCAAATCATGGGTATATTTCTTTTTTTGGGGTTGGGGCGGCAAAAATAGGTTCGTGCTAGGGGTTAGCTCAAAAATGGCATAAAAAGTCGTTTAGAAAAGGGATCATGCCATACTAATTTTCCTTTCAATTTCAGGTGCAAATGTACGGCCTCAATTTAGAACAGGTTTAATCATTTTCGCATACTCTTTGACTGAGCTATGGTTGAATAATTATGTTATAACGACCGCCTAAGGAAAATGAATTTGTTCCCCTAGACCGTTATAATGACATATCAATTGTAGAACTTTTAAAGAAGAAAGATAACCAAAACCATTTCAAAACTGATTTAGTGATATTTCTCTCGCTTGAAAGGCAATATGTTATGTAACGTTCTCAAGTTTGATGCGTCGAAAAATGTACCTCTTATATATTTACGTAGAGACCTGGGGCCCGTTTTACTAAACTTCTTACGAAAAATTTAGTCGTAGGTCAAAATCACAAATCGTACCTGGTGTTTTCATTCATTACTAAATTCCGCATTGCAATATCTTTTGAAGGCGATTCCAATGAGATAATACATGGCAGAATTCTATATCTAGTTACTTCTGTAGAAGCATTTTTAATTTTTGACTTACGCAAAAAAGATCGAAAGATGTTTAGTAAAACGGGCATATAAGATAACTTTTGTTAAACTTCAATCGGAAATAATTTTAAGCCAATCAGGATTGCTTTTTCAATTATTGGTACAATGAAAGCAACAAATCTGGGCCCGATTTTATAAAAAATTTCTCAGGCTCTATTCAAAATTTTCTCAAATTTCAATTTGTGATTAAAGCCGAAATTATGTTTTATTACTCATTTTAATATATAAAAATAAAAGATAGCAATAACTTAATAAAATTATCTTTTATTTTCATACATTTATTTTAATTGAAAATTTTGTGAAAATTGGGCCTGAGACTGAGAAAAGTTTTATAACCTTGGGTCCTGATTGGTTAAAATTGCCGGCCTGTATAATCAATGAATATACACTTAGTAACATCGTGTAGTTGACATTCATCTCAATCAAAACTATTCTTAATTTCTGACTCAGCGTTCCATTCATTAATTCCAAACACTCACTCAAACCACTCAAAAACGCTCCAAAATGAATAAAAATGAAAAATCAACAGTTACATTGAAAATGAATGAAACTAAAAAAATCGCCATTTCACTGACATAATCAAAATACATGTAGTTAGCGTCTAATTGGTTCTTGAAGAGATGGAAAGCTATTTATAGAACTTTTTGAATATTTCATTATAGGGAGGTAACAAATATCGCTAATGTTGTTTAGCCTGAACAAAATTAACGATATTGGATTATCTCTATCTAATTTAACTCAAAACTACTCAAACTTTTCTATGTTATTTTAATCAGGCATCACGGAGTCTTCAAAAAGGACTCAAAAAGCTAGTAACCTCAACCCTTTTTATCAAAAGTCACAAAAATGGTAATTTTCAAAGAAAATTTAAATCTTCACTTCAATTTCCACCATGGAAAGACGGTGATACAGCAATAATATAAATTATTCTGTTCTTGTTTTGGTTTAGTCCAACATCAGCTTAACACAATAATTGTTTATGCACTGGCATTCACATATCATAATTACAGCCTAGAAAGGAATTACATCTACAGGAAAAAAACATCGTGAAATTGACAGATCGTATGTTTTGTTAAAAGGAGGTACATGTAATACGTATCGCTAATTTTGTTCATCCTGAACAAAATTAGTGATACTGGATAATTTCCCTCTAATTTCACCCAAAACTCGCTCCACACACTAATTCAATTTCATTCTAAAATCATTCATCTCGTCAATTCAAGGATGTGTTTAACTGTACCATGGCAATACTTCCTTATTCATACCATCCGATTAATATTTTCAGCAAAGGACTAGAATTTTAATTGGATTGTCTTATCTCTTCGACTTAGATTGTTTTCATTTATCTTGTCTTGTTCCAATCATATTTGTTTAATCTTATCTTTTTAACCATATTGTATGTTTATACCATACCGAGGCGTCGGTTCAACACTATTGTAAATGCCATTAACTTTATAGGCACTTACAATAGTATTGCACTGACCACTTGATACGCGTTTTTTTTATAAAGAGTATAGATTGAAATTATTGACATGACTTAACCTTTGAATTAACCGATGAATACATTTACCATCGAGAGTAGTCGCAAGCTTTCGAAGAACATCGTAAATCCGTGTAGTATACAAGTTTTAAAAATGTTTTAATAGTGTAATAGTACCAATACACACTCACTCATTCTCAATTTTTTGGCCATCTTTAGACCAAGAAAATATTAAAAATCAACTTTACAGATAGTATTGAATTTTGATTTATTTATTTTGTACTATATGACTAGTTTCTAAATTTATAAAAGGGCCCTTTATAGGATCTTAGTTTTCTGTTTTATCAACGTTCTAAGAAGACATGGTAAAATCGCACTGAAGTTTACGTTACGCTTCATAGAGCTGTAAAGGCAAGGCAATTATGAAAACAAACAATTCTAGTTTAGATATGAACATATTTGTATTTTCTTGAATACAGAATTAGACACAAACTTAGAACGCGTATATGTTAAAAACCGAAAGTGCATGAATATTATCTGCACGTGAAAAACATCCTTAGCTCACTTTTTCGTGTTTATTTTAAATTCTAATGATATAGTATTTTCTAAAAAGAATATTTCGTTAAAGCTCTCTGTGATGAAGTCCAATTTGTTCAGAAACTTTACTTTTATCATCGGCAAATATAAACATGAGGGTTTCTGAAGGACGTAAATAGTATTAAAGAATTCGCCAAAGTTCTCAAAAGCACATGTATTTGTCACGTAAAATACGCCTGCAGAGCGATTTTATCAATAAACATTAATATGAAGGTTTGATGAAGGAAAAAGCTCCAAAGGAAAGTGGTTCCTCGTAACAATCCTTTTTTGTTAATCTTTACTGTAAAAATCTGGGATTTGGAAGTAAAAAGCTTTGTCACGTAGAATACACAAACGTTTTCTACTTTTGTAAAATTTGAATTCTGTTACTATCTTTCTCGGAAATCTTAAAAAATCGTTTCCCTTTTCCAACTGGCATAGGCTCATCTACTTTAGAAAGTATGTCTCCCGGCTCTATCCATATAATATCTTCCCTCACTGGCCACTTTAGATTGTTCTTAACCTTTGAACCATGTTCCATAAATGTAACCTCGTACTGACCATCATCAATATCAACAATCTTTCCTATGTAAACCAGACCGTCGTACCTTGCCGCTACAAAGTCTCCCTTCTGTAAATCTCCATCTTTGTTTGAATCATTGTTGTCTGTAAATGCTTCTTTTGAATTTTTCTCGGTACTGCTAATCTGTCTCGTATCATCATTAACCCCGATATTTTCACTCTGATCGTTCACTCTGTGTTCTTCTGTTTCTGTTCTCAATTTCTCTCTTCTCCAGCCACATTCATTTCCATTAAACCACTGAAATCCTGTTTCCGTAAAACATTTGTCGCAAACACAGGTTGTTTCTCTAACCATTACCTCATTGATGCTTACACCAGCGACTGCATGGATTTTTAGTGTACCCTTAACTGCCTTAATACTCTTCTGGAATAACTCATTTGAATTTTTAGCCAACTCATAACTTTCTCTTTCGATGTATTCATATTTTATCTTGCTGTTAGATCTAACTCCCCATTCATAGAAATCTTTGCCATTCGTGATGCTAACATTTCCTGACTTGAGTGCGGTATCTGCGGTTCGTTTCACTACTCCTCCTATGCCATCGCAAGCCCCTTTACCATGGCCTGTCTCGAAATAATGCCAGCTTGCCTGTAGGTCATAAAGGATTGGGTGTTGGGCAATCAGATCAAACATCATTTTGTTCCTATATTGGGACGTAGGAGAGTCTGTCCAGTAATTAATATACTTCACTTCTGGACAAAGTCTCTTTACCAAACTGATAACCTTTTCAATAATTGCTTGAACCATGGAAGAGTTATGATTTAGGACCTCAGATATTGCCACCATACTGTAATGAGTAACCTGATTACCATCGTTATAGTAAATAACAACGGGGTGAATCGTAACAGACTCCTGGTTCCAATAGGCGCTCTGGACTTCTTCTACCTCTTTTATACCGTAATTTTCAGCAAAATCCATTTGAACGCAAACATGGTCTTTGTACTTTTGCAGGCTTTCTTTCATCTTTCTAAAGGATTGGTATTGTGTTTTCACTCTGTCTGTATGGCCTTTAAATTCTTCAAATTCATTTTCTATATTATTTCTCACAAACTCGTCTCTGGTTTGCTCAATTTCAAGAAGTTTTGTCCTATGTTTTGCATCGTCACACTTTACTCTCTTCCATTGTTTGAATTGGATCTTTTCCTCAGTTATATCATGTAGTTTTGCATAAAAGTCATGTGATATGTTCTCAGAAAAGCTATCTGGACTGGTATTTGATGTAATACCATATTTCTTCAGACACTTTAGTTTCAAAGCTACATTTTGGTGCTTTGTGCACAAACAAGTGATTCTTGATGCATAGTTCACAAGGGTGATATGTTTCGGTCTAGCTCTGCAAAATGTTGCAAAACTGACATTTTCATTTGGTGATTCGGCCCTAAACTTCATGTAAATATTCCTCATGTAATCATTTAAAACATACTTTTGTACTTTTTGTCTCTTCTCATTCGTCAGTGCGTCTGCTTTACCAGGTAGAAGTCTTGAATTATCTTCCCTTTTAAGAAAATCTTCAATCATCTTGTAAATTCTTTTATGTGTTTTTTCTTTGTTACGAGTGTTACAGGGCCTGTGTCTAATTCCAAGGTTATGGGATGCGTAATTGGTAAGTCTGTATTTGCTAAGGATAGATTTAGCAAGAATTTGCTTTAGTATACTACGTCCATTTCTATCTTGGCGTGAAATATTATCATTCATTTGCTTGATCACACAATTCGCAAATATAAGTTTCTTTCTAATACTGGGATTTTTCTTATGTGCTATTCCTGCTTCTTTCATATCATTCTCGGCAATAGACTTTGGAGTTGTTGGTTTTCCTTTATTTATTCTTGTATTCATCTTACATCTGATCCTCGATAAGCTCTTTCGTAGATTTTGATTTTTCCTCTGGAGTTTTGTCCTTAGATTTTCAAGATACTTTAGTCTTTTTCTCTCTTTATTTGAAATTCTGCTATTTGGTTTTCTTTGATAATTCATTTTGACTATCAATTTACTGTCAGACATAGAATTTTCTCTGGAATTTATGTCGTTGGTACATTGGCTTGTACTCGGTCTAGGTTCTCTCATGTCGTTGTCTCTAGTTTTATCAGCTTTTTCTTCAGCTCTTTTTCTGGCGCGATATTCAGCTTGCTTTTTGCGTAAAATCTTTCTCCTCTTCGCCGCTTCATTATCGGGTAGGTCTGACACCTTTTTGTAATAAGCTTTAGTTCTCTTCCTTTCATTTTCTAACCATCTACTTTCGTGTTCTGCTTTCTTTCTCTCTCTGTATTCTCTCTGCCGTTGGGCGTGGGATTTAGCCATTATCTACAACAGAAAAATACAACTTAAAAGTAATCAATTTTCCATATTTGGACTGAGTAGCTTGATAGTAGGAAAGGATGTCGGAGCAGTACTGACCAGTGTGAGAAATACCAGAAATTCCATGTTTTGATCTTCTAGCTGACAATGTGACTGAAATACTGTTTAAAGTGACAATAAACTAAAAAAAACATTCAGAATTAAACAACACTAACAAAAAACAGCAAAATGGAAAAACAATGATCGCCCTTTTTATAACTTCGGAGAATCTTTTGTCACATGACGTTTTTGATATTGACAAACAAAATATATCATTTTCATAATTATTTCACTTATAATAATTATTATTATTATTTTGCTTATAATTATTATTATTTATATTTTATTGATAATTCATTGCAATTATTATTACCAAGTATCATAATATTGAATTTATGATAAATGGTATAACAATTTAAAATGGGTAGTTATCTGTTTTTATAGAGGTATGAAACTTATAAGATTCATACCTATATGATTAACAAGAAAAATAACTCCATTTTCCTTCAAATAATATTCTTAATTGCAAACATGTTCTTAGAAAAATTAAATTCCAGCTTTATTTACTACATTTTGACCACGTACCGACGATATACATGTTTGCGTATTATACGTGACAAAGTTGTTGTCATCTTAAACATAAAATATCAATTACAGTATCCATGAATAGTGCCTAAATCTTTTTCTCTTTTAACGATCAATTATTTAAAAACTGTAATAATTAAACGTTTAGGAAATGAGACTCCCCAAATTATAAAATGGTCGCTTTTAAATTTGTATCTGAAAAAAATATTGTGCAATCCCTTTTCATTCTTTGTTGTTATCATGCAAATTATATAAAAACAAACTGTTTGGTAGGTATCAGAAAAAAAAGAATAGTTATTTTACTGATTGAACGCTTTTTCTATGCATTAATAAAATAATACAAACATAAAATAAGCAATAATCTTATTGAAGTGTACGTGACACTGGCGGAGGTTTACGTGACGCACCTTGAGTAACTCCCTTATGGGTTGAATATGACAACCATGCATTCGTTTAACACTTATTTTATAGGGTCACTTTTTGTATCAAATTGTGCACAACTTCAAGCACATATGGGATGCTCTGCTAATGCGAAAAGGTCAAAAATTAAATGTCACTCAATCGATAGAAATACTTACCAGAAGCAATCAGTCTTTCGGTCGCGCTCTCTCCGTGTTTTGTACAAATGGCGGCTGAAAACAATCTATGACGTCATAATAAAACACCTTGAAGCTATATCGTTGTCGTCTTGGTGTTTTATTCCAACTTCGGGAAAAAAACGTCACGTACGTCTACTGTCACGTATAACGGTTTTTCACCTTTGAAATGAGATATTGAAATTATATCTGAAATTTAAGAAGAACCTTCTTTGGGAGTAGGCAGTATTGATGCCGGCAAGACATTACTATGTTTAATGTTTCTATACGTTTTACAAATATTGCTGCACTTGCGTCACGTAACAATACACAAAAAATACCCACTTTTCATACCTTCTGTTATAAGGTGGGAATTACTGCAAAGTATGTTAAATAAACAAGCTATAATCATTTTTTTTTGTAAGTATTATTTAGTTCAATAACTAAATTATATGAAACAAGAATTTGGGGTGAGATTTTTGCAGATTGTCTTGAACCATCGAATTCATCGTCACGTGAAATACACATGATGCGGGACAAAATTGTAAACCATTTTTGTCCAAACCAAGGTGTCGAGGAATCTCCTTTGGCTTCGGAACCAAATATTTTTACGGTTTAGATTCAATTTAACACCCTTTTGTTCAAAATTTTGCAACATATAAATGTACAATAACATAATTAAAACTCCGATTTTTTTTGTGACATGTATTTTTCTAAGGGGGTGCAGGTGTTGGCAGGTGTCTTCTGAAAAAGTATGGTATCCTATGTGAATCCTTTTGTTTAATTTTCACAAAATATATTACAAAAAATCACAAATAAGGCCAAAATTCGACCGCTGTTGCCCTTTCTGAGAATAAATTCATGTAATAACCGTGTGACACCAAGATGGTCAAAAAAATGAGAATGAGTGACTATATGACTGTATGGTCAAGGGGTCTAGTCTGATGACTACAGGTGCAGGGATCATGAGATCGAATCTGCTCTCATTCAACGGTTTTTTTTTCTCTCTCTTTTTTTCTATTAGCCCCATTTGAATAATTATCTCGTGTTTGAATGACAATAATTGGTTTACACGACGCATTCTACCTCATGAACTCAAATATTGAAACACAAGACGCTGTCAAATGGTCGAAAGGGCACATTTGGTTGATCATCGAGACCTATATATGCAGAATTAGCACCTGGAGTCTCGGAAGAGCTGTCGTGGTAGTATTCGTAACAGAAATACCAGCCATCCTTAGTTAAGCGTTCAAGCCCCCGCAATACGGCCGAAAAAATATTATAGGAGGCGTTAAACCCCATTCAAACAAATAAAACAAAAAAAGAAACTAAAGGGCAAAACAAATAGTTTATAACATACGACAAATCCTTTTGAGAATCGAGTGATCTTCAACATTATTCAAAATAAAAAAATCTACAAAATGGATTTAAACCTAGTGGAAAAATAAATATGCTGTCATAGTAACTCGAACCACTGTCTTTCTCGTCTTCTGATGCTTTACTCCTTCCACGTGCAATCCATCACAGTATCATTTAATATGTATAATTATATTATGAAACTTGGTTCACGAAGTTAAACGAGAACTAACGGAGATACCATTTGACAATCAGTCTACCATGATATGTATGGTAGTAGAGGTTACGGTCAGTCATGTCAATGTATGCACGCTATATGAATGTATGAAGATTTCAGCTTGCTTCGCGCCAGCTTGGCACCACCAGTAGAATTCTGCAATTTGAACAATATCTGTGATATTGTTCAAACAAATATGGATAAAACATAACTCTGAAGCCTTAAGTATACATAGAGATCCATTATCTGGTATTTGGTATAATTGTTCCCAAGCGTATTCTGCATTTTGTTTATTATGGATAGGAAAGAGAATCGTTGATTTTTTCTTTCTTTTAGTAAGATGATCGTTGTTGGTTTTTTTGCTAGAGGAAAGCGTTTATGTGACCTGTCACGCGAAAAGGGACAGTTCTAAATTATTTAAACGATATTGCATAAGCAATACTAGGATTTTGAAATGTATTCGCACTCGAAAGGCGACAAACAAAGAATGTATATACATGTAATTAAAGCTATATATGGACTGCGACATAAGATGAATGTCCTTCGTCCGCACCCCATTTCTATGATTTGAGCGTCGCTGAATAATCAAAACATCGTAAATGCAGATTGAATAAGCTGTAGTTTTGATCTTATGATCATTCATCAACGACCTTTTTCGAAAGAGGTTTTATTTCTATTTCGTACTTTTGTAATATGCGTAATGGAAGTTACGCCCTTGGATTGGATTTAACTGAGGTCAACAAGTTTTTACATTCGCATTGATATTTGAAGGCAAACAGTTATGATCCTTTTCGGCCTGTGCAATCCAAACAGGTTGATTATGGTCGCTGTTGACGTGTCACGCGAAAATGGAATAAAAGGTTTAAATCCGTTTAAGTTGCAGGTCCTGGATACATAGACTGTTTTTTTCACTTTGACAGATACTGTTTGTAGATAGCAATGACGAAATTACCATAACGTACATTACGCAATCGCGTAATAGAAAAAAAAACATCTATGGAAAAATAACGAATGATCATAATATCGAACTTATATCAAATTGGTTTGATTGTTCACTAACGCTCAAATCATAGAAAATGGGGAGGTGGACGGAGAAGATTAATCTTTTGTCGCAGTCCACTTATGGCATTTATCCTATATATTCTATGTTGGTCGCCTTCTGATTGCGTATAAAAGCTTAATTACGACCATGGATTATTTTATCGTTGTAATTCCTAAACCTCGTACCTACAGCCTCAAGCTGTAATTACGAGGTTTTAGAAAAACAACGACGATAAATGGATTTGCAATGAATTTAACCAAACATTGACATGCATATGAACATGATGAGGCCTGAATTGTTGGATGTCGTTGTATATTGCTCAACTAAGAGGTACAATTTTACATTGCGTATAACTCATCTCAGATTTTTTTTTTAAAAATAAAGTAAATTGTTTTGTTAGTTTATATGAATTTAACGCCACTAGATTTTCAGTGGTATCGTGGCGGCTGGAAACCCTTTTCATGGATTACTTAAATTCCTGCATAAGTTCTTCAATAAAGTCATAACCGAGCCTTCATCTGCTCACTCAACATATGTTTATGATTATCAACCCATTAACAGAAGACAAAATATCGTAGAAGGTGTTTGATGTACAGATAATAACATCGTGAAAATAACAAGATGTGTGTTTTGAAATGCTTTCAGATTGAGAATGAATGAGTAAGCGGACCGAGTTTTGAATGAAAATAAAGGACGGCAAACCATACCTCTTAATTCGCCCGAAAGGATGAAATAGGCGATGTATTTTTTACCTCCTTTTAAATAACGTACGTATTTTCCTGTTTGAGAGGATTCACAAATCAGGCTTTATTTAAGGCAGTTAACCCGTAAAAGTTCCCCAACATTTTGGCGCTCAAGAACCTTTACAATGTTGACGGAGGTTTTCTAATGAAAATCATTAGGAAACATCGGTTAACACTGTTAAAGCTCATTTCTTCCGAAATATTGGGGAACTATTACGGGTCCACTACCTTAATTCCATGTTATCCAATAAGCTGGTGTGATGATTTGACCGATTCGAATGAAATGTTGATTGTTTAATACGATTTCGAAACTATCGGAACGTTTCTGAGTGATTAGAATGAACGTTTTTAAAAAAAGTAAAAAGAGCAGTGAGCGATCGATTTGGAATGGTATTGATTGAGATGAAAGTCCATTTCATGACGTTATTAACTGTATCGGGTGGAACTATGATAGTGCCTCCAACGCGACATGTACATTGCACCAACTGCGCTATGGCGCCGGCGTAAAAATGTCTCGACGTCCTAAGAAAACAAGGAATGTCGTGAAAAAGGAAATAATTCCATTAAATATTTAAATCGTGCAAAAAACCAGATTTCCTCGGGGCTTTGATTTGATACTTTACGTGTTACAGATTGAGGGAAACCTGATTCAAGATACCATTACAATACAAATTGAACAACCACACGTACTCTCAAAGTTGATGGAATTTTTAATTTGATGTCTAGATAGATTTTCACCGTCTTTAAGTGTAAACGAGTTGATAGAATGATTTTTTTTTCTTTGATATGGATAAAACAGACGTCTACAAATCCGACTGTATCTCGTTTTTTTGCACCCCTGAAGACGAAAGTTTCGTAAAACATTGTGGAAAATGAAGAAATTTCTAGTTATAAGAAATTTCTTTATTGTACACGATGCTTTCTCTTATAAGGTAGTGGACCCGTAAGAGTTCCGCAACGTTTTGGACATATCGAGCTTTAACAATGTTAACCGAGGTTTCCTAATGGTTTTCATTAGGAAACCTCGGTCAACATTGTGAAAGTTCATATGTTCAGAAATGTTGCGGAACTTTTACGGTTCCATTACCTTAACATTTCATCAGCTTAAATTGCCATCTAGGACTTCTGTGAATTTGGAATACTCTTATTTTGATCGTCTTGTACTGGTTTATTAAACTCCAAATAGGGGGAAATCTTTATAAGAGGATGTATTTTTTTTGTTTGTTTTGTTTTTTTGTTAACATTGCTTGGTTTTAATTTTCAAGATTCCAAGCCAACCATATGTGGGGAAAAAATAAATCATGTGCCCTAGAATTGTTACAGTTAAGAACATCTAAAAATTGACAAGTTGAGTGATTAATGAGTGTGTTACGCTAGCTTTAAATGAAATTAAAGGGAGGTAATCCAATTGTGCTAATTTTCTTCAGGATGAACAGAATTAGCGATATTTATTACCTCCCTTTAATAAAATATGCATAAAAGTTATAAAAACAAATATTTTAATGCCGTCGAGTACCAATCAGATTCTTACAAAACCCCTTAAATCATTGATTTTTTAACGATTTATATTTTTAATGAAGTTGTTGATCTAATCAATTTATGGGATTTTAGGGCGCTTTTGAATGGTTTGAGCGAGAGTATGGTACACATGTATGATGGAATGGAGCGCTGTTTTAAACGGTTTTGATCGGAAAAATTGTCTTTTTCATGATGTTTATAATTGTACTCAGTATCATTTTGTAAAGCGTGCAGTCAATCAAGTCGAGAACTTGACACTCTTATCAATCAACACCATTATGAATCGCATGATCAATGCTCTTTCCATTCCAAACACTCAGTCAAATCAACCAAAATATTCCGAAATCATTCAAAAAAGTTCCAAAAGCGACCAAAACGCTTCAATCAAACTAATCGAGCTATTTCATGATCTCATTGGCTTTTTGTCGATTATAAAGAGCTTGATTGGTCCATAAACAAAAATTATTCCTTTTAATAACATACCATAGATTATTGTTTAAGGGAGATAAAAAAAAATATCCCTAGTTTCGTTTTAACGATATTATGTTACATTCTTGTATTCATTTCAAAACGCATTCATCGCACTCTTTTAATGTCATTCCAAAATCATTGCAATATCGTATGTCTTGTATGATCGTTTCGTATGCTCTTAAAGCAGTTCTTTTCTATAACTAATGTTATTTCCAACTTGGGATACCCATTTGTGCTTCGTTATCCATTACTCGGACTCGGGGCTAGTCTTTGCCGAACATTTGGATAGATATATGAATATAATTCCTATGTTTGTTTGCTTTTTTTATTTCAAGAACGATCTATGATTTTCGTTATATGTGTAGTTAGTTTTTAAAGTATGAATGTGATAGATAGAGGATATTGAATGAGTGGTCATTGAATACCGAATTTATTAAACGAGATATCTATAAACAGATAAAAACGAGGCTGCGCCGAGTCGTTTTTATCTGTTTTACATGACGAGTTTGATAAATTCGATATTCAATGACCACTCATTCGATATTCTATATATAATATGACGTTAATTTTTGTGATAAAACGAGGAAATTTTGATATTTATCGATTAAGGTTATTCCTCGAAACATATAACGGGCCGTCTATGAAATGACGTCATCGAATCCATCGTGACGTCATTTTCTTATAGAAAAAATATAATATAATATGATATCCGTTCTTAGCTCATTTGCATTGTAATTCCACTAGTGTAATAACACCCGTGTAATATAATAATCAATGGGGTTATTTCACTCCCGCGGCGTAGGTCATATTTTAAAAGCGTATCCTCATCTGTTTCAATATGCTTTTCATTGACGAAGCATGTTCTAAAGCAAACCTCTATTCATTGACAACCCTTCACCCGTTTTGAAAAAAAGTAGGCCCTAATAATAAAAACAAAAAAAAACCTAACAAACAAGGAGGCTAATGATTGATTGAAGTATATATTCCACATCGCTACACAAGAATTGGCATTTCATTGCATAGGCGTATCTAGGACTTGGAAATTTATACGCACTCAGAAGGCGACAACGAAAGGATATATAGAATTAAGGCGATTTTGAGAACTATAACAAAAGATGAATGTCCTCCATCTGCGCTCTTTTCTATGATTGAGCATTGGTGAATAATCAAAACATCGTAACTACAGCTTGAATAAGCTGTAGTTTCGATGTTATGATCATTTATCAACGATATTTTTCAACATAGGATTATTTCTTTTACGCACTTGAGTAAATTGCGTAATGGGAGTTACGCCCTTGCATTGTACGTTTCCATATACAACATTATATATCAAGGTGAGGATAAAAAGTCATATTTCCTTTTTTTCATCATTATTATTATATTTCATTTCTATGTTTTGTAAATTGTATTTAATTGATATGTTGTGTAATATTTGTTCTCATGCTCTATATAGGCCCATTATGGAAATAAAATATGTTCTGTTTTGTTCTGTTCTGTTCTGTTCTGTTCATATACATGTACATTGTCATAATGATACGAACAAACATAATTCAAGCTGGCGGCATGGTCGTTAACCTGACACGCTGCTCATAACAAACCTGGAAAAACAACTCCAATGTAAGCATATCAAAAGAGTATACCTTCTGGCAGCACTTTAGGGTTATTCGTCTTTTCAAACATTCACTTATCCAACAATTCATTCATTCATTCATTCATTCATTCATTCATTCATTCATTCATTCATTCATTCATTCATTCATTCATTCATTCATTCATTCATTACAATCACTCAATCAAGTCGATCAAAATCGCCCGAATTACTTGGAAAACATTTCGAAATCGTCCAAGACAATTTAAAACATTTAATTCAAATCGATCAAATTATTCTACGACTTTATTTGTTGGTTTGAATTTTGAAGTGTCTGATTGATCCACAAAAACACAAAAACAGAAGAGAACGAATATGTTATTCAAAGGAGGTAATAAATACCGCTATCTGTGTTCACCATGAACAAAATTAACCATATTGCATTACCTCCCCGTAATTTCACTCAAAACTCGCTCCATACATTCATGCAATTTAATTCCAATTTTTTTCCAAAATCAATCATCTTGTCAATTTCATCATGTTCTTAACTGTAGAATGGTTTTAATCGGGGTGAATGTTAATTTCACGATGTTACCGTATAAAAGTTTTGTACTCCGTGGATTCATGGCATTATTGTTTTGAAATAAACTATACCTCATTTAATAGCGAACATGTATGCTAAGTTTCAAATAGTGCATGTATTTTTTCATGAGATCACAGAATGTCGAAGTTTTCGAACGACAACCACGAAGCCAACACCAAGGCTTAAACAATACCTCGGGATTTTTTTTTTCGAAAACTGCCGAGCTAAAAATATAGCAAATTGGATTTGGACGCTTTCTGAAATATGTTGAGGTAGAAGTAAAAGTGGCTTTATGACATAAGTGCTATACTTTATTGAATATTTATTGACGGAGAAGTACCTTTCGTATGATGAAATAATTAGAAACAGAGAGTTTACCACAAAAATACAAAACTTCTTTTTGTACAAGTGCAATAACACAGCTCGGCTTTTACTAAGATACATGCTTTAAGACGGGTGGAGATTTTAAACTCATATACATGTAAAAGTTCGTGAAGACATGCAAAGAATTGAATAAAAGTCTTTTTGGCATATGTGATCCAAGACTCGAAAAGGGACCATCTGGATAGTGCGTAAAATATCGACCTTAGTCAGACTGCGCGAATTGCGTAGATTGTCTAGGTTCGAAGCTTATCGCACTTTGCTTATTTCTGTATCTAGAATGATCAAACTACATTCCTGTAAAAGAAATTTTGAAATGGGACCTCTGGTTGCTATATGTTGGACACAATCTTTTTTTCTTACATATGAATTTTACAGGGTTCTCAGATGGTCCCTTTTCACCTGACGTATCACATATCTCATAATTATGATAATAAAAAAATCTAAAATGTTCCTTGTCTAACTCAATTCAAAATTGTTCGCGAAATTAAGATTGGCCCATACAGTTAGTTACATCGTGAAAATGACATTCGCCTCAATCAATTCTAAATCGCTCACTCATTGTACCATTCATTCATTCCAAACACTCACTCAAACCATTCAAAATCACTCAAACATATTGATAAATATAGAATCAATAACGTCATTCAAAATAACTGTGGATATTGAAAAATCGCGATTTCACTGATATAATTCAAATTGTATTCATACTTTATTAAAGGGAGGTAATCAAACTTGTATGCATACTTTATTAAAGGGAGGTAATCAAAATCGCTAATTTTGTTCACCCTGAACCAAATTAGTGATATCGGATTACCTCCCTTTCATTTCACTCAAAACTCGCTCCACACACTCATTCAATTCCATTCTAAAGCACCCATTCAATTAAAATCCTAAATGATTCCAAAACCATTCACCTTGTCATTTTCACGATATTATTCACTGTAAATATGGTCGTGGTAGGGCATGCCTTTTTTTTCCACTATGAATTATTTGAACGACACCCCCTACAAAACCAGTGAGCCAATTTGAACGAAACATTGCTAGATTATCCCTTGGGTGACTCTCTTGATATCTTTCGCGAAATTTTGATTCCAAATCATTTCAAAGTCATTCACAATTTCAATTCTTCAATGATGTTCTTTACTGTACAAATGCAATGATAGTGTTTCTGTGTTTCTAGTAAATTTATCAATACCGGGTTTTGATAAGTTGAATGCTTTTTTAAGGATTTTGGAATGAAAATGGAAAATGCAGGAGGGGCGAGTCATACAATACCGATAATTTCGATCTATTTAACGAAATTGGCGTCATTTTATTACCTACCCGGCATTAAACAACGCACTCACGTTGTTTTAAACTGTATTTAAATGAAATCGTGGTCGTTTAGAATAATTTCGATGCGTTTATAACACTTTCAATGTGTTTTGAGTGACTCGAGTGAGTGAGTGGTTTGAATACAGTGGATGTTGAACTTCACGATGTTATTAACTGTAGAACCTACAAATTGTTCTATTTAGTAAAGAAGATACATTTTTTCTTCTCCTGAAAAGTTGGAATTCCCACTTTTTGTTATGACACTGCAGTCAAGACATAATGTTTGCTCTTAGGAATGGTTGTAAATTAGGTCTTCACAGGAAACATGTATAAACATCTTAGTTATATATATATAAACAACAAACATTGCATTACGTATTTTCAAGGATTTTCAGTGAGTTTTTGTGTGTGTTTTGTTGTGAACAAAACAATATGAGGATATAAAACAAATGCCTAAATGTGAAATCGTTTTAAATGATTTGCTTAATCTATTTTGGGATCATTTATTTAGTATTTTCCAAGAATAATGCAATGCCGATAAAAAATGATTAACACTAAATCGAGGAATCGTGTTGCATTGTAATTATGAAATATTATTTAAGAGATACAACTACGAAGAGCTTATTTAATGTTTTATAACACCATATATACTCGTTAGAGCAGGGGATAGGAAGGGGTATAGGATACAATTATTGACATTGTGAAATTAAAATTCACCCCGATCAAGAATCTGAATCGCCCACTCAGCGGCCAATTCATTCATTCCATGCACTCACTCAAACCATTCAAAATCGCCCAAATCCTTTGAAAAATACAGAATCAACAACGAATTCAAAATAAATAAGGATACAGGAAAAAAGCGATTTCACTGAAATAATTCAAAAGTGTAAGCGTCTAATAGGTTCTTGAAGAAACAGGAAGCTATCTACAGAACCTGTATGCATATTTTATAAAAGGGGGGTAATCAATATGTCTAATTTTGTTCATCCTGAACAAAATTTGCGATATTGTTGTTCAGGCAGTAGCGTAGCGGAGAGGTAACGAAATTATCGATGTTTCTATTACATAACAAAATCTATATTGTGAGGTACCAATTTGTAGGAAAATCTGTATTCTTTCAATTTAAAACAATTTTAGGATACAAAGTCAGATAAACGCTCTCTGCACACAGCACTAATTAGGTCAATAGCAGATAGGGTCGGGTAATAACGGATCGGTAGTTGAGGGAATGTCCCAAAAGTGACAATGACACTATTTCACCGTTTTGCGGTGCTGAAAGAGCTGTATTTAGGCGATTTTGATCCAAAAAAAAGCTCGCAGATTGAACTCAGACAGAACTTAAGCAAATTTATATTATTGAAAAATGGGAAGGTTAACAGACTTTGAAAAAAAAATTGGTGATGCAGAAAAAATAATCGTCCATACAATCGGCCATACAATCCGAGCTTAATGTTTTTTTGTTCTTGATAAAAAAGAAAAAAAGAAATATTTTAAGATATGGTCTGAATATCTTATCATTAAGAAAACCTATGATCTTGAACGATGTGGTTAGGCGCAAGAACGGCACCCTTTTGTCATGGATGACTAAGTCAGTGTGTGCGAAACTTTCAGTCTGATTTGGAATAGATCTAATATTTGGCCCAAAAGCCTTTCATGTTTATCCCGGTATTGCAAAAGCAAAAAGAAGTAGTTTTCGTGGCGACTGCCATACCACGTACCACTTTTCCGCGGTACGTGTAACACTTTGCCACAAAAGCCTGGGGCAATGTGTTACATTTACCGCTTTTTTTTTTGCCTTCGTATAAAATTAATATAGTATGATGAAATTGTTTAATCAAAGTAATTTTTAGATCGAAATTCTTTAAATTTTCGATACATATATCAAAAAAATCAAAAGAGCTATGGTGTCGGAAAATTTGCGAATTGTTTGAAAAATGTAACACTTTGTCCCGGTCTCCCCTACATGTATTTATTGACAACCCTTCACCCTTTTTAGTAAAAAAGGACCAATGATTGATTGAAGCATATATTTCACATCGCTACATGAGAATTGGCATTTGATTGTACGTTTTCATATACCTTGTCATAATGATACGAACAAACATAATTCAAGCTGGCGGCATGGTCGTTAACCTGACACGTTGCTCATAACAAACCTGGAAAAACAACACCAATGTAAGCATATCAAAAGAGTATACCTTCTGGCAGCACTTTGGGGTAATTCGTCTTTTCAAACATTCACTTACTCAGCGCTTCGTTCATTCATTCTAAGCACTCACTCAAGTCGATCAAAACCTCTTCGAAATAATTAGAAAACATTTCGAAGTCGTCCAAGACGATTAACGTTCAATTCAAATCGATCAAATTGTTCTACGACTTTATTTGTTGGTTTGAATTTTGAAGTGTCTGATTGATCCACAAAGACACACATACAGAAAAGTTATTTAAATGATGTATCAAATACCGCTATCTGTGTTCACCATGAACAAAATTGACTATATTGGATTACCTCCCTGTAAATTCACTCAAAACTCGCTCCATACATGCATTCAATTTCATTCCAAAATCTTCCCAAAATCAATAATCTTGTCAATTTCACTATGTTCTTAACTGTAGAATGGTTTTAATTGAGGCGAATGTCAATATCACGATGTTACTGTATGAAAGTTTTGTACCTCATAGATCTATGGCATTGTGGTTTTGAAATAAACTATATCTCATTTGATAGCGAACATGTATGCTAAGTTTCTAATAGCGCATGCATCGTTTCATGAGATCACAGAATGGCAAAGTTTTCGAACGACAACCACGAAGCCAGCACCAAGGCTAAAACTAGTACCTCGAGTTTTCTTCGAAAACTGCCGAGCTAAAAATATAGCCAATTCGATTGGGACGCTTTCCTGAAATATGTTGAGGTAGAAGTAAAAGTGGCTTAATGACATAAGTACTCTACGTTATTGAATATTTATTGACGGAGAAGTACCTTTCATATGATGAAATAATTAGAAACAGAGAGTTAACCACATTGATACAAAATGCAAAACTTCTTTTTGTACAAGTGCAATAACACAGCTCGGCTTTTACTAAGATACTTGCTTTAAGACGGATGGAGATTTTAAACTCATATACATATACAAGTTCGTGAAGATATGCAAAGAATTGTATAAAAGTTTTTTGCATTTGTGACCCGGTACTCGAAAAGGGATCATCAGGATAGTGCGTAAAGTGTCGACCTTAGTCAGACTGCGCGAATTGCGCAGATTGACTAGGTTCGAAGCTTTTCGCACTTTGCTTATTTTCTGAATCTAGAATGATCAAACTATATTCCTATTCCTGTAAAAGAAATTTTGAAATGCGACATCAGGTTGCTATATGCTGGACACAATCTTTTTTTCACATATGAATTTTACAGGGTTTTCAGATGGTCCCTTTTCACCTGACGTATCACATATCTCATAATTATGATAATAAAAAAAAATCTAAAATGTTCCTTGTCTAACTCAATTCAAAATTGTTCGCGAAATTAAGATTGGCCCATACAGTTAGTTACATCGTGAAATTGACATTCGCCTCAATCAATTCTAAATCGCTCACTCATTGTACCATTCATTCATTTCAAACACTCACTCAAGCCATTCAAAATCACTCAAACATATTGATAAATATAGAATCAATAACGTGATTCAAAATAACTGTGGATATTGAAAAATCGCGATTTCACTGATATAATTCAAATTGTATGCATACTTTATTAAAGGGAGGTAATCAAACTTGTATGCATACTTTATTAAAGGGAGGTAATCAAAATCGCTAATTTTGTTCACCCTGAACCAAATTAGTGATATCGGATTATCTCCCTTTCATTTCACTCAAAACTCGCTCCACACACTCATTCAATTCCATTCTAA